>VXBU01006137.1:635228-705630 GCA_013400315.1 Bombycilla garrulus
CTTTATACTTTTGTGGTCAAATAAATAAAAATAGCAGACTGTTCCCCTTTTGTTTTTTTTTTTTTTTGAGCAGAAACTAAAACCTGTTGGGTTTGATGCTTTCAGAAGCCTGAAAATAAATTAGATAATGAAAGGTACTATTTCTACTAAACCAAGATGTTTCATTTAACATGGAGTTTATGCAGAATATTTTCTCAGGTCTCTTTTGTTGCTTGGTTTTTGTTGTTGCTTGTTAGTTTTTCCTTTTTTTTTAATGTTAAAACTCTTTCTAAACAAAGTTTGCTCTTTGGAAAGGACTATTCTTTCAAACTGGGAAAGATACTGAACTGACACTGTGTTAGTGTTTGGTGCTTGATGCAAACTGCAGAGTAGAACCCAAGCAGCTCCACTTTCTTAGGCGAATAACCATTCTTAATATCAGCATGAAGGAGGCTTTCTAGACCCTGCCTCTACTTCCACAAGCTTTGCAGTTACTGCGTAAGACTTTCATACTCTCCAAGGCAAAATTATTTTATTTTTAGGCCTAACTTCTAGCCATTGCGTATTTTCTTTTGTTTTGTTTTGTTTTAATTGAAGAGAACAAGAGAACAGTTTCAGAAAGAATGACAGAGTGTTTGAGCTTGGAAGGGACCCTGGGGAGTCCATGGGTCCAACTCTCCTGCTCAAGCAGGGCCACCAGCGCCCATTGCTCAGGACAGACTCTGAATGGCTCCAAGGAGCATGACTCCATAGACTTTTTAGAAAACTTGTGCTCTTGGTGGTCAGTGAGGGGACAATATGACTCTCTGGAATTTGAGTCACTCCTCTCACTTCTGCATAATCAGTAAATTTGACCACTTTACTCCACTATTAACATTTAATGTTTAAAGAATCTAGTGTTTAATTGTTTCTATTAGTATTTTCCATATCACTATTCCTTAAAATTTAAAAAAATAGATTTTTTCATCCCATTGAATAAGGGCTTCTTTGTATGTTTTTGGTTTTTTTTAATATGGAATGACATATAATGTAAAAAAGCTTACAAAATGAAATAGGGGAACAAACAAAAATAAGGGAATGGAACATGGGAAAAACCCCTGAAGCTGAGGCTTGGACTGGTTTACTTAGTTCACTGTCAGTCACTTCCTTTCAGTCATTTTTTGCATGGCTTCTGGAAATGTCTTGTTACCTTATTGAACACTGTCCTGGAGCAGTTGTTAAAATCTGAAGATTTTATATTACTATTTTTGTAATAAAACTCCTTCTTCATAAAATCTTTATATTACATTAGTTTGAAATGAACACTGGTAGCACAGTAAAGATGAGACATTATAATGTTTCATATATTAGATATCCTAGGTGTGCTATAGATTATAATGTAGCACAAGTAGCAATTGGCAATATAAAATGAAAGATAGGTGAAATAAAAAATCTTATCCACATGAAATGATAGATATCTCCATTCTGTAAGTACAGAGATGCGGAAGTTCACAATGTTGTGGCTTAAATGGAGAAAATGTTCAGTTTTTGGTTTGCCATACTATTATATTACCTAAATTGTATGCTACATTGCTAGTAATCCAAATATATATGCACATATATACTGTGTGAAACTCAACCATGGCACAAAGGGTTAACTACAAACATCAAACATTTACTTTGTTATGCTCCTTGTTTCAGCTATTCATTCCCATCCTTACTGAGGTGCAGTGTCTTTTCAATTAATTCAGCAATTAATATTTTATATGATGCCTTAGAACATCAATAAGTATTTCCCCTGAAATATCCCAGAGTCACTGAATCTAGGTATGTTTTTTCAAGAAACAACTTATTTAAATTCTCAGTTATGTGATGTTTTACTTGCAATTAAAGGTACAATTTTTCATACTTCAGTAAGAATCTCTTTTTCAGATCATTCGGAGCATAAGGAAGCACCCTATTTACCTCTAGTGATCAGCTATAAAGGTGATTACAACAGAGAAAAATAATATTGTTATAATTAATTACAAAAATATGGTCTGAGATGAGAACAAATACATAGACTTTAAGTTTCAAAAGAATAACTGGCTGATAGTTTAAATCATGCTAGTAAACCAAGTAATGCAGACACTAAAATCTATCATCTTCACAGAGATTATCACAGTACTAGTACAAAAGTAGCTCTATGTGTGGAGAATAATTTTATCATATTGCAATGTATGTTCTGACTCAATGATGCTCTTCTCTACAGTGTAATAAAGCAGAAAGCAATGTAAATCATTTAGTCCAATAAAAGTGTAAAGAGAGAAGGGACAAACCAATATGCAAGATGAATGACAGCAATACATTTTATTTTGACAGATTAAACATAATTAAATATTTATACTGGAATTTATCTGAAGTGTGATATGAACTCAGAAGGAAAAATTATTTTCTGAGTCCTTGGGAAAGACCTTACTTCTAGATGTAAAATAACCATTGAAAATGCAAAAAAGATAATATTTTATGAAATATTATTGCATTAAACATATTTTGTTCCCTTTAATTTGTTCAGATCTTTGTTCAACAAGTAAAGATCAAGAAACTCTACTGTACTTCAATAATCAATATGAAAAAGTTTAAACTTATCAACCTTTCTGAGTTTAATTTAAACATAGATTGAAAATCTGAGTTTCAACATGACATAATTTGTTTAACAACCTATCTGTTATCCAGCTATCTCTTATAAAATGTGACCTGGAAGTTTTGTAACAAGTTTATTTGTGAAAATTCTAAATCAGAAGCTTTTGAAAATATTGTATTGTACACTTGAAACACAGACCTAATACCAGGGAAGGCAAGGACAGTTGAGGAGATTACAGAAGAGAACATTGTTCCTTGGAGAAGTGAGGATTCATGATAAACACACTTTTAAAGCATGTAAAAGATAATTAGGTCCTTCAGAAGATGAAAAATTGGAGAAATTGTTTGGACAAATACAATAAAACCTAAAATAGTCTGTAATGTTTAATAAACTAATGTGGCATCACCTTTATCTTTATGATTCACCAAGAGTTTGGATCTAAAGCGCTACCGTAATGTCTTGAATCCCAAACCATGTTTTTTTCTGAAGCGATTAACACCTTCTCTGGAGATGGGTAATACTTTAGACTGATGAATACCAAAATTTCTCTAATTATTCAACAGTTATCTAAGAAAATAAGTTATAAAGTATAAAAATACTTCAAAACTTACAACTTTATTGTCAATAACTTGCTTCAGGCCATAATCAAGTAAAACAGAAATAATCAACTATACATCAGATTATTATTTGGGAAATTTCTCTATAGAAACTTCTATCATTCCCAGGAATTTCAGGCGTAGAGAAATATGCTGTATGATCTTTTTAAAATACACTTGTGTTTGGAGAGTGAAAGCAAGATTAGTAGAAAGTATGAAATAAAAAGTAAAGTACACAGAACACAAAATGTGACTGTGTATAAGAAAAATTTTTTGAATGATGAGAGCTACTGTAATTTTCAAGTTAATTTTGAAGGAAGTAATTGGATTTCCAGCACTGTAAAACTGGATCAGAGGCAAGGGGGAAAAGTATATATACACACTCAGATTCAAGCATGAGAGACCCAAGTGATGAAAAAATCTTTTGTATTTCATGGCTAAAATACTCAAGAACATATCAAGTACTTACAACTATGCAGGAGAAACACAACTTGGATAAGTGCTGGATCAGCCTTTGTCAGTGTGGGTGTAATCTGGCCTAGGGTTTGACAAAGAGAAAGTTCTCCTAAGGAAAACCCTCCCTTTCTAGGGTATAATTATAGGATTTCAGGCTCTTCCTATGTTTTTTTACTTCCCTATTCTCCCCAAGTTCACTAGGACTGTGCAAGGCACCACTGTGTGTGATCAAAGCAGTAGGGGACTGAAGAAACTGATTCTAAAGTATTTAAATAGTGAGAATTTCATGAAACCTGTAGAAAGAAAAAGGTTATGTTCTGCTAAACCAGTTCCTCTTCTACCCTCATTAAGGATATTTTTTAAGGTTTTTATCTCCTTCTGCATGAAAATGAAGGATTAAAGTTGAAAGCAAATCTGGTCTTGTGGCTTTCTGCTAAGAAAAGACAAAAGCATAATATATTTGTTGTACATGAAAGGTATTAAATAAGATGGCAAGAATACAACTAAACAAGAAGGAAAAAAATACAAAGAAAAAAAAGTAGCAAGAGATGTTAGATCATTCTCCCAAAGGTTTTCTACTCCTATCAAAGTGGAAGATCAGAGAATAAGATAGATAAAATATTACAAAATAGAATAGGGAATTAAAGTATAAAAGTTAGAAATAGCCAAAGTATTATATGAAAGCTTTTAAAATATGTGTAAAGAAGACTGAAATATCCTGACTGTCTGTGCTTTGCCCACTATGTATGCATTTTCCTGCAAGACACTAAACTCAGAAAATGGAGTTTTGAATATGAGTGCAAAGCCAATGGATAGTCAGATTGGCGGGGCTTTGCTGCTGAAAAGCTGAGTGGGGTACAGAGGTGTGCTCTTTAAGTAGAGTTGTGCTTGGAGAAGTGACTGTCTAGTACTTACAGTTTCCCATTTCTGCAGTTAGATAGTACTTCACAATTGTTAATACTTTTAGTATCAGAACATCTTATATATTAAGACAGAGAACACAAAGGTGAAAATGAAAAGAAAATATTTAACCACATTAAGAAAATTTTATTTTGGGACACAGGATACTATTTATAGATCACTGAATTTTTATCGAGCTCTTATGATAGGTTGACCTAAGGCCTTCTGCGTACTTTTAGCAGTAGAGTTGTTGATTGCCTAATGTTAGTTACTCTAAACTTGTCCTAGAGTGAATAGAGAGAAGTAATTTACAAAGGACACTACCTCTCTTACTTAGGTAAATAGCACAGGTGGGATGAATCAGCCTGGGACTTAATCTATAAAAAGAACTATGTATGATTTTAATGGCTAAGTTTCATATATGCAGAAAATTATTTAGTTTCTTGAGCAGAGACATCTGGTACCATTTTTAATACCTGAGGGCATGCAGGTCCTCTTGCAGACACAGCACAGGAGCACAGGATGCCATTTGAAACCAACAGCCAAAGCTGACAAATGCTACACTAACAAGGGAACCATCTTTAGATGGAAAGGGGTTGAACTCACCTGTGGCAGCAGTAGGGCTGGGCCAGGACAATCCTCTTCCTGCTCAGACTGGGCCGCCACTGTTAAATCCCATTATTTACAGAGCTAATGAAAGAGAAGCAAGAGAGAGAGGGGCCCCAAATGAGTTAATGAATAAAACCATGTAATACATTTGGTATTGAGGACTGGAACCTGAGATCCCTCCAGGTCGTTTCTTTGGGATCCCAGCCCCAGCTCTGGGAAGGACTGCTTGAACTATTCACACTCTTAGGTCCTGCTCCAAACTCTCCTGCAGTAGATCACTGCTAGCCTCTCAGTCTTTAATACGGGTCAGCCTAAGTGCTGGTCAGGATTTGGTATTGAGGCTCTGTAGGTGCGTATTCCACTTTTCCAGGAGCATACAAAAATCTGGAGAGCATGGCTCACACACCACATGCCTGCTTTGAGTCTGAATTCTAATAAGAGTTCATGAATTATGTAGGCAACACAATGAGAACATTTGAAATAGTGTTTGCATCTGGTATGAGACTTAAAATTTAATGGATTTTTAAGTAATTAGCATGAACTATTTACCACACTGAGTTATACTGTAGGAGTAGCTGAATATAAAAATAAATACGATAATAATATGCATAAAATGCTCATTTCTTGCAGCCTTATATTTTATATTAAAAAGGCAGCACTTAGCAGACTATACAGATTGACAGGGAGAATATGAAATAATGTCCTTCCTCTGTTCTTTTTTTTTTTTTTAAAGAAATCTTTTGTTATTTACAAGATGACAGAGTAGTTTTACAGTATCTTTGATGTGACATAAGACAGCACATCCACAATCTAGCTTCTCACAGCCATTTTTAATACATGTGGTATATGCTCAGTTAATCTGGGATGCTCAATGAATGATCCGGTTTTTGTATTTTCTCCTGGAGAGCTCATAGCTCTGCAATTAAGGAAAAAGAGTGGAAGTCAAAATTTTCTGATCTTTGTGCCTCTGTGTGCCATTAGCTGGTTTAAAAGGACCCTTTTCTTTATGGATACAGGCCTGGCAAAAAAACACCAACCAGAATTTAAAGAGCATTTCAAATCAGAAATAATATGTAAATTTTTTTTTTTAACTATGTAGATGATACATTATTACGCAGAACTGGAACACTGGTAAGTTCTCTTCTTTTAATAAGTGATTCTTTAAAAAATTCTCTTTCTTATGATGTGAAGTCTACATAATAAATGACCAAATATATGATAAATCTACCCAAGCCAAAAGGAGATTCCATCACTGTCTAATGATGGGCACTCTTCAGAGCAATGCCTTTCAGAGCAAAAGGAAGGAAAGACATCTGGAAAGTGAAAAGTCTTGATTCCAGTTTGACTCTCTATCCGTCAGGTTAAGGTAAGTAATTGAGTTACTTATAGACATACAGAATAAAAGGAAACGTATTTGACAGGAATTTAATATCTGAGGATCTAGACCCTTTCTTATTTTTACAATATAGACTAGGGAGTTTTCAAATGAGCAATAAAAGCACAAATAAAGTCCATCACTGATCAACATATTGCTTCTTTCCTCTAAAGATTGACACACAATTTTGACAGGAAAAGTGATGAACCACGATGTGGTGTCTTATTATCTGCTCTTAGGGCACATGATTGCAGAATGAGTGAAAACTCACTGGGGAGGAGGCTGGCCCTCTCCCAGGAATCCCATTTCCAAAGCAAATGTGCCAACCTTTTCTCCACAGCAGCAGAAGCACCATGATGCAAAATGGAAACCATGTTCCCTAATTAAAATTAGTCAAAATATGATGATTATGATAGTGATAATGATGATGATGACCACAGAGTCTGGGCCTGTGTAACAATTTAGATGATGCTTTGTCAGTTAGGGATGTTGTTAAGTTTTCACAATTTCCTAAAATCTTTCAAAAGAATTAAGGAAAAATTCATTAAATCCTGAAGTAGACTTAAAAGTTTTCTGCAAAATTGTCCAGCTCTTAGATAGATCTTGAATAAATTAATGGAGAAAATAATTAATTTATTCTAACAGTTTTGATTCACAATTTATCAATATAAATAAAAATATAAATCAAACCTTTAAAATGTGCAAGTCTTCAGTATGAATTCCAGTCTTCATCCTTAAAAAGACTATATATTAAAAAATGGCCTTATTGCAGTTGAAGGAGAGTAGGAGAAATTCCAGAAGACATAGAAGAATATTTCCCATCATATCTGAAGATAAATTCTGTTCCCATTGGTATCCAGTGCTCTAGATGTTCCAATAAAATTTAGTCAAACATATATTTCAAGACAGTTTGTCACAGGGGTTTTCAATTTTGTGATGTTTATGATTTAAAATGTTTGGTTTTTATTTTTTCCTTGGGCCAGCAGGAACAAATAATACCATGGAAACATGAGCTGGTCCTGGAGGGCTAAATGCTTTGCACTCTTTCACAAAGACCTCCTCTGAGGGACACTGGCAGTGACACTGGTGAGATCCAGGAGGAACTATTTTCAGCTGCCATTCTTGAGCTGTAAAGATGCAGTTGCTCTGTTATAGCACCTTTTGTGTAGAAAATACAAAATATCAGTGACTTATTTGTAAGGATGCCATAGACTCCTTAAAATGAATATATATCTTCAGTATTCCCTCAAGCACTTAGGATATCCTTAAGAACTTTATCTTCCATGGAAAAATAAATAATGTGCCTGGAAATAATACAAAAACAATTTGCTTGTCAAGGTCAAATATCTTGGTCTAAGAAGTAAATATAAAAAATGCATAGTAGTAAGGATATGTATTCCAGATCCTGTTTTCTATAGTATTTTATTTTGAATTTGATTGTGCTTTAGATGAACATGATTCTTTAAAGAGGCAAGAATATCCCTAATTACCTACCTAGCAAACTTGGCTTTGGATATCCAAGTTAGGCCAACTGGGAAGCCTGAAATTACTTTTAAAATGAATTCTTGATTTTAACATATTTTAATTTGTCAGCAAAGGCGTTTATATCTTACACTGAAATGTGAGTGCTGGAGAAAGGAGAAAAAAAAAAGGAATAAATTACTCTAACATCTAAAAGATATATCATAATAACAACAAAGCCAAAGGAAATGGGTGGTTAAGGGAACAACTCCAGCCATTATATCACCTCTACCACAGCAGGTTCTTGCCCCAGGCAAGCAGCAAACACCCAAGCAGACTGCTTTGCACGATGCTGCAACTGCAGCAATGTCAGATGCAGGTTATAAGTCACTGCCTTGGCACTTCAAGATATTTCCAACCAATGACAATGAAGTCAGACTCTTTCAGACTATATTTACAGCTGCAAATGAAACAAGCCAGGGACAACACTGGCATGTTACATTTCGACCAGGATCATGTAAATGGTTCTGGTTGTCTGCATCTGAAGATTGCTGTATATGACATGGGAGGACAGGGAGTGTGGAATTGGGGAGAGGAATCTTTCCTCTGCTCTGCAACATGTCCTCCCTTTCTGCAATCTGTTCCCTTCTCTAAAGGGACTTAATCAACAGGCACACATTGTTTTTCTTCTCTATGAACTTATCTTCTGAGAGATCAGCTGACTCACAACCTGAGAATATATTAATAAGCTAAAACCAGCCTTTCCACCACAAGAAGGTACAGAGAAGAGGTCAATGCTTTTTGCTTGTAAATAAAATTGCAGCATCTGTCCTGTCACTTTGACTGGGGTTTTTGACTAATTTTTTTCGTGATTAGTACCATAGTTGCAGGCTGGTGACTTTTTGACCCATGAGAAAAAGACAGTGTCACAGTAGCATTTAAATAGCTCCTAAGCTGAGGCTTTGATTGATCTACTCGGAGTTGGAATTAATTATTCCATTTATTAATGTTTTCTGTTGAGCTGAAACTCTGAAAGCTGAGGATCCTAAATTAATTCAGATTGAACATAAGATATGATTAAAACTGTGACAAGAAGTCCGGCTGAAAGATGGTAGCAGCTGAACCTCCACTTGACAGGTCCATGCATATCAGAGGCTAAATGTGGGAATTCTACTCAGGGAATAGTCTGAGCTGTTTATCATTTTGGGGCTTTTTCCCACCTTCACATGTTCGTTAAAGAAATGGCACTATGAGGAAGAACATGATCCAATACATAAAGTTTTTGTCAAAAGCCTGGGACTGTGGCAGTCCCATCAGTTTTGGCCTGGAAAAAAATGATTAATCTAGGAAATCCTTCTCCATTACAGTGAAAGAGATTGAAATATTATTAGAAGTCAGAATGCTACCCTTTTAATTTCTTATTTTGAATGTTTTATTATGAATCCTCCCAGTTGTTTGCATTTCTTCTATAGTAGACTCAAAAATAGTTGCAAGTGCTCAGAGAAGTAATAAACCAATACTGTAGGGAGCCTACTTGGCTTATCTCTTCTCTTGCTACCTATTGTTCAGTACCAAGGGGTCAGCTCTTCTGATAGCTGCTCACATCTACTTTTTAGATTTCAAAGAAACTGTCCCTGGCTACCTCTTCAGCTTGGGAAAAGATCTAAAGGAAAAAAGATGCTTTGTTATTCTCCTTTATATCCCATCTTAAAACTTTCCTTTGTCACATTGGCTGTGATGATGCCGGGTGCAGTATCTGGGGAACAGCATATAATTTGCCTCAGCGATTAATACAGCCTGCACTGACTTGATTTCTGATGAAAAGCTTTGAAACCACTCATTTTCCAAAAGCTCATTTGAGTGTAACTGATGATCCTTTAGATTTTCTTCATGCTCAAGCTGTTCTTGATGCTTTCAGAGATAGTCATTGTTTTAGGACTCTGGCTTTGGCACTCATACAGATCTTTCATAAGTTACCAAATTTCTACCAAGAACCTTTGATATGGGTTCACAATGTTTGGAAGAAGCAGTCTTGAATGGAGACTCCTAGATTTACCAGTCTAAAGGTCTGGTCGCAAATTTAAGCAAATGTTACAAAAGAAGCATCAATTATTCATTTAAATCAAGCACTGCCACTGAGTTTGGTCTCCATTCCTTTGGAGGTATCTGTTAATTCTGCTAAAGAATGAGTATTAAAAGTTCTGTGCCTGGCTCCTAGAACCTCTTATGGTGACAACTGCATGGTTCAACCTTGTATGGGCCAACTTTTAGCTCAGTGCAGTAATTCATGCTTATGAGGCAAGGAGCAAGATGGTGGTTATTGCCTTCCCTCCCCCTTGCAAATTTGCTGTGCTACCCTCATTATCAAATAACCAAAAATTCTTGAGCCCTCTGATATGCCTGATTATCAGCATGGTAACCATGATAGTCACTTAGCAGTTGTAACATTGGAATTTTAAGTCCCATTTAACCCATTTGAATGGGCCTCAATAAACTTAATGGTTTTAATCATGGGAATCCATAACTAGTTAACATGTTAAAGAGAAAAAAACATTTCCTTGAACTTCTTGCAATGTATACACTTTTTCAGACATCTTTTCTAAGGTATCAGAGTGCTGAGTTGCTCAATTGGGGGCCTTTCTGTGAAATCCTGGATTTTCATTATATCATTTACTCTAAGAGCATACCTTGAGAAGAGAAAAAAATGACGTGAAGATTCAATATCAGCTGCTGTAAGATTAAATAAAACAGCTGCTATGAAAAAACCCCCCTAAACCTACATTGCCAGAGCAGAAGAGGTCAAACAATAAAATACCCATCATCTCCTGTCAAAGTAAATCACACTAACACGTTGCTGTGGCACAGGCGTTATGAGATACTTGATAGCAATATTTTTAAGATGTGAAATCTATATTATCTAACAATAAAGGAGGCATGGAGAGAAGTGTTTATCTCAGGTTATGAACATGCATCTAGGAGAAGGCAGGTGACATATATTGTCTAGCATGTGACTTTAATTTCCTGTGATCAAAGTAAGGTCTGTATTTTTCTCCTCAAATTCTTTGATAAAAAACACTACTTGATAATGTTGTCTGGTTTGGTCCACAAATTTAGCAAATACTTTTTACTAGTTCCTACAGGCCTCCTGGTAGCACAGGGATGGTCTGCATGGGTCTTGCTGGAGCTGAGCTAACAGCTGGGCACCATCGATGAGACAACTGCCACCAGGTCAGTGCACTCCACAAATTCAGTGATGGGGCATGAAAAATTCCTTCTCTGTTCTGCCTAACCTGTTCCATGTGACAGATACTCCCTGAGGATGTGAACTAATCAGGCCCCATAGCCTAAGCCACAGAGGGATCAGCTTCATCTCTGATCCATGAAAGATGTTTGAGGAAGGGGAGAAAAAAATGTTATCTCCTTTCCTCTCAATTCACTAGCAATTTGGCCTCATGAAGCCAAGCTCAGGAGACCTTTTCTGTGTGCGTAGTGGTGAAGGTACTGGAACGAGGATAAAACAAAATTTATTACTTCCTGGATTAGATTCAGTACCTTTGTGTTTTGTTTCTGGGTCATGTTTATGACTGACTTTAATTTGCCAGGGGCCCAGGGTGGTGTTTCATTCCTGGGAAAGGCACAGTTTTGCTGTATGCTTCCTGATGTATACAAACCTCACCAGCCCTTAATCCAATGAGTTGTTTTAATCACTGGTTTTCTCTCTGTTTTGTTTCTACATACTGAGCACAATCAGAATCTGTTCTGGTCTTTAGGCAATGATCTACCACAAATAATTATTAAAGTCTTATTACTCTGCTGCCAATTACCCAACTGAGAACATCTTGTAAGACATTGCATAGGGAGGAAGAAATGACACACAGGGAATAGAATTAAGTATGCTGAAACACAATGTCATCTCTAGACCTAGACCATTTCATTATCATGATAGCTTTTCTTTGGAATTTAAGAGTATACTGATAGTAACCAGGCAGTAAGTTTGCATGTGCAGTCATTATTTTCTAATTGCAAAATTATTCTTTTTAGATTTTGCTTCTATTCATTTCTTTTTTCCCCCCACTTTTCCATTTTCATATCTTATTTTTCACTGCTCTTCTAAAACTTCACAAAAACTTCTGAGATCTCCATTCTCCCATTCCACGCCTCTTGGAATCTGCAAGTCTGAGCAGAACCAGAGTTTGCATTGCCAAAAGAGCAGACATGGAAATGAAACACTTCTGATTTCTCTCACCCAGAATTTTTTAGTTAGAGTCCATCTGCTCACCAGTGCCTATTTAGGAATGCACAACACCTTTTCCTTCTTCCATAGCAGCCAAACTGAACAGGAGTGGGTGGAAATATTAAAATTACACTTTTGAACNAGATGAAAAGGCAAAATCTATCTGGCAAAGTAATCATAGCTATATTTTCAGTAATAAATAGAATTTTGCATCTGACATCAAAAATAGCCCCTTGAATTAATAGCTCATATTGACTGTAGTCCATTTCTTGAAAAAAAAAGATAATTTATTGACAAAAGAATTTTCACAGGGATTGCAAATTTCTGCTTAAAGATGGAGGGCATAACTTGGTTCTGCTGAAGGCTATATACATTTAAAAGTTTGGTTTTCAAATTATTCACTTAAAATTATTGCATGTGAGGTTTCACCCAAATTAAAAAATGTGAATGCAAAATTTCGCACCAGTCCATTGTATCTCACAATTCAAGTACTTTCCCGTATTCTGTAGTGAAAATTTTACTCCTCTTGCTTGAAATAATGTAACTGGCATTATACAAAGCAGCTGCTAGACATGTTAATTTATTGTTGCTTTCACTTCAGATTGCAATGGCTGCTGTCACATTACACTGCTTTTGAAGACATACCTATGTTCTGCTGCTGCCATGCCTGTGCTCTTCATAAGAGGTACAAACCATAAGCCATGTACACATGTGGTCATAAAGAATCTCATTCAACCAACTACTTACACCCTTCAGCTGTTACTGTGAATGTCCCAATAAAACTCTTACTGGTCTGAATACTTTCTGAGGTCCAAGGAAGAAAAATATTTTTTTTATGTATCACCTGAAGTGTAGCATTTTCAAATTCTCATTAGCTACACACCTGGAGATTAACAACCCCCAAAATATTAATTATTTTGATGATGTCTGTTGAAAACCAACAGTGATAGAAAAGTGAGCTAGATAAACATGTGTTGCACCTGCAACAATGATTAATACTAATAGTAGTTTTGGATGACTATAACCACTTCAGATGAGACTGTTAACTTATTTGACTATTTTTTCAATTTCACCTTGAAAATTGCATCTGAAAAGTCCATGTAGTTTGCCCATAGGCATCATAACATGATGTCTTAGGTTGAAAATACATAAAATTTGCTTCCTCCAGTAAATCCTTCCATGAGAAATATTGTGCACAACACACCTGAAACAGTCACTTTAATCTGTTCTTAATAGAGTAAGCATTCATTTGCGGGAGACAGGTCACCCTGTCATGGTTCTGGTTGGGCTTATTTCCCTACACATGTTGGAAAAGACTGGCTTGACTGGTCATCAGATGGTAAAGTCTGCAGCTCTCAATGGCAAAGCTGTGGAGGTCAATCCCATCTAAAATGCTCTGAGTTTCCTTAGACATAAAATGGTCATTTTTAGCCAGTTTGTTTGTCTAGAAGCATACCTTTTCTTTGACATGTGAACTGCAAGAGGGTCCACCTAATATGTGCCAAAATTTTACCTCATTGTTTAATCAGTAGTAAAATGCAAAAAAAATATATCCACTGACTCACCAGATATGTATGCAACACTTTCCCATGGCTGTGTAATGTATCCTTTTTCCTCCACTCAAGGCTTGATATTATAACAAAAGAATAGACCAAAAAAGGAAAATATTGCATTTTATTCAGTGGGCTTCAGACACCTTAAAGAACCCTGAAAGAGACACTTCTCTTTTTTCTTATTAAATACACAATTCCCTGCTGTTCCAGCATTATGTACATTGACAGTAGAATTGTTTGTTTTGAACTGCCATTTATTCTGTTGTAACCACTCTTTTTATTTGCTCTTCTGTGTCAAATGCTGGATGACAACTCCCTGACATACTTCACATTAGTGACTAAATGATAAACAATGGAAGGCAAATGATCTCCAGTCTTTCATTGTCCTTACAGTAACCCTTTGAATAGGATGTTTTGAATAAGTTGCTCTTTCTGAAAATGTTGGGTTGCCATTATTCTGGTGGGCAGGACATAGTCCAAGTAATTCACCTGCCTCTTGAGCATATGATTCAGTGAGTGGCTGGGATTTTTTCTATATATGAAATGATACCTTATCATAGCACCATTATAGAAAGGCTTGGATAGAAGCTCTTAATTCTTGCTATGGGTGTCACACTTGACTGCTGCTGTATGTAGCACTGAGTCCCAAAGCCGCCATAAAATGTTGGGTCAGAGATGCAGATGTGCATCTCTGCATTTTGTTGCTAAAAATTTCTGTATAAAGGATTCCTGGCACCTTGCCTTGCAGATGTGGCACCTCAATCATTCTCCTTGAATCATGAGCTGACTACTAGACTAGACTTGCTGGAAAATCTGTCTAAGCACTGTATGAAGTTTTTCAAATCCTAATATCTCAGAGCCATGGAGTGACGGACCTTGAAAAGCCTACAATTCTGAGCAGGAGTTCCTGTTACCTTGGAAATACAGGGGAACTGTTGAAGCTGAAAATAAGTCTGATAGTATCAGAGACAGGGTTGGTGTCTGTTAAGAACTTGGCGTTATAAGGAAATTTAACATTTATAGCACATGTTGATATACACATGAGGTATGTCAAGATTACTATTGTTGCTAACTCCATTTTCCATAAGAGAATATTAAGCCTGCAAAGTTGAGAGGCTTAAAGTGAGGCTTTAGAGTACATACAAATCCCTGCATAAGCAAATTAAGGCCGTACTTGAAAAAGTTATCCTCTGAAACACTCAGTAAACTGTAACATTATATATCAGCAAATTAAAGAAAAAGAAAAGTGCAACATAAGTAGATTTAAATATCAGTACTTACCAGACGATACAAGGATTTCTGAACTTGGGTAAAGCCTTGTGTTTGACCTCCCAGAGAAAAAAACCCATGTAGTATGGGTGAGAAAAAACCCAAATTATCTAAATGTGCATTTAGGGCTTAATGCTCTCTCTGTGTTTAACAAAGAATGTAAGAATATTGTGAAGGGTGGCTGGTTTCTCTGGCTGGCCAACATCAGACACATGATGATGTATATCTAAGTACTCTGCATTTGAAACGATCAGGGACAAGAATTATACAAGACACAGACAAGCTCAAACATCTCCTGTGTTTCCTATCTGGTAGTTTGATTTCTGTATACTGTCTCTGTCAGGTCCCCCATCTTGATAATAGCAGAATGAAGCAAAATTACATGTACTGTGGCGCACCTTCACAGATGTGTTTAGAAGCAGGCCATGAGATTTCAACACTTCTACCACTCCTTGATTTCCTACCTATCATTTTTGTTATGATTAACCTCAGTTTTTAGATACTGAAAACTTAGAGATCTAACTCTGAGCTAGGCTGCAATCACTGGGGAAAAAATAGCTCCAATGTGCAAGTCTACTGAAGCTAGGAGATATGTCTACCAGAGGTAAAATTAACTATCCTGTGGAGGATACTATTTCTCCACATTGACTATAAAAGGATCTGAGAATGACTTGTTGAAATTCACTTCCCATATATATGTCTGATGTATCCCACTGCTTAAGCTTTTTTTAATCCAGCCCTGGCACCTCAGTTAAATTCTAGCACCTGTGTTTACCAAAGGTACAGAGGTTATAGCAGCTGTGTTGTCAGACAGTATACCTCACATTTTCAGGACCAGCAGACTCTTCAGAGCCCTATCTCACCTCTGATTTCCTTTCTGTCATTCTCCTGCTGTAGCTTCTGGATGGTGAAAATCCCATGACCTCAAGAACAGGAGGCCACAAACTACAAATTAAGATAGGATGATTCTGAAACAGCTTTGGTCTACTGGACCAAATAACCTCGTGGCTAGTGTTTTCAGATATGGGTTAGGGAACTTATTTCTGTTTCCTCACTTGGAAGAAATGGTTGAATCAGAACCTACTGTTATCCTCTGCCAAATGACAGTATCTTCTTAAAAGGTTTTCTACTTAGTAAAAAAATCTATATTAAACAGGCCTTCTGTTTGCTGGTTTGGTATTTTACACTATAACTTACTGATTTCAGGTGAAGAAGTGACTTCCATGCCTCACTGTCTACTCACAGCCAATGTGTTTTCAAATTGCTTCAGTAGTAAAATGCCAGGAAAGTTTTAAACTGCATAAATAAAAATTTACAGTTCAAAATTTCAATTACATCAGAAAAATACAAGTATATTTTGGCAAATAAAATAAAAAATAAAACCCCCACAAACAAACAAATAAAACCAGAAAAAACACCACCCAACAACAACCAAAAATGTAAACAAAAAACCAAACCAACCAACCAAAGAAAAATGCAAAAAAACCCAAAAAACCCTCCACAGACTCAATTAGTTTCACATTATCTTGCTCAATTTTTACCTTTTACTGTTTCTGATGTTGATCTTTCTTCAAGAAAAAATGACATTTAAGAAGAAAAAATTAATAAAGTTTCATTAAAAATGTCAAAATGAAATGTTATGACATTATGAATATGAAACATTTAATTGAGAACAGAAGTAAGTATAATATTTTTACTTTTAAAATTGCCTCCTTTTGCTGAAAATTGTTCACATAAGTTGATAATCCTTTTTACAGGGAAATTACTATTCATAGAAAAAAATTGTCACTCAATTCTACAAGACACTTCCTAGAGAATAGGTGTAGGCCCTATCTTTCTTTTCACCAGTTTGTCCTTCCTAGTTCTGATGTTTCCCCATTTATCTCAGTGCTTTCTGCAAATCCCAATCTTATCTGCCTGAGTTATCCATCTGTCTGGAGTGTTGATGTTTAACTCAGAGATAATACAATACTTGGCAATATTGTGCTTAAAAATGGGTATAGCACTCCCCCTCATTTCATTTATAGCTGGCTTTTTTGGAAACATGGAGAACATTGCCAGCTCATTGAGACAGTGCAGTTAAAAAATATTCAGCCAATGCAGAGGTTCAAGTTACGTGAAATTACAGCACTGAGAATCTTGCCCACCCTTTCTGCTCTGAAAAGTCAGTCTCTGAAATAAATATGGTCCTTCCCATAGTTGTCCGTATAATGACAATGTCGCTATTCTACTGGCAATCATTTGCAAATATTCCTCTTTTCTAACAGTCAGCATTTGGAAGGCTGGAGCCAAAGTTTTGTGTAGAGCATTTCTTGGAATAATGCATTCTTCTTTCAATTCCCTGGGTGTTGCAGAATTCTATGTGGAAGATGACATTTTGTTTTTCTCAATAGCTAACAGATTTTTATTCACATATTATTCCTGTGAACTTTCAGTTCCTTTTCCTTATGGAATGAGCTGCCACTCACATTTAAAATGACTCATTCCCTCCTTGGGTGAAATGGTCTATTTCTTACACTGCTTGTTGCAAGATACAGCCCCTTTCTTTTAGCTACATGCCATCTAATCTTTGCAACACTCTCAGCTGCCTGATTTTCTCTTAGCAAGAATATTCATTACATTTTCCCAATAAAAGACTTTTGCTCTATCCCAGCGATATTGTAAGTGACTTTAAACTTAGCTGTAGATCTGGGGATGCTATGGCTATGTATCCAGTTGCAAGAAAATCATCAGATAATTTTCATTCTCCAATAAAATAGGCCCAGTTTGTAGTCAGTAGAGGTTTTGAATTGCTACTTTCCTTTTGTGAATGTTATACATTATTCATGCAGTAAATATCTGCAAAATGAAATAAAGTAGCTGCCTAGACTGTTTACACAATCCACCTCCTCTTCCTGGACTACTCTGGTACATTTGCAAGAAGACAGCACTTGTGATTGATATTTCCAGCTTTTGTTCTCTACGCAGCAAATTTTGGTACAGACACTATACCAATACCATTATATTTATAAAAACAAATGTGTTCTATTCTGAAGTTATGTGGTGCAGTTTCAGTGACTATTAAACAGAGTCAGAAGTTATACAGCTATAAAGTGGCTGATGGTACCCTAATAGTATAAAATGTTAGCAAAAGATATAAGTTTATCTTAATCATTACATTTATATGACAATAATATCAATAGAAGGAAAATTAATGGGAATCAGGATAAAATGAGAAAAGGCACATGACAAAACAGAAGGTAATTCGACACAATCAGTGCAGCTTTACCAAGGGCAAGTCCTGCCTGACTTAGTGGCCTTCTATGATGGAGTGACTCCATCAGTGGACAAGAAAAAGGGTTACAGATGTCATTTATCTGGAATTCTATAAAGCCTTTTGACACAATCCCTCACAGCAACCTTCTCTCTCAATTGGAAAGACATGTAGTTGACGGGTGGACTGTTCAGCAGATAAGGCAGTTGTTGGACAGTCACATCCAGAGTCCCGATGGACAGAGTCCTGATGGACATCAGTGACAAGTGGTTTCCCTCAGGGGTCTGTACTGGGACCAGTGTTATTTAATACCCTCATTAATGACACAGGTGAAGGGACCAAGTGCACACTTAGCAAATTAGTAGATGACACGAAGCTGAGGGATGCTGTTGGCACACCTGAAGGATAGGATGCCGTCCAGAAGGACTTGGACAAGTTCAAGCAGTGGGACCATAGGAATCTCATGAGGTCCCAACAAGACCAAGGAGAAGGTGCTGCAGGTGGGTTGGGGTAACTCCAGGTATCAGCACAGTCTGAGAGCAGCCCTGCCCAGAAGGACTTGGGGGTGCTGGTGGATGAGAGGCTGGACATGACTAGGGCATGAGCACTCCCAGCCCAGAGAGCCAAATGTGTCCTGGGCTGCATCCAAAAGCCTGTGAGCAGCAGGGGAGGAAGGTGATTCTGCCCTTCTTCTTTGCCCTGGTGAGACCCCACCTGCAGGGCTGCATCCAGCCCTGGGGTGCCCAGAACAGGAAGGGTATGGACCTGTTGGAGCAAATCAAGAGGACGGGCACCAAGATGACCAGAGGGATGGAGCACTTCTACCATCAAAAACGGTTGAGAGAATTGGAATTGTTCAGCCTAGAGAAGAGAAGGTTTTAGGGTGACCTAATTTTGGCCTTCCAGTAACTGAAGGAGCCTACAGGAAGGATGGAGAGAGACAAGGGCCTGGAATGACTGGACAAGGGAGAATGGATTCAAACTGAAAGAGAGCAACTTTATATTAGATATTAGGAAGAAATTCTATTTTGTGAGCCTGGTGAGGTACCCAAACAATTGCCCAGAGAAGTTGTGGATGCCCCATCCCTGGAAATGTTAAAGGCCAGGTTGGATGGAGCTCTGAGCAGCCTGGTCTACTGGAAGGTGTCTCTAACCACAGCAGTGAGACTGGAATGATTGTTTAAGTCCCTTCCAACCCAAATCAATCTGTGATTCTATGGAATACTAAAATGGAGTGTTGAAAATTTAGTCTGTCCAAGGTAGAATCTCACCTTATTCATTCACAGAATAGGGTCAATATTATTGTCCTTCCTTCAAAAAAACAGCCTTTAGAGAACATGCAGACATTTCTCTCAGGCACTGTTCTTTGAGAAAGACAATGTTTCCTCTGGGCATCACACTTATTTGTTGTGTTTGTAGGCAGTGAGGGCAAGGACAAAGAAAAGGCTGCCTTTCTCATCATCAGCACTAGTTATAACACAAATTAGTGTTTAAGAAGCTCTATCTAGTCCAATCCAGACCAAACATCCAGGTAGGGGGGCTCCCTGGGGCGTGTGTGCCATCACACCAAAAACTGCTGTATTATAAAAAGGATTTCTATAGCACCACGAGTAGATCTTGTATATCTTGCCAGACCAATAAAACAACAGTTATTTTATCTAAACTATAGAATTTTACGGTAAGATATCTGCATAGCAGTACTATGTGCCATGAATCATATTGATTTACAGTTATTTTCAGGCACAATACATTATTCTCA
The DNA here is from genome assembly GCA_013400315.1 of Bombycilla garrulus. Lineage (NCBI taxonomy): Eukaryota > Metazoa > Chordata > Aves > Passeriformes > Bombycillidae > Bombycilla > Bombycilla garrulus. The sequence goes on from VXBU01006137.1 coordinate 655,275, forward strand.
AGACAGAAGACCTGGGAACATTTGGAAGCCCTAGAGATAGGCAACACCTCAAGTGTTGCTGGTCTTTGAAATTTTAGACTGAGATGCTTATATCCATATGTAATTCTAATGCTTTATCTATATGAATCCTGCCACCATGACCCCAGACCTTGGCAGAGACATATTGACCTAACTTCAGTTGGGAAAAAAAATTGGGAATCAGCAAATACATGATGTTTGTCAGGAATTTGGAGAAGAACAGCAGCACTTGCAAAATAAATATAGCAGAAATAGCTAAAATAAACAATAGAGTCAGGCTGTTAGGCATACTATACCTAAAGGGCTTTAGATTTGAATTTTCCAGTTGTCAGCATCAGGTATATTTCTTTTCCAGCCTTGCTCAATAGACACTGGAGACATGGAGACTATAGATATCTTGTTAGGACTGGGTTGATAGAAATTAAATCACCTGTAGTCAAGAAGCTCCGGCTTAAAATCTCCACTGAACTGATATTTCTTTTGGAGTTAATAGTGATCTCTGGTGAGTCTATCATTAATCTGAGAGGTGTAACTAATCCCATTCATTCCAAAAAGTGTATTTTTGAAGTTTTTGTAATTCTACTACCTTCTGTGGGACTACACACCTGCTTAAGATGAAACACATGCCTCTGTGCTTTGCTGAATATGAGCTTTGGATTTAGCAAAAGCTTAAAGACTGACAATAATAATAACAATAAAACTGCTATAATTAAGACAGTGACACTAAGATGGTTACCGCTGTGGCTACACTGAGCCATATATACGGTAACATACAGCACAGTAACAGTAATTACACACTTCGCTAGTTTTTATTGTAATGTATGCTATAGTGCAACCTAATTTCCATCCTGTGCATATTAACCCAAGATACATTTAGAGTGTTTACTACCTGGGTCGTTTGAACAGGAATGGGGATTATGTGTTTAATGTGCATGTAGAATAAAAATAACATTTGCATTACTTATGTGGAACCAGGAGTTATAACGAAACCGTGCACCTCCTAACCACAGGACTTTTGAATATTAACTTATTAAAACAGCCTGCTTTGAGACTGCATTCAAGCAAAGTTTTCACTTTACAACCTTACAGCCTTGAGATCCTAAAATATTGCTTTTGTTGTCAGACCCCCTTCAGGCAAGAGCTCATTATGTTCAAAGTCTAATCAATGTATATAATTGGAAGGCAAACAATGCTGAGCTACAACATTGTCAAATTAAACCCAATTTTGAATACTGTAACTAGTTAAGTACTTGAGTGCTTCAGCAATTTATGTTATATGGAGTATCTAAGCAACTTGGCTGCATTTAAAAGAACATCATTGCAGCAACCCCCCTTTCCATCTGCGGGGTTTTTAACTCAGCTGTTTTAATGTGCTTTGGGCTGAGGAAAGGTGGTATACAAGCTCTTGAGCCAGATGCTGTAATTCTCCCTCCCTTAAGCTCTGCAAAATTAAAAAGCTGTGGGTTGGGCTGCTTTTGAGAAGTTTTTCCTTATAGAATAGGAATGGACAATTTTGGCCAATATAGGATATTTCTTTCATACCCATCAAATACAAAAGTGCTTTCATTTTTCACACTAAAGTTGTGCAACTCAGCAGTCCTACTTAGTAGCTGGCGCAAAAATTAGGATAGTAAAATATATAAACCAAGATCTTTGCTGATATCAGTCATGGTAGCTGAGTTTCCAGCATAGTTTTACTCCCTGTCAGCTACAAAAACAAAAACAAAAACAAAAACAAAAACAAAAACAAAAACAAAAACAAAAACAAAAACAAAAACAAAAACAAAAACAAACAAACAAAATTACCAAAAATAACCCACAAAAAACCAAAAAACCAAAACTACTTGGGCATCTTATTTCTTCAGTCTCCTCTGTTTCTGCTTTCCCAAACTATTAATTTCTTTATTTTATAAGAATCTGTGGATTTGTGCCAGATATTTATGGCCTTACCTTTGTTCTCAAACCTCTTCTCATTTGTATTTATTGATTAGAAACCATGAATCAGACCTTCCAATTAGGACTGAGGTATTTTTGCATGTGCAAATCTGATGACTAAAAAAAGTTTTCTGGGATTAATGGTCAATTATGTCCTCTCCCCTCAGTCATCTGGGAGACTGATAGTCCAAATAAACTCGATAACTTTTGAATTTTTTTCACAGACAGAATTTAAGGTAAAAAGCAACCATTTAATCTTCTACTATTATTTCAAACTATAAATTCTAACCATATGTATTTTAATTTTCAAGAACATCACTGAAAATGGCAGATGTCTTTTCTCTTTTCTCCTCTTTTCAGACTATTTCTTTCCTGGTGCTATTAAGAGTCACATTCTTGTGGACTTTTATTTATTTGCTTACTTTTGAACACCTTTGGATAGGTTCATTATATCTAATGGAGTAGTTCCTACACACACATTTACATGCAGTTAATGTGTGTCATGCCATCTGGAACTAATGATCTTGTAGAGACAGCTTACTTGCTAATAAATCACTTTCAGCTATGCTTATACAGGCTTAGAAGGGTTGGTTTTGGGGTTTTTTTTTCTTATTAACAGCAACAAATTTTTAAAACATTTTCCAATTTTCCTATCTCTTTCAAATCCATGTTAGAGTTTTGCTGTTTTTGCCCATGCAAAGGAGATCTAACTATAGCAGTAACACCACTGACATCACTGGACTTGTGGGACAGAGAGAAAATTCTCCACTTGATTTGTGATTCCACATTTGAATCCATACAATTTAAGAACCAGGTTGTCCTGACTTTGACACAAAATAGTGTATACCCATTTAAGTATATTTAATCTTAAGCATAAGAAGAACTAATGCTGTTATGAATAATCATATTCTTAAAGTGTCTTAATAGATTATGTATTCAGGTATATCTGTGAAAATTTTCAAGCACAATTTTGATTTGGGACTTATGCTACTAAATAAAATGATAGTTTCCCTCTTTTTTCTCTTCCTTTTCTTCACCCCATAAAGCTGGTAACAATCTGGATGCACTTATTCCCAGATTTTTAAGGAAATATCTGTTTTAATTCAGGTTTGCCCCTCATGGCAACATCTTTTTTGTATAGAAACACATCTTTCAGTGCATGCAGTATGATCCCAGGGATGACAGATCTAGGTAGGGGGCTGAGAACTATGTGGTCTCGGTGAAGCAGAACTAATTAGCACAAATATAAAATTGTACTGAGGCTTTCAGAACCCAAAAGGGCAACTTTATAGGCTGCTTGCCCAGTGCCATGAAGTCATTCATGTTCAAGGAGTCTTTAACACGGTGCAGCACCACACTAGGTAAACACGTGTACTGCTGAATTTGTTTGTTTAGCACCAACAGTTTTCTATAGATTTTTTATGTTCTTGTGTTATCATGGTACAAAAAAATTGTTTTCAGGCTGCAGGTAGATGACTGTGTTTCTGACTCTGTCCTGGCTTAATGTTAGACTAGCTGTACAGAAGTGAAATTATGTGGGAGTGACATGAGTGGGTGACAAGGAGACGTGGGAAGTGAAAAAGTTGGTCAAGGAATGGAAAAAGAAAAAAGCAGGTTTTAAGTGAATGTGTTTAATGCTTCCTGAGGGGAAGCCCTGCCCCTAATCACTGGGGGACAATAAAGCAAATGTACTACATAAGGCAAATGTACTTCAGCTAAATGTGACCTGTCTAAGGTTGCAAATGCAAGAAAAAACTGCCGTGTGTATTCTATTGCCATTTGTTGAAACCGGGTGGGACAGTTTTGTTTTTTTATCTCTTCCACAACCCATCCTGCTTCTAGAAGAGATATCTTCTGTTAATGGGCCATTGAGTCTCACCACATGACTGATAAAACTATGTCATCCCATTGTGAGATGCTCCACCCAGGGGGAGGAGCCAAGCATTCCTACATGTTATATAATCTGAGATCTGGAACACCACAGTCAGCTTTCTTTTACTGGATTCTCAGAGGAAGATCAGACCCTTCTACATTACCATTGCGCCATTAGAGGAAAACTCCACCCTTCTACAGGATCTCTGCTTCAACAGAACCACATCTGTCACTCCAAGAACTGCAGCCACCACTTGAATTGGACTGCAACCAACACCCTCACAGACAGGGTGTCAGGGTGTTTTTTGTAATACTACGACTTATTCTAATTTTTCTATTAATTTGTAGGTTGTTGGGTTTTGTTTTATTTTATTTACACACACTAGTAAAGAACTGTAATTCCTATCCTCATATCTTTGCCTGAGAGCCCCTTTAATTTCAAAATAAAAGTAATTTGGAGGGAGGGGATTTGCATTTTCCGTTCCAACAGAGGCTACTGCCTTCCTTAGCAGATAACTGTCTTTCGGACCAAGACATGACCACAACTGGGGAAGGGGGAGGCTTTTCCTGGATGGCTGGAAAATGCTGGATGGAAATCTCCAAGCACAGAATTATCTGCTCATATAAAACATGAACATAAGGCCCAATAGTTCCAGTATAGGTTTGGTATAGTGGTAATAGATTTATATTGAGAGCAAATTTAGTCCTCAAGTTTCCAAAATTCAGAGATGAAACAAGCTTAACATAGGGACGTCTGAAGTTTTGACCCCACCTCTGCTATTTATTCTCTCTCGTGTATCTGACACCTTACTCATTCTCAGTATGTCTCATTTTCCCTGTGTAGACCAACTCTGTAGCCTTTCTTCATGCTCTCTTGCATTCTAGCCTGGTTTCTCCTGTGGAATTAACTAATCATATTTCCCTTTTGCTAAGGGTGAGGGTTTCTTCTCTGAGACTGCAATCTTGTAATTAAAGAAAGCTTACAATGCCAGTGTCAATCACACCGCTCTGAAAGTGGATAGCAATGACCTCAGCTATGTTCCATTATGTAGCACCTTTCAGACTATGTTCAGGAAAGTAATGCTTTAGGGACATGGATCTGACTCAGTCTGTAACTAAAGGTTTAAACAGTGCTCAGACTTCTGCTCCTGACCCATTCATTTTTGTGCTTTACAGGATAATATCCACATATGAAGAAAGTATGAAATACTATGTTTTCTATTTTTGCTCAAAACATGCTGTGCTAAAAATGCCCCTTTAGGACCTAAATGGAAAGGAATCATAGAACGGTTTGGGCTGGAAAGGATCTTTAAAGGTCATCTAGTTTAAATGCCTTGCAATGAGCAGGAACATTTTCAACCAGATCAGGCTGCTCAGAGCCCCATCCAGCCTGATCCTGAATATTTCCAGGGTTGGGGCATTCACCATATCTCTAAGCAATCTGTTCCACCATATTAACAAAAATATCTTCCTTATATCTAATTTTATGTCTACTTTAAATCTATACCCTTTCAGTTTAAAACATTACCTGTTTTCCTATTGCATAAGGCTCTACTAACACGTTTGTCCCCATCTTTCTTATAAGCCACTCTTAAGTATTGAAATGTTTCAAAAATGTTTCCCCAGAGCTTTCTTTTCTCCAGCCCCAGCTCTCTTAGCCTGACTCCGTAGAAGTGCTCCAGCCCTGTAACCATTTTCATGACCCTGCTCTGGAGTCCCTCTAGCAGGTCCACATCCTTCTTGTGCTGGAGGTGCCAAAGCTGGATGCATTTCTCCAGGTGGGGTCTCATAAATGCAGAGAAGGGGAGAACTACATTCCTTGACCTGATGGCCACCCTTCCTTTGATGCAGCCCAGGATGAGTTTGGCTTTCTGGAGTGTGATTGCACATTGCTAGGTCATGTCCAGCACCCTTAAATCCTTCTCTGCAGGGCTGCTCTCAATCTGGTCATCTCCACAGAGCAATAAATTAAAAAATCATGCTATATGTTAAAATTATGATCTTCAGCCCTTTTATTTAGACGACTAGGATCAAAATAGTCATTCCACAGAGTTTTCTAGAAAAACTAAAACAAAAATACAAGCAAATAATATCAGAAAGTATTTTGACCTGCCCTTTTCCTTCCTCCCATTTTAGATAAAAAGAAGTGCAAGAAGACATAATTTTCTTGTGCTAATTTTCAATACAACAGGTACATCTCACCCACCTTAAGTGAATGTTATCCTCAGAAATATTAATTTTGATTCCCAAATTATAAAAGAATGGTCAAGGAAATACTATTTATTAATGCATCCTTTCACAACAGCACTTTTAGCACACATGTACATTGTCATTTGAACACAGTACAAAGACAACAAGGGTAGGTGGAACCCAAATTAGTAAATCTGCATAAAAGGGTGGGAATTTGTTAGATTGGGAGTGAGGACCATCTAGATGTATTAGTATGATGCTTATGTGAAGCCTTGTTTTGTGTTTTTGTGTTCTATTTCTGAGCTGCCTGCTGTGGGACAAGCTCCAGTTGCAATGTTGATGTGATATAGGGTCTCCCTGAGAGTCTTACATACTTTCTGCATGATATACACTATTTGAAAAAATTGCTTGTGAACACCTTTTTTTCTGATATGTATCAATTTCTTACCAGCCAAGTTCATTGGGTAATTTGATCTATCACTTCAGTCCTCTCCAAACACAATACAATCCTAAGTGGAGACGTGATTTTCTAAAGGAAGAGACATGAAATTAGTTTCCTTTCTTGAAAATCATATAAATATAGGATCCAAATACCTAACATAGGTAGCTAATCTAGAGCGACTGGATTTCCTTTTAGAAGCCTTCAGAGATACCTATCTTCCCCATTAACTATATTGGAAGCTAGAGAATTTGTTTTATTAATAAAAGGTATATAATTCTCCTACTAGCCATAGAGAATACGATCCATGAACCTTTGACCTTTTGTATTTGAGTATAAAATGTTACTTGAGTCACAGGTTAGATTTTTGACCATGTGGTAAAGGTGATGTCCATGTTTCCTCTTAGTATATGATACATCTTTAGATTTCCAGATGATTATTATTGCTTCTAGGTTAAATCAATAAAATTTTTTTTTTTAATGTTCTTGAAATCATTGGATTCCAAACAATACAAGGGACCATTTGGCAGAAGTAGAAATTTCAAGATTATGGCATTAGATATCAACACCTAAAATAAAAATCTAGCTGACATAATTCTATATTTAACCACTGCTTGACGACATATGCAAAATGTTTTTTGTAAATATCAATTAATTATGTAATGAAAATCAGTATATTTATGACATTTTTTTAATGTTAAACTAAGAATGGTTTACGCTAGGTGGAGTAGAGGATTCATATTTAAAATTACCTCAATCTACCAGAAAATTGGTTCAAAATAAAAAAAATGTGATTCAACAAAATGTTCACTTTCAGTACTTTGTGAAATCAATTACACACATAGAAAATAAAGACCACCCAATTCGGCATCACCCCTGCAAAAAGCAGTGGAGCTAAACTGGACAGAAAACTGAACACAATATCAACAGGTTGTTGATAAAAGGGCAAATCACCTTCAGCAATATAGGAAAAGTAATGTAAATAAGAAGAAAGACAACCAGTAATTATTGCTCACTATCCTGTGCTAGGGGAGGAAGCACCTAGGGTAATATCCCCATTTCAAGAAGATGAAGATAAATTTGAGAGGATCCAAAGGAGGCATACTAGGATGATTAGAGGCTGGAAACATCACCTCTGAGGAAATGTTCTAAATAATTAGATTTGCTTATTCTAGAAGAGAATGAATGGGGTTAAGTGAAAGGGAGGAGGTCTGCAAGAGGGGCATGTGGGAGCTGTGGTAAAATATGCAAAATGTTGGAGTGATGTGTTGTTCTCAGAGACTACTGAGTTTGTGATACAAAAATTGATTTCCTTAATTCTTGAGGGAGTAAGACAAAGCAAAGTCTTTTCATTAGCTACTAGGATTTTTAAGTCAATTTTAATATTTTAAAATTTTAAAATTACTAATTTAAATATTTCTTAGTTTTTGATAATTTAATTAACTTTGTTGCCTTTTATTTTTTTATTATTTTCTCCCATTCTTTTGCCCAGTCTCTGGAAAACAACAGCAAATAATTGTTCCTTAAGGAAAGAGAAAACCATTTTTTTTTTTTAGTGAAGCTCTGCTTGCCCTTTCCCACTCTGAAATGTTTTGAAAGTTTCAAAAACTTGAAAAATGTAGAGGTGACCTGCATGAGGTATTGAAGGCAATACTGAAACACAGAACCACAGAAGATGAGAGGTTGGAAGGGACATCTGGAGGTCAGGAGGTCCAACCTCTCTGCTCCAGAAGAGCCACCTGATACCCAGGACCATGTCCATATAGCTTTTGGATACCTCCAAGGACCACAAGCTCCACAAGCTTTTTGGGCAACCCGTGCTACGTTGTCACTTCCACAGGATGAAAGTGTTTCCTGCTGTTCAGAGGGAACCTTCTCACCTTCTCTGTTTAAATTTTTGCTCATTGTCCTCCTATCAATTGGCACTACTGAAAAGAAGCCGGCTCAGCCTCTGAACACCTTCCTTTCAGGAATTTACATGCTTTGATAAGATACTTTTAAGCCTTCTTTCTTCTAGTTTGAACATTTCCAGCTCTTTTAGTCTGTCCTCATAGAGGAGATAATCTAATTCCTAGCCATCACACCAGTTTTCAGTCCATGTGAAACAGAAAATAAAATAGAACAGCACAGAGTAGATATATTATATATATAAAGGTAAATGTATATATAGATATATATAAATACGTAAAAAAATGTAGTTAACCACTTTCCTATTTGGAAGTGATTTGAGTAAATTATAACTTCCAATTAAACTTGCTGATGGAAATATGTCTGTCTATTATTCAGCTTGATTATTAGATTGATAAAATCTGCAATCTTCCTCATCTGCTTTGAATGGAAACCTTTCTTTTCTTTCCATAAAAGTGGGATCACTTTCTAAGAATCCATCAGTAAAGGTGGGAGAAGGGGAGCTGTAGACTCTAAAGCCAAAGTTGGGTCATTTTTTAATCCAAGGACTTTCAGATATTTTATTTCCTGCCAAGGCTGAAATAAGAGAGAGCTATATCTGAACTGAGAGCTTCATAATTTGGGCTCTTAGATACAATTCATTTTTAGTTAGTTTAAATAATATATTTGAAACATTTAGAAATATTTGCATAGTTTCTCTATAAAGAGAATGGGTAGTGAATGTGGGAGGCAAAAATGAGCACATTAATAGCCTGGGTACATCAAATATTATTCCTTTCATGCTCATAGATTAGTCTATACAGAAATGTTCTGACTACTTGGGGTAGAGCACTCTTCTGCATCACTGGGTCTGTTAAATACTTCTAGTTTTAGAAAGCATTAAATGTGCATATTTAATTGCATCCATTCAGCATTTGCTTAGAAAACAGACTACTCATTATAAGGTATTGCTGTTTGGCTCATGGAGCATGCTGAAATCTTGCCTGTGCACTCAGATGTCCACCACAGCTCTCAGACACATCAAAGCCAAAGCTTCCTTTGGCTCTAAGCACTCAGACATTCCTACCTTCTTTGTTTCACTTACTATCTCATCATGAAGAGGCATCTTCCATTTTAAGTCTGACTAATGCTGCTACAAGAAACATCAAGAGCACCCTGTGCAAAAAACCAAATGTTGTGGGAGGTAGATATTTCCAAAATATAGAGAAAATAAAATTAGAAAAATGTTTACATCAATACCAAACCAATGATCTATCAATTACCTGCTCTTACTATGTTTTAATGATGTCTGTATGTTTGATTGTTGATCAGATGCATAAGTGATCTTTACTGGTCCCCAGTCAACCCCACCTGGGGCCTCCTCAAGCCCTTCTGATGTTCCCAAGGCTCCATTTCAGCTAAGCCCTGGTTTCCTTTTGGTCCTTCCTGTGCTTCCTATAGTGATTCACTGGGATAGATACCCCACATGATATTTTGCCAAAGTTTTACCACATACACATTTTTCTTAGGATGAAGGACAGAAATATTCAATTTTATCTTTTTACTTCATAAATTCTATGCCACATTTTCTTCCCCTGAAAAGATAATGTAAAAGAAGGAAGAAAAAATTTTAAAAAAGGAAAAAAATACAGTTTCTCTGAGTGGTTATTAGTGACTTCTCTGTGTAGGAAATTAACTTCTCCCAGAATCCTGTCAATTGTCTTTTCCTTGGTCTTTAGCCAGGCTAGCTTGGGTTATGAGCAGAATTTTTCTGGTGAGCCTCACAGAGCAACAATCTACCAGTAAACAATTTTTTTGCATGCACTATGAGACGTGCAGCTTGTTCAAGAAGGAAGTCTTCCAGCAAACAGCAGAAATGGCATATTTCAGAACGCTCTTCACTTCTACGTAATTATTGCAAATTACTTGGGCTACTACCAATATTCAACTGCAAAACAGCAGTTTCACCATCAGCCTTGTCAGAAGTCACTCTCACTGCTCAACTGAAATAATAATAATTGCCAGAATCAACTAGGAACCTCTGGGATTAGGAGTATAAATCCCACAACACAGCCGAAGAACATCCTTGCTTGGTGTTTTTGCAAGTCAATTATTTGCAGAAACGGCACTGACTAGGGAGTTAAGGATGCTGGAGAAGGCCTTTTACAACAGTTATGTCTATTTAAGCTCTCTTTCATGCAGCCTCTGAAACATAATGATTTATTCAGGATAGCAAATAAATTCTCTTCCAATGGCCTGAAGAGAATGTCTGTGGAGCAAGGCTATAAGGGCACATTTTTATTCCTTTGTGACTAGTTTTGAACCATTAATAATATAGTCATGTTAAAAAAGCATAAAAACCCCATAAACATTTTTCCTGACTGTGTGCTGTATGGTTCAGATAAGAAAAAAACTGAGTTACTTAAATCATTCAAGCTGCTATTATCATGTATGTCTTGTGTCATACAATTCAGATCCACAGGTTCTCACTGAACTCATTTGGTGCCTCAGGTGATGAGGCTCTTGATTCATAATGAACTCAATTATTGAATTATTTTCAGAAATGTAGTATCTGTATTTTACTGATACAAGGCAAAAGAACTTTATAATTTGGTCTGGAAACAAAAAGCAAAATTAAAAGATATAAAATTTTAATGGATTAGTAATTTTGAACATTCTTTTTGAGAAGTAAGTAGCTGTAATAATGAGTTAGAGCTGTTTAGTAACACATTTTGATTCCTGTATTTGCCTTGAAAGAAAGTCATTCAGTCCATTTTATCCAATATAGTGACTTATGCTGTGTGTGAAGACTAATCTAAAAAATTAGGGCCTGAACTTCGATTTGTTGCAGCTGCCTTTATATAGCTAAGATATAATATAGGTGGCTATGTCTGTGCAAGTTATTTTGTGTCTCCTGTGATCAATAGAGATACATAAATATTTTTAGGGCACAATCCATTTGACCAAATGTAAACGTCTCCTTTAGGATGAAATGAATTTTACCTTGGCAATACTTAATTGTCTCTATTGATTATTAGAAGAAGCTGGTATGACTAATTCATACAGAGTTATCTACACTTGGTCAGGCAAGTCACGCTTAGCATTAGAGAGGGACAGAAAAACTTTATACGATCCTAGAAGAACTTTGAGATTTCAGTATTTTTTTCTTTGCTGAATGGGTTAAAAAATTTTCAGGGTTTCAGAAAACGTGCATACTTAAGAAAAAATAAACCAAATGCTGACATTAATGACTTGAGTATTGCTCTTCTGTTTTTCCCCCTTTTTTAATACTACACAGTAATATGAATTTTATATGAAAGACAATACAACCTTGCTATATACATAAAAATAGTATAAAACTAGAAAACATGAGAAGTTAAACATTCTGGATATTAGTAATTTCTAATATTAAAGTAATTTTTCTTTTGCTGGCAACTTCATCGGTTGAGCTTCTAGAGTTGAGGTTAATATTAAATTCAGTTTCAATCTGAACAATCTCATCTTATTCAAAACCATTGCACCAGAATTACTCTGAGAAGTATATTGGTGTAAAAACCAAAGAACTGTTTTCTGTAATAACAAAATTTCCAGTCAGCTGTGGACATTGAAACCACAGCACTACCATCTTGACAAATGAAAATTCAAATATCCAGACACAATATGTTATAGAGTTATAGATGCATAATCTTTAGAGATAAGTTATTACCACACACTGCCACCTGAAAATCAGGCAGTGATGAAGCACGACTTTGTCTTCCCTTCAGTCACTGAGCTGAAAACATGGAGCTTTGCTTGGAAACTAGCCTGCTGTGGAAAAAACTCCAGCTGATGTGGGCTTGCCCCTGTCCTTCCTGAGCAGTCCTAGCACTCTCCAGAGGAAACCAGTCCCATATGTATGTTGCACAACCATCAGTATTGGTGCCCTTCTGAGCATTTTGGTGTTCTTGTGTCTCTGACACATACTCATTATTTTCTGGGGTCTGCTTATCTCTCTGTTTCAGTTCAAAGGAACAAAAAGAATGAAAAGGTTATGTCAGAGCTCATAAGAGCAGTGCTTTTCCAGCATTGTATTTTGTGCCTTTTGAGGGTGCAGAGAACAAGGCTGGCTCAGAGGCTGTTAGAACAATAGCACTGCCAGAGAGAAACAACAACGATGTGGTACACTTCCATGCTCCTAATTTGGAGTGAATGTCATGGTGATCTTGTCAGTGTGTCTTGGTTTCCTCTTGGAACTGTCTGGCTTCAGGAGGAAACAGAAGTCTGAACAGCACACAAACTGGGTATTTAGGAGAAAAGACCTTTGAAGTGAAAACAGGTGCAAGTCAAGGGGACAAAGTTGTTTATTTGTTAGCTCCAAGTGATGTTGCATCAATGTTGTTGGAAGCTCTTCTGGCCTGTGGTGGTTTCACTGTGCTTGGAGCCTTGCCTGCTTCCTCTCTCTAACCACACTTCACCCATTGCCCTGAAAGCCCACAGAGGAACAGACATGAAGACAGAAGGGTGTGATGTAGTTGGAGTGGTCACACAAAATTATTTAGACAGCTACCTGTGTCAACAACAGCAAGGAAAACAGGGCAACCACCAGAGAAAGTCTCAGAAGCAGGAGCCTTTTGGGGCATGCTCTAGTGGATGTATCACTGCAGCCTGCTCAGCCTTTCTGGCAGCTCTAGAAGCTGTTGGAACTGGAATATAGGATAATCCAGAATATTTTCACTTTTGCCAGGCTGCCTAATCCCAGAGAAATGCAGAGGGTGTGTTCCCCTGTTGTACAGTATCTCCTTTACCTTTTTCTATTCAGCACCACCTCGAGAAAAAATATAGATGAGAAAATAAGGAATGATGTGTGGTGATCTCCTTGGCCTCGGGAGACCCCACAATGTACAGAAAAGTCCAGGTTTCCAGCCTGTGCTGCTGAAGGAGTAGTCTGGAGTCATTTGTTCGTGTTCTCAAGGCAGTTTATCAGTTCCTTATCAAAAGTAGATTTCTCTGCCCTGCCAGGGTTGACACAGAACGCATCCAGAGACACACTGTGCCCGCCCCAGGTGAGCACTAATCTTTTATACTAAAAACTACGTATTTAATGTTTATAATTAATTACCAATCCGTGCCACTCACACCACCATGTCCAGATCTGTGTCAAACCAATCCAAAAGTGCCAGCATGACCAAGAAGATGGAGTTTATGAAGAAGAACAAAAGAAAACATGCCACGTGTAAAAATTCTCCATCTTGTGCCTCAGACCCCCCTGTACAGATCTCCAACCCCNAACCCCCTGGGTTCCAACAATGATGTAGCTAAATCTCTCAAGCTCAGAACGGTAGAAATGGGGAAGTCAAAAGGGAAATGACAGTAAAACCAGTTTGTACTAGAGAAGAACTTCAATTTTCATATCAGAGTAGCTGTGGATACCCCATCCCTGAAAGCTTTTAATGCCAGGTCTGGTGGAGGTCTGAGATACCTGATCTAGTGAAAGGTTTCCCTGACCCCAGCAGGAACTCGATGGTCTTTTAAGGATCCTTCCAACTCAGGCCATTCTATGAATCTGTGATTAAAAGGTCAAGTGAATGTACAACAAACATGACAACAAATATACACCACAAAACCACACAAAAGGACAGCCACATGGTAACATTATTCCTGAAAACAGCCTAGTGTGGAGCAGTCCCATTTTTTAATAATCTTCAGTTTGGTCATGAATAGGTCGCCAGATGTGGAACTAATTATACAAATTTGAAAAACACTTTCATCTGTGTGAAAATGGAACATGAATGATGACGTAACAGTGGACAAAAAGGCTGAGGTGATCTTTTGAGTTTTCTGAGTCCGGAAAAAAGAGCCTCATAATTTTATCAGGGATGGATTTAATAGGCTTGAGATTAGAGACAAGACATTTTAGAAAAGTACACACACAGATAAACCTGTTCTAAAACAGGCTCTTGACAGAGTAATTGGTATTTACTCAGAAAAATGCACTACCACTGACTCCATTGATGCCTTAAGTTCTGGCCTTTTCTATTCAGTTTTGGGGTGTGGCTTTTAGTTTTGTATCTAGAATTATTGGATTTTTTTACAGGATGGTACAGACAAAACAATCCTGTTCTAGCTGGGGACTCAAGGACAGTCATTCCTTCAAACTTCAGGCCCAGGGTGTGGGCAGCGTGGAAGGAGGAGGACTTCTATATGCTAATGGACTTGGGCATATAAAAGTGTGAACTCTTGTGTCTAGCCCCCCCTTTTTGGCTTCCATCTTGGAGACATTCGGGCAGAGCCACAGCTGTAGCACTCAATAAATATTCACTTTTGTTGCAGTGTAGCGCCTCCTACAGGCAGAGTGGTGAGACCAAGAAGAAAGGTGAAGCTGTCTTTGTCCCCCTTAAAAGGTAAAGAGCCCAAACATTCTTTCCCAGTTTGGAAAGGGTCTGAACCAGGACACTTCATTGGACTCCCTGGACATCACCCCACCCCTGGAGCTACCTGGATTGGATGACTGCCAAAGCCCCACCTAAGCCATAAAAAGGATTGCTTTAGGAAACCTGGTGGCATTTTGGGGGTGTTGTATAGCAGAGACGTGGACCTCCAGTCTCTAGCATGGCTTTTTCACTTTAGAGAGTTTGTTATTTTGGAAGTTAATAAACTTTTTTGTTTCCAACACCACCCCAGGTGTCTTTTCCCCCTCATTTTAAGCCATGGGTATTTGTAAGACAAAAAACCTAAATGGGGATGGGACCTCTAAGAGCTCATAACACCTGGCTCAAGGAGAAATCCCATCACACTGTGTTTCTTTTAACTCTGTCTCACTTCAGTTCCATCTCCTTAAGGTGTCACCATGCTGGACAGACAAGGGTTTAGCAGTGCTAATGCTCTGCAAGGGAAACCAAAATACTGCAGAAAAAAGAAAAGAAAATGAAATCAAAGACAGAGAATAGTGAAAAATCATGCAGAGTTTAAAGTCAGAATCCTCACTAAATAATACAGAGATGCAAGACACCTGAGATTTTGAAAAGATGCAAGACCAGCAAAAGATGGTGCTGCTTTTTGGAAGTTTGCAAGTGGAAGGCAGAGTTTGCACAGCATGGACAAAGAGGATGCCAGCGGCATTATTAGTTTGGATGGTTTTTTTTCAAAACAAGAACAGATAAAATGGCAGCAGAAAATATTTAAACTCTCATAAAAAAAAAGTAAATATATTATTTATTCTAAGTTGAACAAGGAGCACAGATTTTCGCTCTGTGCATGGTAAAACTGAGGGTAGCTGTGTTCTGAGCAAACTTTCTCTTGTTCTGTGTTTACAAAGATATGTATTACACTGGGCAGTGATATTGGAAGGCAATCATTTTTCTTTCCCCTAAAGCAGTAGACCTCTGGATACACAAGCAGAGCCAAAATGTTATTAGAAACAGTGCTTTTGGCACTGAGCAAAAAGCCACAAGCCTTATGATTAAAACTTCGCACTTTAGGGAACTTACTCCCCAAAGGGAAGATGAAAACTAAATATATGGGTAAATAATGAACTGGAAAAGTTACAAGTTACACTTTCATTGTGTGTGCATATGTGTGTGTATATACTCATTTTCAAGCGGAAACAAGTTAAGCCTCTGGTCTCATCAGGGAATGAACTGACTGGGAATTCAGGGGATCAAAGCAATTGAGGATGAGCTAATTTATAAAAAAATAAAATCTCTCGGTAGGATTAGGAAGAAAACTGGCAGAACTTAAATGTCCTGGAGTTAATGAGTTTAAGAGCTGACAACATGTGTGTACTTAATAGGAAAAAAATAAAAAGCTATACTGCCTTTCATGCTCTGTGTGTACACTCTATATAACAACATGAATTTGCACAGTTCACAGTTAACCTTCCCTTCAGGAGACACTGGCTCTGCCTGTTGCTTTATTACATTAGTTGTAGCTCTTCCTCAAACCTGTATTCACCTACTACATGAGCAGTTCAGAAGTAAATTTGCCATCAGGGAGGATTAAGCTCTTAGAGAACTCCTGATTCCTCTCCTTAGCTGGCACAACGGCAGGTTGTCCTCCAACAGCTGTGCTTTAAATTGGTCACAGGGAGGGTGGACTAAGGGCATCCTAGTTCCTAAGCAGCCATTGCGACCTCTGCTCTTCCAAGAGGAGAGGTTTACAGTTTTTAACTCAATCGTGTTTAAGCATTCTCTAAAGCTATTTCTTCAGCTCATGACATAGGCTTGTTCACAGCTTCTTCACACAGCAGTTTGGGTTGTATTAAGAACCTGCAGTGTTTCACAGGAAGAGGAAATGAGTTTTTGATGGTATGACGTGGCTGTATAGATGATGTTTTGAAGAAAACATGACTAATGGCCTTGAGGTCTCTGTAATGACTAAGGTGCTCTTCTGGTGTAAAGCAATCAAGATTGTAAATCTTGAGGGACAGAAATAATGTGGCTGAGAGCAAAATTAAAAAAATGGTACAGAGATGTAACAAGACTTAGTATCTGGGCATTAATATAGCAGACACAATCCAATAAATATAAATTTTAAAAGTCATGCACATGGGAAAAATAATTTAATCTTTACATGTGGAATGAGAGACACTGTGCTCATCCTTACCACTCAGGAATGAACTTATTGTATTATAACAGGGCTTCTATTGATAATATCAGCTCTACTCTTCTTAATGATCAAAACTCAGTAAGCACTAGTAATTATTAAGAATAGAAAAAGAACTAAACAGAGAATATGTGGTGGTAGTGTATACTGACTCTAAATAATGCTATGTCCCTGTATAAATCTGACTCTTGGTTTTATCCTCTAGAATTCTACAGCAGGGCTCTATAGAGTTCATGGAATTGTAACACAATTGTTAAAAAGCATTGAACAGCTGACTAAGGAAGCTGGAAGATAATTAAGTTTGGTCTTCAGCCCAGAAAAAGAGGTAGTTGAGGGAGTGGAGAGAAATCCGAGACTTAGATCAGCAAGGCTGCAAACAGCACAGAGCAGATCAGTTAGTCACTGTGTGTTCCAGCACAAAGCTGGAGAGTGTTGGACATTAGTGGCAGACTCAAGGTGGTCTTCAAATGAAGGCAGAGAGGTAGTGAAAATTCCTATGACAGGATACTAAAAGTTTATGTACATTCAAGGCACAGCTGGACGAATTCATTGCAGAGGAATTCCACAGGATATTTCAATTCAAATAAATCACTAGTGGTTTAGAAAGTCTTTGAGTTGAAAATTTCTGAACGCTAGCAGAATGTTTTGGGGATATATCACATGTGCTTACTTTTATCATTTTTTTCTTAGACATACAGTTCTGATCCCTACTGAAGACGAAGTTCGGGGCTGGCTGGACCTTTCGTCCTCAAACCAGCACACTGATACAAAATTGATGCTCTGTGTTTTTAAATATCTGTAGCTGGGTGCAAGTAAAACTGAGGCCATAACAACTTGATTTCATTACCATGCAATGAAAGAACACTGGGCTGGGGAAGGAAGGGGAGTGAGAAACACCCACTGCATTTTATTCTTCCTACAGTCAGTGAAGATCTAGTCAACCGTGTCTATGGAGCTTGAGCTGTGATTCATCTGGTCAAAAATCATTGACTGTTTTTAGAGAAAATGTGTTCCAAGTTCGACGGATTGACTGGCTCTGAGCTGATGTAAGATGAGAGTGATATGTTCAGATAGAGGAACTTATATTGTAGATGACTCAGTCAGTCAATTGAACTTTGAGACCTCGTAGACTGGCAAACTGAAAAGAAATGCGTGCCTAACATATCTGAGATAACTTGGTAGAATGACTATGTAAAGATGTTCAAAAAATAGAGAATACAGTTTTGCTCAAGAGAACAAAAAGTATAATTGCACAGATGTCTGTCTTCTCTTCAAGACACCCAGAGCTCTGACAGTAGGAATAGAATCCAGTTATTCTTAACACTCTGAAAGCACACAATTCTAACTCATACATGGTACTATGATATGAGGTAACTTGATTTTCAATACTTACGGCACTTGGAAAGGAAGGAAAGCAGGTAATAATAAAAGAAATGAAGACCACTTGAACAAAGAAGGGAACTTTGGCTTTGTTATGCCTGTAACTTTGGGAGGATAATGTTAGCGTTGATGAAAAGCACTTACTATGTTGGAAATGGGCCTGGTGATTGTTTCCCTTCCTGACATTCAGGGATACAAAGACTAAGTGGCAGCTGTCTGAAAAATGTGTGAAATTCCACTCTTAAGGATTTTTCTCCCAGCAGACAGATGGATTTGACTACACTGTTTGGCAGAGCCTTACTTTATATATGGTCGATCAGACTGAATGGAGACACTGAATGCAGCATTTGCTTTTCATCCTCTGCAGCACTATGGAGCAGCATGTTAAAGTCTATGGAGCAACACATTCCCCAAGGCCCTCTTCCTTAGGAAACATATCCAAAATGCAAATTTCACCTACATATGGGTAGGTAGATATCGTTAATATTGCCTATTTTATGCAAATTAAAGTTCAAATCAAAGTAGAAAATTTTTCCAGGTAATAGCAGGCATCTTATAGGAAAATCAAATCAAAGTGGACTGATATTAGCTTTGATTATGGGGAACCTAGTCTAAAAAAAGGAGTGTCCAAATAAAAAAGAATGCATTTTTTAAAACTGGATTTATACTTGATGAGTCAAAATTATTTGAACATTGTGTAAAATGAGGAGTATTAGATTTGTGGTGGTTCATTTACAAAGGAAAATTAAAGCTGTTACAAATTCTACTTTTTTTTTTTTTTTTAAGAAAAAGGATAATATTATTTAACCCTATTGGTCTTTAAAATACACTGCAACAGAGATGAAAACATCATCTCTTTGCAGGTATTCTGTGGGTGTTCAGATTAAGAGCTTTTGCTTAGAACAGTCACCAAACTAGAGCTGCAAACCAGGGAAAGATCTGTTATATTTGTCTACCAATGTGATAATGTGCCTAAGTCTAGATGACCTTATTATCACTAGGGACCACATTTGGCCACCAGGTACCTCCATGTAGGTAGTGAATTGAGTGACTATTTGAACTCTAATTTACATAATTTCCACAAGAATAAAATTTAGCCTATTGTTTTAGCAATAAAATGGAGCTTGAAAACAAGATAATGATATATTGAAGTAGTATATGCATGAAATTTTCTGCCTTCTCCATAATAAAGGTCTTTTAAACTGCTATTGATCTCCCGTAATTTTCTTCCAGTCTTTTTCTCTTAAAGGCAACATTGCAAATTCCAGCTGATCTCCGTTCTTTATTTTAGTTTCTTGTCCTTTTAGAGTCACTGCTGCTTTTCTGAACCCAGAACTTTTCACTCCATAGTTTCTTTCTAACCTCACAACTGCTCTCAACACCGTATTTGCATACAAATCTTTGATTTGGAGTTCTTATCTTGTTGGACATAGGTGTGATGCCCCCATCTGTTTTGTGCTTTAATCTTCTTATCTTGTGGGGATGCTCAATGCAACAAGAGCACCATGGACCACTGCATTGGTTGCACTCATAGTAAAAGTATGTAATACCTGCTGTATTCAGTTAAAAACTCCTTCATGTAACTTTCCATGAGAATGTAGTCCTACTGGGTATTGATGCTGCTGTGGAGCACTCAAAATATTTTTAATATTATGCACAAGCATAACCTCCCATCACCACTGCCTCCATTGCGCTTATGCAAGTCTGTAAAGGGACCATTAAAAATCCATTAAGCTTGTTAGTTTGCAGGGCTTTCGGGGAATCTTGCTGCAAGTTTCGCTATTTCAACACTTACAGGCTTCTATTAAACATAGCAATCTTTAAGCTATAAGGGTTTACTGGAATGGCCCATTAAGTGAGAGTTTTCTAGGGGGATTTTGTCTGGGAGAGGGAGGGGAGATCTGAGTTGTAATTATACAAATGGATTTTACTTTCTGCATTTTGTTTTTAAAGTAAAAGTGATTTCTGTTATCTCAAGAAGCCCAAAAGCAAAACATTAAAGAGTAAATGGATGGTGTCATGATTAAAGTATTTATAAGGGATTCAGGAAACTAGTTTCAAGTATTTGACTTTAGATATCAGAGAAAAAAAAATCACTTAAGAACTGGTCTGGAAGTGCTGAATATCTAAAAAGTTATGTCTATTTAAACTGGAGCTGTAGCTGTCAGGATCTCTTAGAATCAGACATTTTTCACTTCTGTACTACAGAGTTAATAATACTTCCTTTTTATCCTCCTGTCTATTTGAGTATTAATCTTTTTAGGGTAAGGTCAG
This sequence comes from Bombycilla garrulus, assembly GCA_013400315.1. Taxonomy (NCBI): domain Eukaryota; kingdom Metazoa; phylum Chordata; class Aves; order Passeriformes; family Bombycillidae; genus Bombycilla; species Bombycilla garrulus. Next base: position 675,850 of record VXBU01006137.1, read on the forward strand.
TCTCATTTATGACCTCTAATTTCTCATATGGTTCTAAAAAAATACTAATAAGGAAAAATATGCCTCTCTGGAGGATCTTTTCACTTGCTTAATTGGTATTCAGATAGGAGGCTGTCCTAAAGAATCTCTGGATTCTCATTTCAACAGTGTATGCAGCTATGCTTGTTCTCTCTGACCAGTTAGTCTTGCATTTTTACATGAGCTCTCTTACTGGCAATCACTGCTCTTGCACTGGAAAAGGAGATTCAAAAAGACTCATTGCAAGCTATTGTGAGGATAGATTGGTTCCCCCATATGAGGTCTAGCTTTTGAATTGTTTGTTATTTCTAGGAAGGCATCAAGTCCTTGAAATACCATTGAGCTGCTTGTGGAAATATGTGGTACTTGACAGGAAAAGTAAGGTTTCATACATTTTGGTTGGAAAGTCATATCTATCTCTCACTTTAGTATGCACAAAAATCTGGATGATGTTTTCCAACTTTTAAAATAAACACAATTGTTTCTATTTGGTGTTTTCAGATAGTTGTATGCTTCTCTGTTTTGTAAAAGGAATTTGAATTTTGGTGTGAATATAGTCTTGGGGTCAGGAAGATGCCTTTTATTCACTTCATATCTCCGATCTATTCAGGTTTGGCTCAATTGTTAGCTGCCAAAAATCACCATTCTCCATCTGTGCTTTCCTCACTAGAGCTTGCTAGAGGCTGTCTGTAAAAATCCGTCGACATCCTATCAGTCCTGCCCCTGCACCAACCTAGCATCTTGTTTAAGTATGCCACAAGGATGAAGCTCCAGATGGGATCATGAAAAACTAGTTCCTTTCCAGCTGCTCTTTCTTCATTTAAACAATATTGTGGGTTCATACGGAAGGGAGATTGGGCTGATAATGACAAGAGCATAAGTTCAAGTTTTGCTTTTTTCCATTAAGTTGCTTCAGCTGTGTGCCTCTCTCACTTCTTATTATGCCCCTTCTAAAAGCTGCACAATCTGGAAAGTGATCCTTAATGTGGAGCAGCCAGGATGAAGCAACACTGTTCTGTCAAAAGGATTCATCAAGTCTTAACATAATTCTAGAGCTCTTTACGGTGTTGTCTGTGTGGTGAGACAGCTCTTGCATATATAACCTCAAGTGCAAATTGCAAACCTTCAGGTTTGATCATCTTATTAAAGGGAACTTTTTTTTTTTCCTAAGGCACCAAAGACAGGCAGTGATTTATTATCTTTTCACATGCAATTGCTTGTAGGCAATTCAGAGGCCTGAAGAACACTTAAGGGAGGACAGATTTGTGCATGTAACTTTAATTTTCACATGTACTGACTGTTGAATGCTTGATGTTGAAAATGTGGTGGCTCTGGTTGGAAGTCTAACCTAAAATGTAATATATTCCGAGTTTGCTTATGCCTGCCACTGATTTTGAATAATGTACCCCTGAATGGGGTCCTCCACAAGGCAAGTGTGCATAGGTTGTCAGCTGACTATAATTTTATAGCAGCACAGCCAACCATCACACCTGGTTTGTTTAGCTGTAGTGAAGCTGAATAACCTTGAGGCAGGAAAGAGCAGAGGAAAATATTTTTATGTTCAAAAGAATGCACACAATGACTCAGGAGTCAGCTCCATCCTTCTGCCTTTGTAATTCCATGACTGTAATTCCTGCTTGCATGTGACCTTGTTTCTTGTTTTACACTTTATTCAGTAAAAAAAAGAGGAAGCTGCATTTTTGTGGGAATGCTTACATTTCCCACAGCATTCTGTGGTGCACTGCACTGTGCTGGGAGCATGATGGATCTCAGAAACTGCAGTAATGGGAGCTGACAGTGATGGATAGTGGGAAAACTAAGAACCTCAGGACTGATCAGAAGAGGGTGCTGTTATTCTGGGATGGTCTTGCATCATCTGTGCCAGAACACAGACAATACCTCTGCAAGATTCTGGAGAATGCTGTCTTTCAGCACAGATGTAATATTAAGGGCTTGGCTATCGGTGGTAGTAATTAAGAGACAATAGCACTTTTCACAGTGAGACAAAGATTTCCTGAATAAACCTACATTTGGCCACTTCTGCAGATAGAAGCTCCACTACCAAATCAAAATATGGAATTCCTCTCTTTCCTACCCTGCAGCAAACTATTGTGTATTGCTGCTCTACACTACTGAACAGCTGTTCTTGCTCATCCTACAGGCAATTGCATGTGAAAAGATAATAAATCACTGCTTTCCTAATCTTGAAAACACGCATGCTTATTTCAGCTGCAGAAATCATGCTGGGTGAATCCATGCTGCTAAATAAAAGACCACGAGGGAGGAAAGACAGTCTTTTCCCCTTTGAGATTTATATCACTTGTTCTAACTCTCACCAAGAAGCAAAGATGTCTTTGACTGCAGACTCCAGAGACTGCTCCTCCAAAGCAAATAGGATGAAACTGCATCAGGTTTGGTGCTCTCTGCCCAACATCTTTCTTCAGTACTGACCACACAGCCCTGGCATCTTCAAATATCCACTGTCATGCAATTTCCTAGAGGTCATCTTTACTTCTGTGCAATAAAATATTATGCTGCTGGGCTGAAGCAGACCTCATGTTACTTCTGACATTCTGTACTGAAAAGCACATTAAATCAAAATTATGTGTTCAGGCTCTGCAGGTGCCACTGGGGCCTAGTGTTGGCCCAGGGACAAGTGCTGTGTGATTTGGACACTGCCAGTCTGCTCGATAGGAAGGCAGTGAGTCAGTTTAGCACTGCCCTGTGACAGTGTAGCTACACCTACCCATCAGCTACTCCTGTAATAGCTGGCAGAAGAACCCAATGATCACTCTGACTGAAACAGTAAGGCATAACTCAAATCCATGCGGCTACTTCTCCCATCCAACAATTGTTTAACAGTTTTAGGAAGCAAAGACTGTGTTTGAGTCCCCTCTGACTATATAGATAGTTGTGGGGTAATACCTGGAACTGATAACTTTTTGTGATTTTGTAGAACAGATGTAAGCAGAGGAGACAATGTGTGTCAAGACAGGGACTGTTCCTATACATAGAATTATGTCAGCAGTGGATTTTTCAATTCTGGGAGTAGTATATTTGAGAAAAATTAAGGCTGAGATTTGCTAAAGAAAAAAAAAAGATTCAGTGTAATTCATACATCTATAATCTTTAATCAATAAAATGTGCAAGGCAATATTTTCTGGCTCTGAAGCTTAGTGACACAGCCCAAATTGAACTGCACAATAAAATACCCTTATCCTCCCAAACACTGCTGGAATAGTCCCACCTGTGCCAGACTTGGATCTTGGCCTGATGTTGAATGTGAGTCTGCTTGTTCATACTCTGCAAAGCTGGGCCACAGGGTGGATTAACTGTTTAGCAGGGTGAATAGTCAGGTCCTGTTGTACAGGCTGTGAGCCTTAGCCCTGACCCTGTTTATTTTGCTAGTATAGGTATAATTTTACAAGTTTAATGATCTCAGCACAGATCAGATTCAAAGAAAATCTTTAGAGATCTTAACATGAACTGTATGTTTTATGTTAATGTTATGCTCATATTTGATGAGAAATACAAAATTATTTCATTAATGTGAATTGATATAATGTGTGGACTTATTGCTCATCTACTTTCCTGTAGCATCATCAGCAGAGGCTGGGCTGGCACCTCAGGTATTTCAGTAAAATGCTACCAGATCTTGGCTGGGGTGAGGCTGTCTGAAGTCTGGTCTTACAAGTATTTTGTCAGTTCTGAAAGTGTTATGCTGTTTTTGTTGATTTGCTGCTCACTGACTGATCTAATATTTGCTATTACACTGCTAGTTCTGTTACTTGTACATGTTCATAATTTCTGTTTTAATTCTGGTAGGTTCTTAGCCTTCTCTGGCAACCAGTTGTGCTTAATCCAGATCAAAACCTGGTAAGCTTGCTTTGGTTATTTTTGGTTTTTTTTTGGTTTGTTTTTTTTTTTTTTAATGTGAGGCATGGTGACTTGCTTGGATTATCTCCTAAAAGCTGCTACAGGAACATGCAGAAAAGTTCACATGAGCTAACTAGAAGTATGTTTTCAAATTGTATTAAGTACCTATATGAACAACTGAAAGTCATCTCTGAGACACTGTTTACTTTATGACTTTTTCTGCCAGCCCCTCATGTAAAAAAAAATCTCAATATTAAAGTGTCTCCATGCAACACTCTACATAATTACTCATGACTGGTGCTTGTGATTTGCTCACTGTCACTGGATTTTAAGGTGAGATAGCTTTGATTAGTTAATTTCTACTTATTGACTCTGTAAGGGGATCTATGCTGGAATAATGGTGTCAAATTGCTTGAATTTGCTTCACAGTAACTTCCTGAGGAAAGCCAAACCTTCACTGTCACCTGGCAAAATTTTGGCACAATTCTAAAAGTTATTATTTGGTACAGTATTGAACAGTAGCCAAGCTGGAGGATACAAAGGATATCCCCAGATAGTGAGGCCAGAGGTCATGATCTAACCTCTTCTAGATGGAATCTTTACCCTACCATTTTAATTTGGATTAGGGGTATTGGTTCTCAGAAAGGAAATCTGAAATGAGATTACTCTTGGGCTAAATGAAACAGAATACTTGTCCACAAGCAAACTACAGCGAGGCCAAATCAACTCCCTGAATACCCCACCCCATATGGTTTGGACAGAGGTCTTCAGCACCAGCTGCCTCATTTCAAAAACCCATTCTGGTTTATGCTGCATTGATATTGGAGACAATAGCCAATAATTGAATGATTAATACTGATTGGAAAGCATCTGGATGGAAAAGTTTACTTGGGGATGCCATGAAAAAGCCCACAGAGAGTAAAATTTAATAGCAGTTATTTTAGAGAGCAAGTATTAGGAACTTGCCTGACAGGAATCTTCCAAACATCCCTGCTTTCTCGAGAACTCATGTGTGTGGCTATTGGTTTGTTTTACTGAAGAGACCAGACTATTAAGCTTCATGTCACTGAGGCAGCCAAGCAGGGAGATTGCCTCTAATCCAGAAATCCTGAGGCTTTCAGAAACTGCAGCCCAGGTTCAGTCTCTCAGAGTGGATTTTCTTTGTATTAAAAACCCTTGGACTATTCCTGTCACTGGCAATTTTTGGGATTTGTTCTGAATTAAAACTAAACTAAGTTTTGAATATCAAAATCTGATGATATAATTAAATCCTCTATGAAGCAGAACTGTCTTTGCCCTAATAATTCTGATTTAAAAAGTGTGAATAGGAATAGTGATTTTAATTCAGGTCAGAGGCTGATTTATTAGTAGGGCTGTGCAAAGAATAATACCACAATCTGCAGCAAGTTTTGCTTGTATTTCAGTTTCACAAGCATGATATTCATATACTATATTAGAAAGATTCCCACTCCTCCAAAAGAGTATAAAAGTATCTGATAGTCAATTTAAGCTATTCTTTTCACATCTCCTCACAAACATGAGCTCTGCAAAGCCTTTTGTCTCAGCTGGAAGATGCTTCTGTTTGTTCTACCTCACGTCGAAGCTGATTGCCTCTCCAAAGTGTCTGATCTCTGTAGATTAGAAAAAAGAATAGATTTGAAAAATGCTTACAATTCATTTAATTTCAATTCCCTTACTTTCTTTCATCCAATATTCTTGATAAACAAATAAATTAGGTAATCATTTCAGTGACTGTATCATTTTCATTTTCTATTCAGTATGCACAAAAGCCAAAGCTATTTTATTTCAACACCATTTTTTTTTTTTTTGGTCACAAACTGTGAAGCAAGAAGATCTGTTCATATCTTTTTTATGATCTGCATCTATTCAGAAAAAACTGGCTGCTTTAAGGGATATCATGACAGTATAGTATTTTCTAAATATAGCTTTAAAAAATTAACACATAAAATTATTCCAGGCTTTTTAATATTCAGCTTTAGGGCCAGAACAGTTTTCTGTTATTTTCTGTACATTTTCTGTCAATGAAATATAGGATTTTATTCAACCGTGTTCAATCAAATGTTAGATTTTGAGCAATACAGATTTCTGGGAGAGCTTTAGGTTCCCTCTAACACCCATAATGGTTCAGGGTCCTTTCCAACAGCTTTTGTGAGGCCAGAAAAAACAACTCAAGATAAATCAGAAGGTTGACTGGATGACTCTAATGCCATGTTACAATATTGATGCTGTCTGTGTCACAAAATGTTTCAGGCACTCCAATCATTAGCACAGGTCCATTATGGGAGGGATTTAAGCAAGCAGAAGGAAAGAAACAATACCTGCCTCAGAGAGCTGATAAATCTTCCTGTCTCCTTCCCACACATGCACTCTGATGCGGATTAAAATATGTGTTTATCTGACTCTTAATGATAGTAATGATCAATGACTGTAAATAACAGGTGCATTGTTTGCCACACACTTTAGATTTCTAAAATGTGAATTAAATCTCCCTTTTTTTTTATTCCAGAATTATCAATCAGAGAACAGAAAACACCCTCAAGCAATCCTTCTCTATTTTCTCTTATTTGGAATTTAGTTAGATTTAGGGAGTTAAATGTATTCAGCTTTAAAAGAAGGAGAAAACAGAGGATTTGATTGTTCATGACATTTTGTCCAGAATCAATCATTGTCAGCTCAGGTTAGACTGATTTACTATGAGCCTGCCATAGAAAAGATTTGCCACAAATGGCAAGGCTCTGAGCTGTTTCCACCGCACTGAACATAATGATGGATTTATCATTGCAATCAAGATGGTAAAACAGCATGGTCCCCAGAGTCGTGCACCAGGCAAATTGATCAAAACAGCCCTGAAGTTATATAAGGGCTTTGTTTATCTGGTCTCAGTCTGCAAGAGTAGTTAGTAATCCAACTAAAGATAAGACACTCAGATCTTTACAGAAGTTTGGACAGGTTTTATCTCCTAAACCACTATGTAGTAGAATTGTCTCTACTAAGGAGTAAAAGAACTACCCATTAAATACAAATATGTATATATATTTTGAAACAAAAAGTAGTTCAACATAAACAGAAATAATAAATGCTACTATTATTAATATAATAATTTAACAGTAGCTTCTTAATCTGTAAGTGGATTAATTTGCTGTCATACTTTAGTGAGAAAATGAATAAAATGGGAAGACGAACATTTGTTCTAATGCATTGTCTTTTCATTATAGGCATTCTTTCTTAATTTTATGAAGAACTGGCAATACTAAGCTTTCAGATCCAAATAAATTAAGGCTAAAGGGAAACATTAACCTCTCTACAATAGCCCACTGGCAAACCAGGCTTTTGTCTATGCAGGAAAATTCAGTCAGTTTGTTGCTTGCATTTCTGAACCCATGTTTGAAAGGAAGGAAACTATTATTACTTATCTTTGTCTGATGGAAAGTGAGCTTTGGTGAGAGGAGGTGATGCAGTAGGGAAAGAGATGAACCTTTGGAGTCTGCTGATGGGATATCACCTGGGAAGTCTTTAGCCTGTGACTCAGCCCTGCAGACTACTGCTCATTTCCCCAAAATTTACATGTATATACATATACATATGTATAAATATATGCACATCCTGAATAAGAACCTGAGAAAGGGATCTTCCCAGTGGGATGATGGTATATTTTTTCCTAAGGACCAGATAATTTTGTGGAGTCCTGCAGGAATACCAAATCTTCCAGAGACTGTTTTTTTTTCCAAATGGTGACAGGCCTTTATAAGTTTTCTTCAGAGAGGTGTCAGAGACCTATATAAACTCTGATTTCATCCTGCATTCAGACAAGGAACACAACTGGATTTTTATTTTCACATGAAACATGCCTGGGTGTCCTTTGGCACTGACCAAGACACAAAAATTGAATGCAGTCAGAATTTAGCATATTTTTAAAATAACGAAGAATTTAGGGGCATTCTATAGATTTAAAAAGCAGAATTAGGCTAGAGTCAGTCCTCAGAAAAAGCTGTGAAGGGCTGTGATAAGGTCCCAGACTGAAAATTCCTTAAATCACATTACAGGTTCTCAGGAGCAGGAATCTATTTTCCCATTTATTTTACAGTATGTATATTGATAGGAGTGAATGAATATAGATTATTACCTCTTTCTTAATTTGGAATTTAGTTTAAGTTGATGAAATAGTTTTCCATTTTGAAGCAGGAATTTATTTTTATAATGTTTGATTGCGTCACTGGCAAAAAGATCTATTACAAATTATTGATTCACTTTGGATACAAATATAATATAAGCCATACTTCTTGGGCAATAATGGTTATAAAATTGTTATTTGGATTTAAAAATGCAGCAGCACATCACCTAGAAAATAAAACAGTTTAATTCAGAGACCTATTTTGCTCTTCAGGGCTTCCTTTTGAGCACTAAGGGAGAGGCTGTTCTCTCTTTTCACCTAAATATTTTCTTCAGAGCACTCTCACACAGACATTGGCAGCAGTTTTTGACACAAAATGCATTAAGGCAAATTTACGGTCAACTTAGCCTTCAGGGTGTGCAGATAGACATATAGTAGGAATATATAAGTTGAAGTAAAGTAGACTTGTTCTCCACTATTTTGATAAACTTTTAGTTGTTAAAAAGAGTGGCTTAAAAACAAAACCCAAAAATGTAAAAACTAACGTTTTTAACCCAAAATGCCTATTAGTAAGATAAAATAGAATATTACAAGTCCATTTATACATTAGACTAATTTTACTTGGGAATTATTCTCTTGCTTTAGCAAAATTATAAAAATGTATTTGTTCAAACTTAAAATCTTGAAAGTTTTCAGATAGCTGAATTTTACTACTTGCCCAGGAACCTAACAAAGAAAATGTGCTTCTTTTTGATTTACAGAAAATCTAATAGATGAAATCTTTAATGATTTTATTTATTGGACATGTATTTGTGTAATCAATCATGTGTAGTCCTTGGAACTCTAAAACTTCACCACCAATTATTTCAGAATTTATATACAATCATGGAAACATAGAATGGTTTGAGTTGAAAGCGATCTTAAAGATCATTCAGTTCCAACCCCTGCCATGGGCAGGAACACTTTCCACTACTCCAGGTTGCTCCAAGCCCTGTCCAACCTGGCCCTGAACACTTCCAGGGATCGGGCATCTGCATCTTTCCTGGCCAGTGCCCCACCACCCTCACAGAGCCTCAGTTTTTCTGTTACAAACTTGGTGGGCACAGAGTGATTAAATGTGCATATTAAGAAAAAAAAAAGGAAGAAAAAGTAAAAAAAAAACCAAACCCATGTTAAATTAGAATGTAAGAATATGAAGGGAAAAAAAAAAAGAAAAGAACTGTCACATTCCTGATGTCCCTCATGTAACTCAGTTTCTTTTTCAAACCATCTAGCAGTTTTTTTAGCATAGTGAAACTACGGATACAGATCCTCTTCTGGATAATTTGTCTCAGTGGTTTTGGCAAGACTTGTTTTTTGCACAGGGGAGAACAAAGCTGACTTCTGGTATGGAAAAGCAAGAATGTGGTCACTAGGTGGTTACGGTCCTACAGGTTGCTTTGACTGCTAAATAGTAATGGGTTACAGCCCTTTATCCTCAGATTGCTGTCATGGATGAGCAGATGAAGTATATAGCCATTATACCGTATTTCTGCTATTTTCTTATCAAACACAGCTGTTACTTTGAAGCTTCTTTTGTCCCCTATTTCTCTTTCTTTTTCTTGTCTCTCCTTTTGGAGGTTAATAGGATGTAGCTCATCAGTGATCTTGGGTCAAACCGTTTGGTCATCCCTATCTAGAAGGCATCAAATGAGTGAACTAGCTCTTGATACTGGCAACCACAGGTCAATCTGATTTTGTATTAACTTGAAGAAGGTCAAATGGTCTCTAAATTTGATAAATATCCCATTTCTTGAACTTCTGATGGAGAGCATAGACAAGGTGAAATCTAATACAATCCTGGACTTATACAGCCACACCAAGAGGTACTACTGCTTAATTTGCACAGGACATAACTTAAACTCAGCTTGTGCTCCAGAAACTAATTCCTGTATATCCCAATGAAGCTAAAACAAATAACAGCAAAGAGTATATTTGATATATTTAGCCTCTCTTAGTACAAAAAATTTCCCTGAGCAGCCTGGTACTTGTAAGCTACACTTCCATTTTAATCTTTCTCGGAGATGATTATCTCACATTTTGAATTATGCTTTTTTCCTTCTTTTCCTTAATGGATTAGTAATTAAAAAAAAAAAAAAATAAAAAAAAAAAGAGAAATAAATCAGAGAAAAGTTGTTTGAATCTAACAAGGTAGAAAAATTTCATGACAGCTTTATCTCTGTGAGACTGGTTGAAGACACAAACATTTCTGGCATGAATATAGAAATATGAATATAAAGATTTTCTGCTTGTGTTTTTCTGACCTGTTTTATGTATATGTAGATCACAGAAAGGATTAAAATATGCTATAGGTGTATCAGAATTGAAAATAACAAAATCACTGAGAAGTGTAGAGAAAAAATAAGGCTGTGAATTGACAAGCACTTAGGAGAACACTGACAGAGGAAAAGGAAACAAGGAACAGAGGAAGATGAAAACAAGGAAGGAAAAAGAACGAAGAGAAAATACTGTGACAGTTTCCTGAGGTCGGGATCTCAGCTGAAAAGTGCGAAGTGGGCTAAAGCAACGAGAAAGCTTTGAATTCAGCAACATAAAACATATTTAGCATCTGGAGAAATATTTTAATATACCTCTGTTTTAATTTCCACATACATACATATATATATACACCCCTGCTTATGTATTTATATACCTCATATAATATACCTGTATATATACCTATATATATATACCTACCTCATAATGTGTTAGGCAATCCTACTTCATCGGATTTTTTTCCACAGCTGATGCGTATGAGGGAAATGATTCTGGTTTTCCTCAAAGTTTTGTAACTCAGAGATAACGTCAGTGAAGTGCCTGAAGGTTGCTGTCAGGATAGAACCATTCATACAAACATTAAAGCTCCTTGGGAAATGAAAATTTCAGGTTGTGAGACATGCAGTTTCATCTGCAAAGATAAGAGAATGTCAGGAATATTTTGAGGGTATATTGGTAACACTTAAGTTTATTTATTATGAATATTGATAATATTCACTACTAATCTCTCTTTCATTAGTTCATTCTTAATTTGGCTGTTTTAAATGATCTGCTTTTTAAATGAATGATAACATTTTCTTTTTAATGTAACACTCATGCATATACAAAGGACACTTATAGTGAGATTTAATCTCTGTGGGGTAATTCTAAACCCTCAGCTGCAGAATTTCAGCTGCTGATAACAGTAGGCTTTGAAAAGTATGAAACTGGATGAAATCAGAAACATGATTATTGTTACAGATTATTACTATCATCTGTGTATGCCCTGTGGCATATGAATACATATTACTATCACAGGAGTTGTAGAAAAAAACAGAAATGAGATTATGTCAAACAAGGCTTTTGTTGAAAAGGGGACTTAGTGATACATGCGTGTATTTTGTGGGGGTTTTTTTTCATTGAAAGGTGAATTTACATAAAATGGTGAAATATGTGATTTCCATTAAAACACCATTTCATATGCTGATGCTTCTGTTTCATAGAAGGTAACTCCTGGCAGTAGTTCTGGATTTCAATATCCTACATTGCATGCTTCCACCAATGGGATGGGGTGACCCATGAGAAATTGTGAGTGGGCCATAGCCCCTCACAATGGGTGAACTACCTTACAAAGAAGTCTAAAGAACTCTGGTAGAAAATGAGAACAGATACATCAGTAGATCATGTCCCATGAAAAAAAACACAGTGGTGTCAAAATAGTTCATACTGTGGGTAGAACTGAACATTTTTAAGCCATTCATATGGAAACTAAAATATTTAACTAAATGATCTTGTTATTAAAAAAAAACCCCAAAAAACAAAAAAAAAACCAAACTATCTCTCTGTATATACATTTAAAATACCTAAACCAAAACATTTTTCATCCTATTGTGTTCCTCACATTGACATGTTTTTGGGTGAAAGTGAAAACTTGAATTCTATGTGTTGCATGCTAGTTTCAGCATGAAATGGCCTGCAATTCACCAAGCATGTATTTTGAAACAAATGGGTAGAATTTGCTGTGTAAGAAGAGGAAAATATATTCGGTAATGTACTTTATGAATCTTTTTCTTCTGCTGTTCTCTGTTCATCTAAACTTTTTTTTTTTGCTCAGCTGTTCCCTGTAAACACAAGCAATGGAACTGAATTCTCAGGAGTCTCTCAGTGGTGTCTCTAGGCAGTTGCTTGAAGGATTTAACTGAAAAATTCCAGTTGGCCAACATATTTCAAGTAACAAGAAAGCTGAATATTTTCAGAAACATAGACATTTTGACAGTTTTGGAACAGATTGTCTAGTCCATAGAACTAATTTGTCTTCTATGGGTATTAAATACAGTAGTAAAAAAGAATTGTCCACTACTCTGGAAAGGCTAAAACATTACTTGCATGATTTTGAAATTCTCTTTCCATTTCATAACAAGTAAATCTTGGCAAGTTTGAACTGACTTGAGACTGACCTTGCAACTCACAAGGTAGAACACTATTTTGAGCACAGTTAAACCTCATGTTACAGTAACATGGTTAGCAAAAGTCCAAAAGTGACTCAGAGCAAAAGATAAGAACAGGAGACACCTGCTTCATGGGTAGTTCTTTGAGTTTTGAGGCTTTCTCTTTGAACTTTTTTAGAAAATAAGAAAAAAGCCAAACCAGAAAGGGAGGAAAAAGAAACAACCCCCCCAAAAACTTATACAGCAGCAACTGTAAGAACACTCAGCAGTAATACTCAGTTTTCTGATACTGAGTTTTCTTCCAATTGACCAAATATATTGTATCTTTTCAGAATCACTGAATTACAGAATGGGTAAGGTTGAAAGGGCTGGTGATCCTTCTGTTTCCAGCCCCAGCTTCCTCCTGCTGAAACTACACTCCCCTCATGAATGGAATGGAATCAAAAAGTGCTAGAAGCTCCACCGTTTTTCTCTGTAATCATGACATCATCCTAGAGCACATTGCAGAGGATTGTGACCATGCAGTTTTGAATATCTCCAGTGAGGAAGCCTCCACAACTCTTGTGCAACCTGTTCCAGTGTATGTTCGTGTGCAAAATGAAGTTATTCCTCAAATTCAGGTGGAATTTCCTGTATTTCCCATCAGGTATTGCCCATTGCTTTTTGTCCTATGGTAGGCACCGCAAAGAAGAGCCTGGATCAATCTTCTTGACATCCTCCCTTCAGAGCCTTTCACATTATGCTAAGGTTCCCTCTAAGCCATCTTTTCTTGAGTGAACAGGCCCAACTCTTTCCTTAAGGGCAGGAAGTAAGGGAAATGCTCCAGACCTTTCATCATTTTCATTGCCCTTCACTGGACCTGCTCCAGGAGCTCCATGTCACCCTTGTGCTGAGGGGCCCACAGCTGGACACAGCACCTGATGTGCCCCACCAGGGCTGAGTAGAGAGGTAGGATCACCTTCCTTGACCTGCTGGCAATCCTCTTTCCAATGCCCACCAGGATAACTTTGGTCTTCCTGGCCACCAGGGCACTGCTGGGTCATGGGCAGCTTGTTGTCCTGTAGGACACATGTATTCTTCCCCACAGAGCTGCTTTCCAGCAGGTCGAGCCTGTGCTGGTGCTTTTTGGGTTATTCTTCCCAAGGTGCAGGACTTTGCATTTGTCCTTGAACTTCAGATGATTCTTCTCTGGCCATCCTCCAACCTGTCAAAGTCCTGAAGGACTGCACAGTTCTCTGGGGTATGGGCCACTCCTCCCAGCTTTGTGTCATCAGCAAACGCGAAGCAGGTGATGCACATTGTGTCATGGTAACCATTGTGAACATGTCTTCTGATACCTGCATGTGCAGTGCATAGTTGTAGCGTGGTACCTGATATTGCGTATTAAGTACAAAAGTTAATTTTTCGTAAGTGTTTTAATGAACCGCTTTAGTGGGATTTAACAACATGATATAAGTACATGTTTAAATCTACTCTTGTTAATCAAAGCACTTAACTCTACATACACCTGTACCTCAAGCAAATTTTAAGCAAATTAAGCAGGATTTATGCAAATTAATATCACCAGGGTCCAGAACTACCAATCAAGCACCTGTGGTGAGGCAGTGTAATACGCCCCAGATGGGACCTTGACCTAACATGAGTATATACCTCCTGATACCCAAGCTAGCTTGTTTAATAGTAACTCTGATATCTTTCCATAAACTATCATTACATCAAGAAAATTTATACTAAATCTTTCACTTAGTCTGTTCCTTAAATAAAACTGGAATCACATTAACACTTTCTGAAATGATTCATTCGCTGGTCAAACCGAGTACTTACATTCTTTAATTTACATTCACTCACCTGAATTTGGTAAATCAAGGTGTAGAGTGCAATTATTGCATCAGATCCAATCTCAGTTATTTTGCAGAAGGAAAAAAAAAGTGTATAGCTAAATAAAAGCCTTATGTATTATTAATTGCTTTTAGACTCCTGCAAGGTAATAGGAGGGGAACATGTTTTTCTTTTGATTGCTAGTGTTTTAATCTGTGCTGCAGTGTAGACAATGCATCATCTACATTGCAACACAAACCAGGCAGGTTTGAGTATGCCTTTTGTTGGGATTGCCAATGGTGTGTTGAGTTAGTCTGCTAGTTAATACTCTGCAGTGTGCCTCTAGGATAAATTTTCTTAATCATTAAAATAACACATCTTACCTCTAGTCTGATCTTTGCTGAATTCCACCTTCTGTTCTTGCTTTGTCTGCTCTATTAAAAGCCTTGTAGTACCACTACTTTAGCCATTTCTCAATTTTTTATGAGCTAAGATTCAAAAGAAGACATCTGGACCAATAATAGTTTTACAAAGTCATCCAGCCAGACCTTGTTAATGTATGCAAAGTCAGGAACCTCATCAACAATCACACTATGGATGGCAGTAACCTTTTTGGGCATTGACTTAACAATTTAATAGCATGAATCAACATGTTGAGTCTCTGTCAATCAACAACGTGCACTGAATAGGAGATGCCAGGTAAATTTAGGGGTGCTGGCATTATATATGTCACAGTTTGCTCAGGACCTTACTCTCCCTGTTGTGGTTCTATTTCTCACCCTCTGTTTATAAAGAGCAACATGCTCCCTCCTGGAAGGGAATAAAGCAGTAGTTTCACCAAATTCTCATGACCTCATCAGCTCACAGAATGGATACAAAGGCTTCAATGGATTTTTGATTACAGCTTATTTGCAGTAGGTGTAAATGCCTGTGCTGAGAGGTTGCTACAGTGTCTAAGACAGGTTTGTTCTTTTCTGTTATGGTTTTGAACCATTGCAGGTAAAGTGAGATTTGTTTTTTTGAAATGATTAGGGTTTGGCCATGCTGGAGTGTTTTATCATCTTTCATCTGGGCCTATGAGAGACAAAAGCACCATATTTCCGTTGTCTCTTCAAGGCAACATGTATATTACAGCATACCAACATTTTACCATTTTAAGAATTTTTTAAGTAGAGTCGTCAGTTACTCTGATACAATATAACAACTATGTTCATTCCCTGATGTGAACAAAACAAAAGAAAATGGTCAATAAATTAAAACCAACCAGTTATAACTGTGTTCTCTCTTTCTGTCTAGTTTTACAGACAGTCTTGTAAAAAGTTCTGCTACATGACTTAGCAAATAAATCTAAATAGTAGTTTGTAATATTTGGAACCCATAATGTGAAGCCACACTTAAATTAGCTGTCACTTGAAATTTCAAGCAGCAGTAATGGGTTTATTCAAGATGCAGAGGGAGGGGAGAAGGTAGCTAGAGCTGCTGTAATATAGACTTCTGATTAATAATACTTTTTAATGCCTGCTGCTATCACTCACCTTCATGGAGAGAGTCATGTGAGAAACTGTATTCTGAAATACTTGTTAGATATTACGGAACTTATTTAGTAACACATCTGCTCTTGAAAATCTTATTTCATTTTAATTCATACACGTAAGGTCCTTTCTTTAATCCTCTGATTCATTCTTCTTTGCATCTGATGATATGGATATTATTTAGATATCATTCCTAGAAATTACACAAACTTTTAGGATTTTATAAAATATATATTGAGTAGTTCTGAGGAGATCTCAGCAAAAAATAAAAAAAATCTCATTTTAACTCATTATTCATTAATTAGCTACAACCAAAAAAATTAGAAGTCCTATATAAACTTGAGAACAAAGCTGAAAACTTGTTGGTATTTTTAAAGACTCATTTATTTTCACATTTTCTTTTCAAATCAGATGTTTTTGTCTACTAGAATTAAGAGTGAGACATACTTTAGTCTTAGAATGAGCTTTACAGAAAACAGTCATAAAGACTGGTTTTAAGATAACAGTAACAAGGACCTAACATCCAGACTGCTTAAGAGCCTTCCCAGCAAAGCCAGCCTATGCAAACCTGTTGGGACCAACCACACAATGTGAATGAGACAACATCCAGGAAATTTGCAGCTCCTCTCAGACAGAGAAGTTAGATTTGTAATGTAGCTATTCATAAAGAATACTAGTGGAGTTTCTATGCATCCTTTTAATGTAATCCCTTAATGCTGACAGGAATTTCTTGAAGTCTGATAAAGGGCAAATGGCAAGTCTTGCACCTCAGAATCACAAAATCATTTCGTTTGGAAAAGACCTCCAAGATCATCAGGTCCAACCCTTGACTGATCACCAACTTGTCAACTAGGCCATGGCACTAAGTGCAATATCCAGTTATTTTCCGATCTCCTCCAGGATGGTGACTTCATCATCTCCCTGGATAGATCATTCCAATGTTTAATAACATTTTCTGTGAAAAATTTCCTCATCATGCCCAACCTGAACCTCCCCTAGAGCAGCTTGCAACTCTATCCTCTCATCCTGTCACTAGTTGCCTGGGAGGGGAGACCAACCCTCATCTGGCTACAAGCTCCTTTTAGGGAGTTGTAGAAAGTGATAAAGCCACCTTGGGGCCTCCTTTCTTCCAGGCTAAGCATCCCAAGCTTCCTCAGCTGCTCTGCATATGGCTTGGTCTCTAGATCCTCCACCAGCTCTGTTGTCCTCCTCTGAACACCTTCCTGCACCTCAATGTCTTTCCTGTAATGAGGGGCCCAGAACTGGACACAGGACTCAAGATGTGGCTGCACCTGCACTGAATACAGAGGCATCTGTGGATGAATATTTGTACACACCAAGAAAGACTGGAAAAGTCTCTTTGCAGGAAGATGGCCTTGCAGGAAAGATGACAGGGTCCTGGGGGATAACAAGCTGACTCAGAGCCAGAAGTGTGCTCCTGTGGCAAATGTGGCTGGCAGTGTAATGGGCTGCATTAGAGGAGCATCACCAGCTTGTCAGAGGAGGTGATTCTTATTCTGTACTGAACACTGGTGAGGCAACGTCTAGTGCTGTCTCTGTTTCTGGACTCCCAAGTACAAGAGGGAGATGGACCTATTGGAACAAGCGCAGAGCAGGACCATGAAAATGATTAAGGGACAGGAACACCTAAGGTGCAAGGAGAGCTGAGATGGATGTGGCTGTAAACAGCCACAGAACGGAGAAATCCAAGGGATTTTATCAATGTATTATCAATGTATGTAAATAAATACCTGATGAGCCAGCCTTTTCCTAGTGGTGCCTAAATAAAAGACAAGAGACGATGGGATACAAAAGGAAATACAGAATCTTTGTTTAAACATAAGAAAAGTTTTGGTTTTTTTTACTATGCAGGTGGTTGAGCATGCAAAAGATTTCTCAGAGATGTTGTGGAGTCTTCATCCTTGAAGACATTAAAAATGACCACTTACCACATCTTCAGTGTGCATATTTGTCTACCGAGAGAACAAACTCTTCCACTCAGCATAGGACCTGAAAAGAAGAGCAGCCACATCTGCCAGAAAAGGAAAGAAAGAACATGTTACGTCCCATTATAAAAGATCTGCCTATTCTTAAAAGAAGATTCAGTCACAGTGAAAAGTGAATCTGTTGGACTGAATGAGACCACATTTGAAGGAAGAGGAGGAAACCAGAGGAGTCTGAATTTAGTATTCATTTAGTGAAGGAATAGCATATGACACCAGAGTTAAGAGATATATAGTGTTTTGGAGAATCAAGAATGACTCATACCTAGAAAGCAATAGTACTTAAAATATTTTGCAATCGGACCATAGGCTAGAAGACCCTTGCTTAAAAGATTTACTTGGAGCAACAATGCCATTTTTAAAAATCAAAGCCTGCTTACAGGTAATTCAAAAACAGAAAGGGAGGCTAAATTTATCAAATAAATAGTTTGTTGCAAATAGTTCTCCCAGTTCTTTCATCTGTACCTAATTGGCTATCAATAATGCATGGAAATGCTGAGACACTAAAGAATCATGTAACAGGCATTCCATTATGTAATTAAGGATCATTAACTATATTAATGACTTTTCTAATTCTTATATTGTTAACCAATGAGCAATGCTTTATGTCACAAATATACTTTCTAACTTCTCCGCACCAGTGAAAAAGATACATCTTGCTTATCTAACTTCTGCAGGTAATTCACACAAGAGATTTTGTCTGAATAAATCTTGAGGAAGCTCGAACAAAAAGCAGATGACTAGATCACACCGCACTACAGGATTAAGAAAAATAAAGAGTGGCAAACCTAATACTTCTAGATAGTGACTAGAAAGCTTTTAGTGGCTCAAGAGGAAAAAATGTAGCTATATATGTGTATGGGCAGAATACATATGAGGTGATAAACCTGCTGCAGAAGAACTGTAGGACAACCAATATGAAAATAGCAGATTTCAGCATCTGCCATGTGAAAGTGCTGGTCACATGAGTTAAATCTGTCAAAAGCTCACAAAACTTGTGTTGTTTGCTATATATATTCTATCAAGAATATCTGGGGAAATTATGATTCCTTATCCCTGGAAATGTTTGAGGTCAGCTCAGATGGGCCTTTGAGTAACCTGGTCGAGTTGGAGGCATCCCTGTCCATGGAAGGGGGTTTGGAACAAGATGATATTTAAGGTCTCTTTCAACCTGTTGGCTGTAGAATTTTTTCTGAGGAGGATTGGGTCTTGAGAAGCTCTGACACCTGATTTCATGGGACGTAATGTTAGGCAGTGTGTTGAATCCAAAGGTTCAATCTTTTGGCTCTGCTAAGAAGAAATTCCTTAACACAGAATAGGGTAAAAATAATTAATATTCTTTGCCTAATAATGAGAATTTTTAATCTATTCATGCTTAAGTTATTAATGAAGGAAGATAAATATTTCTGCTTTATAGATTGTGATGCAGAGACCAGTGAGCTGAAATGTTTTGGAAATGGTCAGGTGGGTGGACCTGAAGGAAAAAAACATCACAACTAATCCCACAACCCAGTACAAAATTTACAGCTTTGGAAGTATTTTTGCCTAATATAATTTTGTTTGTATACCTAAAAAATTAAATAAATAGATAATGTTACAACAGCACTTTTGCAATGTGCTTTTCAAGTATATTTCTAGGTTTTTTTCCCTTAATGATTATGTTATAGAAAGGATGGTGAGCTAAGGATTTTCTTTTTTTTTTTTTAAGAACAAAAGGTAATTTTATAGTCTCCTTCAGCCATTGTCCTGTGTTATTTGTTTATCAGGTCTTATATTTACTTAGTGACTGAACTTACAGTTCTTTTGTCTGAGACAAGAGGTTTCACTAAACATGTTCTGATAGTATGAAAGCTTTTTTGATCTAGGTTAGTTTTTCCAGCTTTCAATACAGTGTTCTAAAGCAATATCAATGTTCCAGAATTACTTTTCATTGTTTACAGCTCATGTGTAAATCATTACTAACCAATGAATCACCCGGAGTTAGATATTACCTCTGTGAGTTTCATATTTTTTGTAGGAATAGCTCAGATACTACAATTTTTTCTTGAACTTATGATTGTCGCAGTGAGAACATCATGCAAAGATGCTGTCACATTCCAGAAAAGTGCTTAAATATGTGCTTAGTATTATGAACGAGCAAAGATTCCCTTGGCTATACCCTTACATGTGTCTGTGTTGACACATTTTTCATTATTTTTATTTAATAGTGGCATTTTCACAGGAGACCTTGTTGCTTATTTTTAAATGTGAATCAAATATCTAACTCCTACGGTCCATCTGAAAAGAAACTCTCCAGTCTATCCATTGCCAATACATTTTTTAAGTTTTATTGAAAAATATTAATCATAAAATGAGTTAGTTTGTCCTGTTCAAAAAGTATTTCTCAATTTACAATCTTGGACCTTTTAAATCAAGTCCAAGAAGGATTTTGCATATCAAATACTGGTGTGAGTCTCTGAACTCTTGTTGCTGGTGGTAGTGTTTTTGTTGTTGGCATTGGTGATGTTGTTTCCTAGATGTGGAGGAGTGAAGTGACAAGTATACATTTCCTACCATCAGGAATCTGCTTATAGTTCTCTTCAACATTAAAAGCATTTTCTCCTCTGACTTAAGTAAACAGTTGTGATAACAAACATAGAGGCTTTCTATGTGTTACAATTGAAAGCAATATTACAGAGGTGCTTCTGTATTCTCACTAATCACTTACTGTAGGTTTCTCTGACCCATAGAAAAGTGAATCTGCCTTAAAACATGCTTTGTACTGAAACAATATGCATTGTGGCTTTCAGTTTATTTTCTTTAATGTTCTCTTTAGCTTAACAATATTTTTAAGTTCTCTGAGAACAATGTAACCTTGTGTGTACCATCCAGATAAACTGTGTCTGAACAATTTAAAAACAGTCTAACAACAGTGTGAGTATCTGCCCAAAGGGTATGGGAAAAGGCAAGGTTTGTAGGAGAACAGATTATGGGACATAGGGAATGGGGCTGTGGCCGAGCCTCATCCCTAATGGGGTGCAGCTGTATAAGACAGGTGAACAGCACTGAAAGAGAAGCATGGAATGCTGTTGTGTATTTACCAACCACAAAGGAGTAACAGATGTTATGTATGTGAGAGAAAAGGTATAAAGAGTAGAAGGAGAGAAAAATTGTTGTTGGAGGTAGCAGGCCATGCTGTGAGAGGAAAGAGGTCTGTGTTGTGTGGTGCTGCTCCTCCTCGTGGGATTGCAACAGAGAAAAGGCAGAAGGCTTTAATAAACTGCTGCCATGTTCGATGTCAGCCTTTTGAGCCCCCCATCAGTCAGGAGAAGATTTTCAACAACAAGGGACTGCCACCTGTTTTAGGAGCGAGTGGGGAAACTGGTGCCCCGTGTGAGGAGCGGGCGACAACAAAGTTTCATTTGGATAGCATTATGCTGGATAAGGAATTCAAAGAGACTGGCAGTAAAGGAATAACTTTAGTTCTGAACCTGGGTTATAGTGAAACACTAGAGGGGCAGGATACAAATACAAGGCAGCTGTTGTGTCTGTGTTTTCTTTGAAAGCAAGATCTCCAGCACAGCTTTTCATGCCACTAACCCTTTGAGCATGAAAAGCTTGAAGAATTAGACAAGTTTTAACATCAATTCTTTTCAAATGGACTTGTCTGAATTTATTTCCAATATAGCTGGAGGCCGAATCATTCTTTCACTGGCTACTTTAATAAAAGACAAGACATTTTCAACTGGCATGATCTGATTTTTCTAGAGTTTCATTACCACCAAATCTTTGATACCAGAAAGTAAGTAACCCTTCAGAAAGGAGTGGGAAGAAATAGAATTGTAGATATAAGGTCCTCTTAAAGCAGGGGCCAAAGATCAGAAATATCTTGCAGGCTTGGGAAATAAGTGCTGGTAAAAAGACACAGTTGCTTTTGATAAAATTATTGAAAGTTGGTGCACAGATGAACAAGAAAACAGATTTTTCCCTTAATGATGTCCCTAGATTCTTAAGTTAAATCTAGCAGGTAGCAAGATTCTTCCTTAGTTTCAAAAGATTTCACATCCAGGTGCTGAAACACATTTTTTAAAGCCCTGGAAACAAGAGTTAAAAAAATTCAGCATCAAAAAAGCACCTGTAAATCCTCCACAGACATCTCATTCTCAATTATAGCACAGGAGCATTCACCTAACATAGAGCGTAGTTTTCATGTGTAGCTCAGAGTGCTTCTGTGCTACAACCTGGAAGCAGTCATATAAGATCTCAAAGGTCTAACATCTACATCAGCTGGATTAATTTTGGACTTAGAAAGTAGGTAAGGTGGCAAGTATTCCTAAAGAAAGCAGCTATGCTTCAAGAGATACATAGAAAAATGCATTCTGAATTATTTTAAAATTGGCAGCTGTTTGACTCATTGAGAAAGACCCTGAGGACTGAAGTTTTTCCTAAGTATTTTATTTTTATCTTAGTAGTCCTTCTTCACAGATTTTTTTCTAATGGGTATTGCGGGGATCTCCTTAACCCTAGGAGACCCCGCAATATGTAGGAAAGTCCAGGTTTCCGGCCCGTGTTGTTGAAGGAGTAGTCTGGAGTCGTTATTTCGTGTTCTCAAGGCAGTTTATTGATTCCTTATCAAAGGTAGATTTCTCTGCCCTGCCAGGGTCGACACAGAACGCGTCCAGAGACGCTGTAATCTTTTATACTAAAAACTACGTATTAAATGTTTACAATTAAGTACCAATCTATGCCACTCACACCACCATGTCTAGATCTGTGTCAAACCAATCCAAAAGTGCCAGCATCACCAAGAAGATGGAGGTTATGAAGAAGAACATAAGATAACATGCCACATGTAAAAATCCTCCATCTTGTGTCTCAGACCCCCCTGTACAGATCTCCAACCCCCCTGTACAGGGCCCTAAACCCCCCTGTACATACATTCAAATTACCTTCTTTTTACTTATAACTACTACTATTTTACTATCTAAGTTTTGTGACCTGAAATCCCTCATACAAAGTTGACAACTTGTTCCATGGGTTAGAATCAGAGCCACAGGTATTTTTAGTATCATTCCAGGGTTCCTGACACCTCTGGCAAGGCTGAAAAGCCTCCTGACCAGGTTTTGGGTCGGCCAAAGGCATCATAGGAACCCCCTGGGTTCCAACAGGTATCATCAATTAAAGTTCAAGGAAAGCAAAAAAATAGTATTGTAGTATTCTTGCTATAGGAATGTGAAGTTGACAAAGCTGAGCCCATCCATACCATTTGGCTTAAAAGCTAAGTACAAAATTAATTTACCTAAACTGCTTAAATGATATCTAGGGTAATTTTGGAATCCCTCAAGTACTTGCTTTGACCTTCAGAACAACATAGGTTTATCTACAGTGGTGTGTCATATCTGCCATAACAGGGTAGATATACTGGACAGCTGAAGGTATCTCAAATATCTGTGTTTGGGCAAATTAACCCATCTTTCTCCTGGGAGTTTGCTAAAGTTTGCCAAAGTTTGTTTAAGATTTCTGATATGCTGAACAAATTTAATTTGCATAGCCATATGCAACAAATGTTTTCCGGAAGCACTGACCTTATCAGGTCTGTGGTGATGCAATTCCTTTGCAGCCGTGCCATAAATCTGGTGGATTGCACAATATTCAAAGCATTGTGTGTAAACTGCCCAGCTGGCACGTTCATGCCCAGTTGGTTTCGTATTTCTTGAATGGATTTACCTCACTGTACAAAAGTTACATACTGCATATGCTTATATTTCTGTCTGGAGATTTTGGGCCTGGGAGACCAGAAGATGGATCTTACTGGTAATAACTGAAGCAAGAAAGACTCTCAGTGTCTTATCATCTCCTTCAGCCATTGTCCTGTGTTATTTGTTTATCAGGTCTTATATTTTCTTAGTGACTGAACTTAAAATCCTTTTGTCTGAGACAAGAGGCTTTATCCTTGACCACTCAGTATGTCCTTTGCTCCAGTGAGCAGTGGGGATCCCTGTACTTACCTTCTCCTTGGTTTTGTTCTGCTGATGGCATAATTGTAGAAACTTTTTTCATGCTCCTGAAATCCTCATCTGGATTAATTTCCAGCTGAACTTTAGGTCTTCTAACTGCATCCATGCATGCTTGAGAAATGCCCCTGTACTTCTGGGCAACCTTCCTCAGTTTCTGCTTCTGTAGAATACCACCAGAAGTGTTTATTTCAGGTCAGAGTTACCTGTTCATCTAAACAAACTTCTGCTTTGGCCTGGCCTTTTTAACACATAAACCTTTATCTCACAGAATCACAGAATGGGTCAGGATGGAAGGGACCACTGTGGGTCGTCTGGTCCAACCTCTCTGCTCAAGCAGAGTCATCCCAGAAAACAGGGCAGAGGATTGTGTTCAGTGACAGAGACTCCACAACCTCTGCTTGATCTGTTCCAGGGCCTGGTCGCCCACACAAAAAACAAATGAAAAATATGACCTATTCTGCCTACTCATTAACTTTGATTGATCAAATATAACAGAGACTAGTAGCATGTATTTAAATTCAAATAAACAAGAATCAACATCTTTATCTGATACTTATAATTCTTCTATTCACATTGTTATATTAATACTATAAAGTTTCTGTCAAATGAAGCCACTTTTAGATTTTTTTCCTTTTTTTCTACAACGAGAAAGGTTATTTTTGTTAAAGAGACTGCAATGGAATAATTAGTGCCTCTTTACCTTGTGTATTGCTCTCTCTCCCTATGCAGGAGTTACACACAATTTAAAACATCAATAAGAAGTAAATTGTTCCAAATTACTATTCTTTCCTCAGTATCCAATAATTTGCTAGAACCAATAACAATAGTGTCAGAATGTAACCTTGGATCAGTCCTGTTCTGTAGTGAACCCATTAATTGTTCGCACAATACTAATCCTTTAAGAATACTCAACAAGCTCATGCTAACTCCTTGAGCTTTTTTCTTACCTCTGTTTATAGACCTGAGTGTTCTATTTCTCTTGGTGTTAATGCTTCTGAACATCAAGCAAAAGACAAAGAAAAGAAAAGCAAATGTAGCCAACTAAAAGCTTGAGCTAAGTGAGGTATTATTGCTGCATTGATATAAAATTTACTACTCTGCTCATAAAAGAAAAATTATGATGCAATCCTCTTTCAGTACTACTGCTTTACTGTTTAAATCAGTGAAATGAGAGCTCCAAAATTTGGGGCAAATGCACACATATGCATTTTTCTGAGTCTTAGGTTGATCCTTGGATATATCTTCTTCAAAGACTAAGCAAACTTTATCTTTGGAGATGAACTGATTTCTCAGATCCAGTAATATACATGGCCTGCTGAAAAGTAGGTAGGAGGAAGAATTAGCAACTACGTCTTTTCTTTCCAAGTAAATGTACGAACTAACCACAGAGCCAAAATCAGCATCTCCATGTATTGTTCTGAGCCATGAAGAAGATCTGAGATGTTTTTAATGATCTCACATTTGCTGTGAGCTCTATGCATGCACTCAGACATCTGCTGTGATGCTGCCAATATGCAGTAGCATGTTACCCTTGTAGTAACTCATTCATGTTTTGAAGCCAAGAGTCAACAGACTTAAATCAAGCTGTTCTGCCTGTAAATTGAGAATCTCACCTGCTGAATGTGACACCCCCAGCTGGTGATGTGTAGCCCACTTCTCAGGAAAGAGGTAAAATGTTCTGCCAGATTAGTTGTGATTTGTTGCCTTCTTTACTGTTGTCCCATGCTCATTTCACAGCAAAAGTATGCTCTTGAAGGATGAAGAGAATGGGAAGGTGTTTCCTACTTCCACTCACATCAGGAAAAACTTTTCCCTGGCGTGGTCATATTGTGGACAGACGTTTTTAGTTTAATGAAGTGGCTTTTGAGAAAGGAGAATGAAATAGAGATTGAGAAAGAGAATGAAAAAAATTGGTTTGGGTTGAAAGGGACCTTAAAAATCATCCAGTGCCATGGGCAGGGACACCTATCACAAGACCAGATTGCTCAAAACCCTATCCAAAGTGGCCTTGAACACTTCCAGGGATCCACATATTCTCAGTGCAACTTTTCTTTAATTATATATTTTATTTTTTTCCTGTTCTGGCCAGGACAGGGAGGGTGACAGACAGAATCCTGGGGTGATTAAATACTACCTCACACCATGCAGGGGCGGGGGATGGAGGGGTGAGGTTTATCCCCTGGCTCATGATGTTGGATGTTTCAGTAAGAACACCAAACTGGAGAATACTATTCCAAGGCATAACGCTCATAAGGAAGCATTTGGCTGGTGAGGTGAAGTTCTGAGGAAATTAACGTAATTGTGTGCATGCACAGGTCTCTTCATCCCCTTAGCAAAGAAAGAGTACCATGCCCCACCAGTCCCAAAGGAAAAGTGGTTACAGAGATTTATATTCCTTTGGAATAACTTTCACGTTCTTGATTGACAAATAATCTCTTTCTTATGTCGGAGAAGGTGGTAAGTGAGGAACAATGCCATAGTGAAAGGAGAGATCTAGAAAAGAATGGTTCTGCTTTTTTAGCTGTGTGTAAATGAACATTGTGAATTTCATGATGAACACCACTTTTTCTGGAAGAATGCTATTCACTGGTGTTCTGGAAGATGAATCTCATGCCTTGTTTTTAAACATCATGTTGTTATCGTGGAACGAGTGGATTTTATTTTGTATTTGAATGCAATGATAGAACTGTGACTTCACACTTAAAAAATCAGAACTTCACAGAACAAAATACAATTGCTAAATGGACAGTAGAATTAAAGGTACTTCATGACTGAATTTATAAGTCTTGCCAAATTTTTTCACAAATTCAGATTCAGTGCTATAGGTTTGGGGTTTTTTGCTAATGATACTGTGCTATTCTATGAACTGTTAAAAGCACTTGCAAGTGAAGCAGCTGACTACACTGTCAGACCAAGGCAATATTTTCACCAAACCTTGACAATCTGTATTGACAGAAGCCTACTAAGCTAAGAAATCTTCTCAAATACATCTTTGATGACTCTACATGCAGACAGTAAGAATACAGGGGTTTTAACAGTAGAATATTTGGGGGTTTCATGAACAAAAAAGGCTGAAGATGAGTTGGAAATGTGGCCTTGCAGCATGAAAGGCCGGTTGCATATGGGGTTGTGATAGCAAAGGTGCACTCATCAGCTTGGGAAGTGTTTTTCCCCCCTTTTTGCTACTGGGGAAGTGTCTGCAGTATTGTGCCCACTTTGGGTCTCCCCAGTACAAGAAAGACTTTGGCATTCTGGAGTGAGTCCAGAAGGGACACCAAGCAGATTAGGGAGCTGAAGCGCATTATGTGTGAATGATGGAAACCTGGGAGAGGCATTTTTCCAAGATGAAGGAGATGGCACAGAGACAATCTCAGTCGTTGGAGATATTAAATGTCTAGTTTTATAAGGCTGTAAACAATCTGATATAGCACAAAACTGGTCCTACTTTAAACTGGGGAATAGAATAGAAAGGGCTTTTTAAATTTAAATAGTTATTTTTAGTCTTTTTATTGATATTGTTACTGTTAGGAGGGGCCCTGAATTTGAAGAGATTCTTACCATGAAGGTAGTAACACATGGTTTTGAAACCTTTTCCAGGAAGAAGTGTAGCAAAGCAGATAAGCATAAGATCTGCCTCAACAGGAGAGGGAAGAGAACACAAGACAATAGACTGTATGCAAAAAAGGAAACCTATGATCTATACTGCCCATGGATGAAGCAGCAACAATGCCTAACATGGTTTAAGTTATCTGGCAGTTGAGATTTATAGCAGAATGTGGAGGGACAAACAGCACAACATTTTTAAAAGTGGTTGAATGAGTAGCAAATAAATCCATAATTTTTTAAAATAGTTTGAATAGTGAAATACTAGATTAACTCAAATGCATAGGAGCGCACAGACATAGAGCTACTTCTGTGAAAAGACTACCAGTGTTGACAGAGTCAGTAGGAAACAGAAAGTATCCAATGCAATACTTTTTGAGATCATTGATCATTTAGAAGCCTTGAGAACAAAGTCACTCCAAGCACTGCTACAACAAGATACACACTTAGTTAATAAAAATGAACTTAATCATGTACAAAAGTAAAATTCTGATGTTTAGCCTTTCTATGTGATGAAATGAAACTGATCATCATCTGCTGCTACTGCATACCAAACTTGGATGGCTCTCTGTGGAAGAGATTTTGAAGTCTGACCTTCATGAAAAAGTTCAAGTGCTCTTGATAAATAAATCAGTCTGTTGATCACCTCTATGAGAAACAATTTCCTGCACATCTGGATTCCTCAAGATTTTCAGCAAGCTGACTTCCTTCCACTTGCTATTCTGGAAGAGCAAGGCAGCAATACGATGTTAACTACGAGGCAGAGGGATTTCAGGGCAAAACAGATTGGTTTTCAGAAATAAATGTTCTTCCAGAAGCACAGTGTTTACAAGGTTTCCGTTTTTAGTTATAGTCTCAGGGATCAGGGTCCCACCTTCAGAGATGCCATAAGGAAAGATGTTGATGCACTGAAATGGAAGTTTGGTTTTGTTTGTTTTGTTGTCTTTTTTTAAAATAGATGGAATGCGTATACAGTTGGACATGAAATCTGTTCTTTTCCAAAGTTGTGCCTTCATACAATTTGTAAGTAAATCTCCTCAATAACTGTAGTCTTCCAATGCCATATCTTAGCAGTGAGGTCTGGATGAGTTTGAGGGAAGAGTCTATTGAAATATGTACTAAATTACTACTACTTTTATCACTTCTTATCTCACCATGCCCTGAGCAAGACTGACTCTTTAGCAATGAAATCGAAGCACAGGAATTGGTTTGTAAGTGTCAATGTTTTACCATTATGCCTTAGAGCTGTCAAGAGAGGCAGGCAGGAGCCTCTCAAAAATAAGCTAGCCATAACTGCACATTTTCCTCATTTTTAATAAGAATAGCACATTCACTATCTAAAAGTGTACCTTTTTGGCATGATTTATTTATTTTTAAATTGTCTTTTATGGCTTTTTCTCTGTGGAAGCTCTCAATTATCAGATTACCAATGAGACAGCTCTAACAGTTTTCAAAAGTGAGGATTGGTAATGGAAACAGAGACTCAGTAGAAGACCACAAAAATTTCATTAGAACTACTGATTCTGCCCAGGAATGGGGCTGAGCTATTTCAGTTTCAAAATTTCAACCCAGCATCCTGACTATGAGTTCCTGACACTTCTCTTTTTTTCACATATGGTTTCATAACAGGCAATCTTGAACCTGTGTCAGAGATGACGCTTGCAGCACTGTGAAGTCCAGAAAACTAAGATCTTATTCCGAATTTTAAAACTGGAGCTTTTCAACCATTGAAATTTTGTGAACCTTTGCTTATTTCAGAAAACATCAGTCAAGAAGAATGAGCACTTTCTGAACAAAAGTTTTTATTGTATCAGTCCAAACAGCTATTCTCTAATTTAGCTCTGTACCTTTCCACTCTGCAAACATTGGAGAGTTTTCATAGAGAATCAGTAAATTCAGTTGGAGACTTGCAAGACCTGACTGGACAAAGGCCTAGACAGCAGAGCCTTTATTCATTGTTGACCCCGCTTGAGGTGTCACTTGGACCAAACACTATGTCCTTGGACTACAGACACAGTGATTTCCCCAGTAACTGATTTTGTAAACTCTCTTTGGGATCATCAGGATCTGCAGTAATATTATGAGTAATACTCTTTTGCAGGATGATGTCAAAAATGAAACCTACTTCTTGGCATTTTTACCACTTAGGAACAAAACACTTCTGAGACTGCCTTTAATCACTTATTAATGCTTACCATAAAAAAACCCGATAAAAAACAAAAAAAAAAAAACAAAAAACAAAAAACAAAAAACAAAAAACAAAAACAAAAAAAAAAAAAAAAAAAAAAAAAAAAAAAAAAAAAAAAAAAAAAAAAAAAAAAAAAAAAAAAAAAAAAAAAA
>VXBU01006140.1:0-10528 GCA_013400315.1 Bombycilla garrulus
GGGCACAAGACCACAACACCTGTCCTCACGTAACCCTATTGTTATGGTAGCCACGTCCACATGTCTTTGGTTGTTGCCCCCCGGACCCTGTGGTCCTGGGTGTTTGTTATTTTGTGACATTAACGTTTCTTTGGGCACTCCATCGTTCCCATCCCTTCTTATATTAAGCTATGCTCGTCCTGGCTGGAACGGACCTGAAAAGACAGCGAGGATCTGTGTTACTCCCCTACTGCTGCACCTCTGCAGAAGGCATATGGAGAGGGGATGGGCTGCTGGAAAGGGCTCCCCTGGCTCCCGTCAATGCTGCATGACACAGGGCAGCACGGGCTCTCCCATGACACTGTTAGGGCTTCCCTCTAGGTTAACCAAATCGGGGAATTGGGGGCCATCTTTTAGGTCCCCTCCTACAGCCCTGGTAAACTTACAGTTGTTGGCTGGAGATGTAGAAAGGCTTGGAGGGGCTGCCGTGGCAGCACAGACATCCTTCTTTGTCTGGTCTGCGGATGCAGAGCGGCAGCTCAGATTCAGTTGCAAATGCAATGAGGCACGGTGTTCCGCAGCTGCGGGGTCTGGTGGCGTCTTGGGTGGTCACGGCACAGGTGAAATTGACATGTGGAAATAGAGACTCAACAACCAGCAGGCTTGTGGAGTAGGTATGTTTGTTTATTCAGTGCTGGACACACAGGGGATCATTCCATCAGACGTGTGTGTCCAGCAGAGCAGATACTCTGTTTTATATACACTTAAGCTCATACATATTTATCACCTATGCATATTCATAACCTATCCCCACCTACTCTCACTTCATGTGTTAATCAGCTTTTATTGTCCTGTGCTTGCGTACTCTTGTCACTGCCTTTCTGGAGGTCTTTGGGCGGGGGTCATGGGGAGGAATTAAGCAGTCATCTTCAGGTGTCCTCTGGATGAACCTGTTTTTTGCGCAGACTCTTTTGGCATCTGGTCGTCCTTCAAGGTTTTCTGGCCATAGTCCAAACCACAGATCCAGTTTTTACCAGTTTTTCAAGCAGTAAGTTCCTGCTTAAACAATAGGCAACCTATAGTATAGTATAGAAAAGGACCATCTGCTCTTGATTACCCCACAATATAGAAAAGAACCTTCTGCTCTTGATTATACCATGAAATATAGTCTGTTTAGCCCTTGATTACACAGCAAACTATACATTGCAACCTATAGTCTGTTTAACCCTATATCAAAGTTGTGTGCAATGCAAGGACAGCCGACATTGGTGGTAGTAGCTCGGCAGTTGCTGCGCAGGCTGTGTGGACGCATCCAGCACCCATGGTTGTTGCTAAGTAATGCAGTTGTCAGTGGTGGCAGGAAGCCCCACTTTGCCTTGCTGAAGTCTGGGCCTGTTCACAGCTGGCATGATGGGATGTCCCACAGTCCTGGGCGCTGCTTGCACCAGCTAGGTCTCCCAGTCTCTTGGGCGCTGACTGCAGCGTTGGCTGCCTCGGTGTTTCCCAGGTTTCTCAAGTCTTGACTGCAGATACTGTGGGGATGCATATTTGGTTTATGTGGCAAAGGCTTTGGTAGTGGCAGGGCTACAGATGTGGCTTTTGTGAGAAGATACCAGAAACTGCCCACATATCAACAGAGCCAATGCCAGCCAGCTCCAAGATAGACTTGCTGCTGGTCAAGGCTGAACCAATCAGTGATGGTAGTAACACCTCTGTGATAGCATATTTAAGAAGGGGGGGAAAATGCTGTGTAACTGCATCTGGAGAAGAGTGAGAATACATGAGAAAAACAACTCTGCAGACACCAAGGTCAGTGAGAAGGGGTAGGGGGTCCTCCAGGTGCTGAAACACAGATTCCCCTATAGCCCGTGGTGAAAACCATGGTGAGGGAGGCTGTGACCCTGCAAGCTGTGAAGGACCCTACACTGGAGTAAGTGGATGTACCCTGAAGGAATCTGTGATCCCATGGAGAGCCTGCACTGGAGCAGACTCCTGCCAGGACTTGCAGACCCATGGAGAAGAGGAGCCCACACTGGAGCAGGTTTGTTGTCAGGACCTGTGACCCTGTGGGGGACCCATGCTGGAGCAGCCTGTTCCTGAAGCACTGCACTCCATGGAAGGGATCCCATGCTAGAGCACAGCAAGTGTGTGAGGAGTCCTCCCCCTGAGGAGGAAGGAGCAGCAGAAACAATGCATGATGAACTGACCACAACCTCCATTTCCTGTCTCCCTGTGCCACTTGGGGGGATGAAGTAGAGAATTTGGGAGTGAAGTTGAGCCCAAAAAGAAGGGACAGGTGGGGGCAAGGTGTTTTTAAGAGCTGTTCTTATTTCCCAGTGTCCTACTCTGATTTGATTTGCAATAAATTCAATTAATTTCATCCAGCTGAGTCTGTTTTGCCCACAGTGGTAATTGCTGAGCAATCTTTACCTGCCCTTATCTCAACCCAAAAGCCTTTTGTCATATTTTCTCTATCCTATCCAGGTGAGGAGGGGAGTGATAGAGTAGCTTTGGTGGGTACTTTGTGGCCAGTTAAGGTCAACCCACCACAGGATCTTGCTAGCTGGTGGTGGTGCATTACATTTCCTTTGCTATCGTTGTACTAGTTTAGAAGCAAACCAGTGAGAGATTCAAAGTCAGAACTCCAATTTAATAGGAAAATTAAAATAAAGACTACAGTACAGAAACACTGGCTTAAACTGACAGTCACAATATGACCTGACACCGTCAGTCAGGGTGGTGGTAGCAGTCCGATTAAATGGTGGCAACAGTCTTGCTGGAGTGATGGATGTGATTCTGCCAAAACTGTGATCCTGCCAAAACTGTGATCCTGTAGAAAGGTCTGGTCTGTTCTTTCTCTGGAGGTCCAGTGTTAGTTATCAAGCTCTTGTCCTCTGGGAATCCAGTGGTGAGTGCTGCCTGTGGTGTTCCATCCCTCAGATGACATGCAGGTAGGAATATTTGATTCCTGCCCCTGGGCGGAACATCTCACAACAGGATGATGTAATTCTATGAGTCATGCTGGGAGACCTTGATGGCCCATTAGTGGAGATAGCCCCCAGGAGGGAGTTATCAGGGCTGACTCATGGAGAAGATAAAGAACACTGCCCGTCCTTTCTCAACAGCTCATATATATGGTAGTAGAATACATACTTTTGGTTACATCTTACATTGTAACCTATGACAATCACTGACTGCCCACAGGCTGTTACTTCCAACCAGAGTCCCAGGATATCATACATTGAAAGTTTAGGTGTTTTTTGATGAAAGGAGCTTTACAAATATGTTTGATAGTATATTTTAATTCAGTGAGAAACAATGTATCTGATAATTGTTGGAACCCAGGGGGTTCCTATGATGCCTTTGGCCGACCCAAAACCTGGTCAGGAGGCTTTTCAGCCTTGCCAGAGGTGTCAGAGACCCTGGAATGATACTAAAAGTACCTGTAACTCTGATTCTAACCCATGGAACAGGTTGTCAGCTTTGTATGAGGAATTTCAGGTCACAAAAACTTAGATAGTAAAATAGTAGTAGTTATATGTAAAAAGAAGATAATTTGNCACGAACAAACGACTCCAGACTACTCCTTCAACAGCACGGGCCGGAAACCTGGACTTTCCTACATATTGCGGGGTCTCCTGGGATTAAGGAGATCCCCGCAATAATTGGTTTCATTAAGATATGAGTCAGAGCCAATTTAGTCAACTGTGTTGATTTGGCACCGTCTGTTTTTTTTGGTAGCGTCGGGGAGGTGTAAACAGGGGTAGCTTTTGTGAGAAACTGCTAGAAGCTTCCAACAGAGCTAATCCCTGATGGCTCTGAAGATGGACATGCTCCTGGCCCAATTAGAGAGGTTGGTAATGCCTCTGTGATGGCATATTTATGAAGAAAATCAAAACAGTGCATGCACAGTTTTTTACCCAGGGGTGGGGGGGCCACGGCAACCACTACTGAGGCCACCGCCATCTTGGCATGGCCTGTGGCAAGCTTTGCCTACCTGGCTGCCCCTAGCCAGCTGCACCACAGGCAGAAGGGCAGAGGCGGCGGTGGTGGCATCTTCTTCCTGGTGCCCCACTTGAAGAGAGGCATTAAATAGTGCCAGCGCCGCGGTGGCTGCCACTGCCTGCTCAGTAGTGGTGGGGTTGCGTGGCCGACAGCAGAAACATGGCGAGAGGTTCCCCGATGCAGAACCTAGACAAAATCAACCTCTCGGCACTGTGAGATGGTGCAAGAACCTTTGAATTGGTAGAACTTGTTGGCAATGGTACTTATGGGCAACAATTTTTCTTCTAGATAGAGGAGGAAGTGGGGACATGTAAGAGAGAACAACATGATGGCACCAAGGTCAGTGGAGAAGGAGGGGGAGAAGGTGCTCTAACCGTTGGAGCCCAGATTCCTCTGCAAGCCATGCTGAGGACTATAGTGAAACAAACTGTCCCCCTGTAGTGCATGAAGTCCATGAGGAATGCAGAGATCCAATCACAGCCCATGGGAAAAGTGCTCATGCTGGAGCGGGTGGATGCCAGAATGGGTTTTGATCCAGTGGGAGACTGGAATAGAGAGAGAGATGGCCCCTGCTTCCAGAGGTAGAGAGAAAAGGCCCTTTCTTCCAAACTAGAGCAGCCTATCCTTCGAGGACTGCACCCTGTGGACAAGTGACCCATGCCACAACAATTTTGGGCAGACTGTGTGCCCATGGGAGGGACCCTGCAGCATAGCANNTGCAGCATAGCAGAGAAAAGAATCCTCCCCTTGAGCGAATAGAAAAAGATCTCGAGTGACAAACTGACCAAAACCCCCACACCCTGTCTCCCTGCGCTGCCAGTGGAAAGGAGGGAGGGGCTGGGGGGGAAAAAGATGTTTTAAGGGCTTCTTTAACTTTTCATTATCCTCCTCTGACTCTGTTAATCATAAATTTACTTTACACCTTTAAATTTGAAGCTGTTTTGTCCTTAGAGTATTTTTTTTCCTCCCAGTCCTTATCTCAACGCGTGAGCCCTTCGTTAATTATTTTCCCTCTCCTCTGCTCAACTGTAACAGGAGAAGATAAGTGAACAACTTTTATGGGTGCCTGGCGTTTGGCTAGTATCAAACCAGAACACCAACAATATAGGATAAAAATATAAGCTTTTGTTTCTAAAGAACTTGAAAAATGAAGTCTAAGTTAATGGGGACAAAAGAGATATTTGTCTATTTTTCTTTATGTACTTTATCTAAATGCTAGGACTTTCTATCATGCACTTTCTCTGGTAGCGAATACTGTCAATTATGCAATGACAGAGTTGGTCTCATTTTGGGTTTTATCTTTTCTTCTTTTATATATTCTCTGTAATTTTTACACATATATTTGTAGCTTTGTAGCTTATTGTAACTCAGCTTCAGCATTTTTCTAGGCAGAATGACAAAACATGTTCCAAATTCCCTATCCTATCTTGGTTCTCTTTAGAAACCAAGGCTGAAAAACAGCTCTTTGAGACACATTTTCATAAACAAAGCACAGACCCATCTGAGGGGGGGGAGAACTTAGAAGGGGCTTGGACTAGGGGGAAATTGCATCACTGCCTAAACTCCTAATTGGTGCCTTTTTGCCAATTACACTAATTTACCCAACTTGTAAAACTGTATGCACCCCTGTGGGGGATGGGCTTTTGAGGATATTTTTACAGAACTGCCCCTGGAAGCCTTCAATAAAGATCCACTTTTATATTACCTCCCATGCTAATATTATGTCAAAAGTGTGTGTTGTTTCATTTCTAGGTTGAAAAAGGCATCAGAGTGAAGAACTCTACTGCTATTACAACTGGAGCTTTTTTACATATATCAGGCATATCACTTACTGATTGCAGGTTCTTTGATTAAAATATACATTTGTGTATTTAAGGCAATATAAGTAAAAGCCCTTCAAGGTAACCAGAAGACTCCCCTTTAATTACAGCTTTATTATCCATAGATTTACTAAAATATTTCTCAGCAAATTTTCCTTCCTAGGAACAGAATACTGAATTAGAAGGAAAGTCATTTGGATTAATGTGTCAAGATACTGTCTTGGTTTAAAAGACAAATATCTGCCAAGGAAGGCAATAACCTTCCTGAAATGAAGACCCTGCCCTCCAAATTATTATAAATTTGAAATTACAGGGCTTTCAAGCAAAAATGTAGAAACGGGAATAACAGTTCTTTACTATACAATATATAGAACAGAACAAATAACACAATAACAGACGCTTTCAACCAGTAAATAACTATTTTCCCCCTTTGGTGTAGTTAGGACCACAGACAGCAGGGAGTGCTGGCATGCTTCGGGAGGCAAAGACTTCAGTTACACACTCGCAGCCGGCAGGAGGCACTCCGATGCGAACTGGAAACCTCCTCCGGCAGTAATGGCGATGTCGGCATGGGAGGGAGAAAGGAGTATATTTCCCCGGCACACTCATGCGGACAACGCCGGTCTCTCGGTGCTGGCATTTACCGAAGTCTCAGTCAACGCCGGGTGGCTGGGACCCTCTCTCTCGCGCTCGAGCAGCGGGCACAGGCAGGAGGCAGGCAGAACTCCACAGCAGTGCAAAACCGCCGCGCAGGAAAGTCCAGGACGAAACTGCAAGACCCCCGGTGGCCCCACATGACAGACTTCACTCCCAGCACAGAAGACAGAACACACCCAGCTAAAAACTGCCAAACCCCTGTTCCCCATAACAAAGGATTTTGGTAGTATGCCCAGGCTATAAACCACTTCTTTTGTTTAACTCAATCACCTGCCATCCATCCCCGGGGTGTCACCCCCTCCTTCTCCCAGCGTCTTTCAGATGACAATGGGGAAAATTCACTTAGAAACCTAAACCCAGAACAGATACAAACTTAGTGATTAAAGTTAATCACTAAGTTTTGCCTCTAATGAGATCGGTTGGAGAAATATTCAATTGCAGAAATATCCAATTGCAGAAATATCCAGTTGCAGAAATATCCAGTTGTAGAAATATCCAATTAACTCCACATTGTGGAGTTAGTCTACATGCATACTACCAAGAATGAACTAGATATTTAATCAACTTTATTATGACACTAGGTTTTTTAACCTGTTTTTACCTAAAGCTGATACATAATGACTAAAATATATCTGTCAGTAAAGACAGGAACTTGATATCGAAGACTGAGTCATCTGTTTTACTATTACTGCAGGCAATTTCTCTAAAACAGTTACAAGGTGACCTTTTTTTTGGTATTAGGTAATCCTTACTAAATTTTTAAAAACAAAAGAAATAAAAAGAATTGTGAGAAATGAAGTCCACTCTAAAATTTTAAGGGTTTAATAAAAGATAATAAGGGACAAATCAATAAAGCAAAAGTAAGCGCTGGGTTCATGGCAGCAGCCAGAGGCACACACATTTCTTCAGCAAGCAGTCCTTTATACTATTGTAATTACATTACTTCCTCAAATTTCTTGGCACATTTTCAGAGTCCATTTACCACAACTCTGCCTCAGATTGCTATAGCATTGCATAAGTCCACAGTTGCGGCATCCAAGGGTCCATCAGGGAGACAGTCCAAAGTGGTCTTTTGATGGTCTTCTGATGCCACTTTAGACTTGGTATTTTCCTTTTGTTATATATACATATTATATTGTTGGCTTTTTGCAAGTATTAAATGGATGCCATATGTATAATGTTAAAATAATTTTGTTATAAAGATGTAGGTTTTTTTTCTGCTTAGACATAGTAGTGAAATCACTGATATAGTTATGCTTGTGGTAGTTGGACTGCCTGGTTGAGATAACAGCCAGTGAACGTATGATGAAGACCCCTGCTACTGAAATGCCTACTATCAGCATCTACTGTCAGTAGCGAGCATGGACTACAGCCCAAAGTGGAGGAGATTATAAGAATGGACAAACCAAATTGGAGGAGATGATAAGAACGGACAGCCCAAGCTAGAGGTGATAATAAAGATGGACTAAAACCACAGCCCAAATTGGAGGAGATGATAAAAAAACGACATCCACGAAATGCGCATGGTCTAAAAAGGCGTACCCGAAGAGGAGTCATGCTACATAGTTCTTGAAACATGCAAAATAGTTTGAGGAATGCAGTAGAAATGGTATATAAAGGGTGTCTCAGAAGTAGCAGGTGTGCTCTTGGCTGAATGTCAAGCACCTGGCTGTTAAAACTTTGCTTTATTTATTTGTATCTTATTGTCCTCTATTAAACTTTTACATTTTACCAGGAAAGTGAACTTTGTTTTTCACACTTTTATGGTATTTTGTTCTCTGTCTGTGCTATCTTGTATATATATTTTGCAAGAGCAGCCATATCTTGTGATATATCTTTCGCAAGCACGCTTAATTCTTGTGATAGCCTTGCTTCATGCATACCCCCCTTTATGCTACCCACAAGAGCGATTACAAATTTGTTCTATATCTAAAAGCAGTTACAGTCTATAATGATCGTTTGCAAGCAATTACAATTTATAATAATTTACAAAAGTAAATACATTATAACAAAAGCCAACTACTACATAGCTGTTTATAACAGAATGGAACAAAAGACTGAANGTCTAAAAAGGCGTACCCGAAGAGGAGTCATGCTACATAGTTCTTGAAACATGCAAAATAGTTTGAGGAATGCAGTAGAAATGGTATATAAAGGGTGTCTCAGAAGTAGCAGGTGTGCTCTTGGCTGAATGTCAAGCACCTGGCTGTTAAAACTTTGCTTTATTTATTTGTATCTTATTGTCCTCTATTAAACTTTTACATTTTACCAGGAAAGTGAACTTTGTTTTTCACACTTTTATGGTATTTTGTTCTCTGTCTGTGCTATCTTGTATATATATTTTGCAAGAGCAGCCATATCTTGTGATATATCTTTCGCAAGCACGCTTAATTCTTGTGATAGCCTTGCTTCATGCATACCCCCCTTTATGCTACCCACAAGAGCGATTACAAATTTGTTCTATATCTAAAAGCAGTTACAGTCTATAATGATCGTTTGCAAGCAATTACAATTTATAATAATTTACAAAAGTAAATACATTATAACAAAAGCCAACTACTACATAGCTGTTTATAACAGAATGGAACAAAAGACTGAATGAGTAACTGTGACATACTAACTGAAGAAATCTTATTAATTTAATCCTGTTGAATGTGTTGAGTGGCAAACCAGCTTGGAAACCAGAATGAGAAAAACAGAAAATTTAAAAAGTGCTGTAAGCTTTAAATAAAATCATGCTCTATGTGTGGGGAGACAACCATTACACATAAGTTGGCATTTGATTACAGGCATATAATTACAGGAAGTTTGCAGAAGGTGGCATCATACCTGTCAATTATCAACAGTCAGAAAATGCAGATAACATACATAATTCATCCGCATACTGCATGTTGTTGCTATCTATCAGCGACCATGTTTTCTATGCAACATTTTTCAAAGTTTTACCATATTATTGACATTAATAATCGATGTCTGAGAAATCTATATTATTTACAAGTTCAACTTGATATCAAACCTCAAGTAATGTTCATATGGCTTGAAGATGAATATAGAAATCAAAACTAAAAGACATTAAAGTGACAGACCTAAGTAGCTGCTCTAGAATATTCCATACAATACATATTGTTCACAGTCAGTATAAAGATATGACTAGCTATCCTGATTTTGACTGGGATAGAGTTTGTTTTCTTCTCAGTAAATGGTACAGTGCTGTGTTCTGGATTCGGTATGAGAATAATGTCGTTAACATACTGATGTTTTGGTTGTTGCTAAGTGGTGCCTACCATAGGTCAAGGACTTTTCAGTTTCTCATGCTCTGCCGTCTAGGAAGTGCTCAAAAAGCTGGGAGAAAGCATATCCAGGGCAGCAGACCTGAACTGGCTTTGTGGTACTTAGTTCACTCCCCTACCAGCAGGATCAGGGAGAGAGTCGGAAGGGTAAAAGATAAAGAACTCATGGGTTGAGATAAAAACAGTTTAATAGAGAAAGAAAAAGGCACATACACATGCAAGGCAGAACAAGGAATTAATTCACTGCTTTCCATGAACAGGCAGGTGTTCAGCCATCTCCAGAAGAGCAGGGCCCCATCACATGTAATGGTTACTTGGGAAGACTTGGAACCTAGGGCACAGGAAATATTTCTCTTCCTGTCCTGAGGAGTCCTGATCCTCAGGAAAGCACTGCTTTTAACCTTTGACCATGGAGAAAGCTTCCAGAACTTTAGGATGAATTGGAATCTAAGAGTGTGTGAAATAATAGAAGTATAGTTAGTCACAGGGTGAAAAACTTAGAGTTTTGGGTTTTTAGTATGGAGGTAGATAGAAGACAAGATGGAGGATTTGGGGCATTGTCTCATCTCCTTCTTGTTCTTTGTCTACTCCATTTTCTGCAGTGTTGGTGGCACAGAGTGACTAGATGGAGAAATCCATAGTGCAGTTGCTACATGGACGACAAATAATTAGTTATTGGTAGAAAAGTAGAAATAAAATACATTCTAATAGTTGGATAAGATATCTTTAAAAGACTTCGAAACTGTGTGTCTTATGACTTTTCTGGTGCCTTTCTCC
>VXBU01006141.1:0-110806 GCA_013400315.1 Bombycilla garrulus
GGGGGGTTTGAAGCCATGCACAGGGGTGTTAAAAATCTGTACAGGGGGGTCTGAGGCACAAGATGGCACGTGGCATGTTATCTTTTGTTCTTCATAACCTCCATCTTCTTGGTGATGCTGGCACTTCTGGATTGGTTTGACACAGATCTGGATATTGTGGTGTGAGGGGCATGGATTGGTAATTAATGATAAACATTAAATACGTAGTTTTTAGTATAAAAGTTTAGAGCTAACTGGGGGCGGGCACAGTGTGTCTCTGGACGTGTTCTGTGTTGACCCTGGCAGGGCAGAGAAATCTATTTTTGATAAGGAACTGCCTTGAGAACATGAACAAACGACTCCAGATTACTCCTTCAGCAGCACAGGCTGGAAACCTGGACTTTTCTGCACATTGTGAGGTCTCCCGGGGCTGCGGAGATACTCGCACTATACCATAGGATTTTTGATTCATCTAAATAGAGCATCTTTCAAGGTATTAATATTGCTGAAGTAACTGAAGAGGTACTTCAGAAGGCTTCCTGTCAGTCTTCTCTCACACTTCACTGCTCAATGTCCTTTGAATTGCCATTCAGTGGCTGCCTAACTTCAAACCACCATAGGCCAAATATATCTCTGTATTTCCAATGAAAATTCTTCATCCATAGCTTTACTTGGGACCTTGCTAATCCCATCGTCCTGCAAGTGAGAAGAATTCCCTAGAATTCTGTTTCTTTCATTTTTTTGTATTAATTTATTTCAAAAAGCAAATGGCATAATATGACTGCTTGATTTTATACAGCTCTTTACTATTCAACAAGATAAATTAAATGGCTAGAATGCATTATAGATAATGCTTAACATACTATTCTATATTGTAAGAGGAAATACTCAAGTTTTTCAAGCAATAAGTAATTTGAACCCCAATACCCTCTCTTGTTGGTGCAAGTCGTATGGAACTTCATGAAATACAATGACTTCAACTACATCTTTCCTGAGGTCTAATCCAGCATGGCAGTTCTATGTACATAGAATATAGACAGAGAACTACAGAATCATTACAGTTGCAAAAGACTTCCAAAATCATTGACTCAAGCCCCTTGCCTAGCACTGCCATCCTCACACTGACTCCAGTGTGACAATGGCACAGCACAATGGAGTGTTTCCTCTCATTCTATTAACTGTTGAGTGTGAGAAAAGACCAAACCCTACCTGTCCAAAACCTCCTTTCAAGCAGTTGTTGAGGGCGATAAGGTTCCCCCTGATCTTTCCTTTCTCAGACTAAACACCCCCAGCTCCCTCAGCTGCTCCTCAAATAACTTGTGCTCCAGATCCTTTCCCAGCTCTGTTGCCCTTCTCTGGACTCACTCCAGCACCTCAGTGTCCATGCAGTGAGAGGCCCAGAATTGGACACAGGATTTGAGGTGTGACCTCACCAGTGCCAAGTGCAGGGGGACAGTCACTGTCCTGCTCCTGCTGGCCACACTATTTCTGACACAGGCCAGGATGCCATTGGCCTCCTTGTCCACCTGGGCACATGCTGGCTGCTGTCACCAGCATCTCCAGGTCCTTTTTCACTGGGCAGCTTTCCAACCACTGTGCCCCAGCCTGTAGCACTGCCTGGGTTTGTTGTGACCTCAGCGCAGGAGTCAGCACTTTGTCATTTTGAACCCCATATAATTCTCCTGACATCAATCA
Source organism: Bombycilla garrulus (assembly GCA_013400315.1). Lineage (NCBI taxonomy): Eukaryota > Metazoa > Chordata > Aves > Passeriformes > Bombycillidae > Bombycilla > Bombycilla garrulus. The sequence goes on from VXBU01006141.1 coordinate 1,675, forward strand.
AGCCTGTCCAGGTCCCTCTGCGGAGCCTTGCTACTCTGCAGCAGTTCAACACCCTCAGCCAAGCTGCTGTCACCTGAAACTCACTGAGGGTGCCCTCAATCTTGTCCAGTTAGTGAAGATATTTGACAGGACTGGCCTTGACACTCTGCCATGAGGCACACCACTAGTGACTGGTTCCCATCTGATACAACTTCATCCACCCCCACTTTCTAGGCCTGGTCATCTAGTCCATTTTAAACCCAGCTACAAGTGCATCTGTCCAAGTCATGGAAAGCTAGTTTCTCAAGAGAATGCTGTAGAATGGCTTTAGAACAGACATGAAACAAACTTCAATAGGACATCTGTAATCCATCTCTGTAGTAGTTCCCTCTGTCCTAAAGTCCATATTTGCACCTTAGGCTTAGGTGAAGTCCACATAGAAGAGAAAAAGAGAGATGCTCTTTCTTCTTGCAGCAGTTCTGGTTTAATTCAAAATTTTATTCCTAAACAGGAGAAGGAAGCAGTCACCCTGCCAGGGGGCAGAGAGAGAAAAGAGACTGTGCCCATGTGGTCGGGGGCTTTTATGCCCTAGTGGAGAGGGGGAAGCTGGCAAGAGACCACCAGCCAATGGGACGAAGGGCAAAGCCAACCAGGGCGGGGGGGGGCGAAGGAAAGGGACCACCACCACAGGGAAAGAACAGAGCAAGTTAATATAAACAGAAACCTTAGTGCAAAATTTACATACACCCAGTGCAAAATAATATCTCAGTGCAAAGTACCCAAAAGCCAGTGTAAACAACAATGTAGTCCACCACAACATGTCTCTTGTCCAATGCCAGATCAACATAACTATATTTTTCCTATAATGTTATGTGAAGTCTGCTATTCTAATAAATCAAACCTGCAAATGAGAGAGACTCAACTGTGGAGCATAACGTGTGGAAGAAAATTGTGGCATAGCACAAAGCTGTGAAAGTCGGTGTCGCAACACCACGAAAGTTGCCAGTTGTACCAAACTACCCAGAGATTCTAGTAGACGATGGATGTATTAATGTCATAGAGACAACTCGCATGATTTTGAAGCCTAAATGAGTCACAAGTTGTACTTAAATGCTAAAGAAAGGCCCTGTTTGCTTCTGTCGACTAATGTTGCTTTAGACATGCAGCTTCCTGGCTGTAAACAAGCTTTATGAAAAGCTTCAACTACAGCTTTATGCTTTAGTTGAGATACCAGGAAAGCTGCAGTGGATTCAACTGATTCAGTCTGTACACAAACTCATTTTTAGTCATCCTGACATCACTTGGTCAATGGGTTCAAGAGATGAAATTAAGAAAATTATCCAAACTTGGTTAAAAGCATGTGTCTAAAACTGAAGTGGAGTAAAAATCTTTACACATCTGAACAACAACTATTTGCAACTGCTGTTGTACAAGCTGACCATTGAGCACTGTGAATGCTTAAGCAGTCATAGAGATGGTTTTTTTGTGATAAATGAATCTGATTTGTGCTAAGCTGTAACAATATTAGCAATAGTATAACCATATTGATAGGAAAAACTTGTTATAAAGCAACACAGAGACATCAAATAGTGAGACAAAACAGATGGACTCTTCTTGCAGATGTTAGCAGAGAGTAGTTAAACGCGGGATGAAAATAATTAGGCTCTCAAAATAAAACTTCGGCCATGAGATCATTCTCCTTTTAGAGACATACAGGACGTAGGATTGAAATAGACAGACCCTCCAAGAAGACTTGGGCCTAGGAGTTAGCCAACTTAGGACAACTCCAGGTACACAGCTTGAATTAGGCCTTTTTATGAAATAATTAAGTTTATTTTGGGGATATATGCTTGATTATGTAATCCAAAGCTTAGTGCGCATGTGCCACCCAAAGGGTCATCCAGTGGACAATGACAAAGAGGAGAGAGCCTTCATCGGAAAGAAGACCCCCAAAAGGGTTGGAAGACCCCTGAATACCAGTAGAGCATACACAGTGCAAGACCATAGTGTGGACTTTAGGAATCAAAAGTAGGAGGAGTGTTACAGGAATATTGATGAATATGTATTAGCATATAGTATATAGGCATAGATTTTGGTGTAAACCACTTTGTACGTGAGGCAGGGTGAGGAGCCCTCCCTGTACCCCAGTCAGTTTTGCTTATGCATTATACAAACCTAAATTATACTTAAATTACTTAGTACCAAATTTTATATGTGCTTCATAATATACTTGATTATATTCATTTATATAAAACTGTTAAGTTAAAAATTGCTACTAAATTTAATTTTGTTATTTGTTAAATTAGACAGATAGAATCACATTCATAACACTTGAAGCACGCAGGTTCACTTTACCAACAAACTTCAAAATCTTTGCCTGTTTGGTATGGGTGACTCCAGAATTAAAAGACAAATAGACAAATGTTCTGAGGACCTGCACATTAAATTGATATGCTTATTACTGGTGTTTGAGGACTAGGATCTCTTGTAGTTTTAGTCATTGATCTTGAAGCACACAGAACTAAATTAATCTCTGACAGCAACTGTGTTGGAATTACAGAAGAGAAATGCATTTTCTAGATGTATTTGGTACATAAATAATCAATAATGTCCAGAGCTATACAGAGTACAAGTGCTTACTTTATTATCGAGAATGGTTATTCTTCTCAAAATGTATGTAAATAGACCAACTTAATAGCAAATTGCACTTTTCTTTCAAGTAACAAATAGACGATTTATTTAGAAAAACTATTGAAGTAAATCTAAATTGCCTAACCTGAAATTAGTAAACAGGTGATAGCTTGCTTTCATTTTTATTCAGCCTTTTATTTCCAATGAATATATTCACTAAAGATAAATTATTATATATTCAAGCTCATGATTTTACAAAAATACTTTTATACTGAAGACAGTATTTCTCCATTGAAATCAGTTACTACCTGTGCTCAGACTGGTATTATTGAAACTTCTCTTTGCTTTTAGGAAGATTTCATCCTGATAATGAAATCATTAATACTCAGTTATCTAAATTTCAGTTGACATATTTACATTTTAAATGAAATGGCATCACCTTTTTTTTTTCTTGACCTTATGCTAAAAAAAGTAAAATGCCATATGTAATTCTTTTAATTGCTACTGATTATGCCAAGCAGAATTTTTCATTTAAAAGAAAAAGACAAACTGTCCTAGGTTACAATGTAAAATGTGCCAGAGAGTCTGTATTCTATCTCCATCTCCATGAACTGTTGAAACCAGGCGGGGCAGTGTTTTTTCTTTGCCTCCTCCCTGGACTATCTCCTGTTAATGGGCCATTAACGCCTTGACCCATGAGTCATAGATAACTCCCTCTGGGGGCCATTCCTGTTTAATGGGCCATCAAGGACCCACCACATGACTCATACAATGACATCATCCCATTGTGAGGACCCACCACATGACTCATACAATGACATCATCCCATTGTGAGATGCTCTGCCCAGGGGGAGGAGCCAAGCATTCCCACCTGGATATAATCTGGGGATTGGGACAGAAGAAGCAGCCCTTACCCACTGTCTTCCAGAGGACAAGAGCTACCAGACCTGTCTACAGGATCACTACTTCAGCAAGATCACCTCATCTGGACTGCTGNGGAACTCAAAGCTTATTTCAGCAAGTACTTATTGAGCAAGAGCATATTTACGTATGAGTTCTATCTTAATCTAAATACTTTTGTTTCCTGTCCTTCTGGTTTATCTTACAAGGACTTTAACTTTCTGTCATTGTGATTTGTCCTTCTTAGTGAACAAAACATCCTTTAATTTACCACAGTGTTTTCCCTGTTTTGTTAAGTTTGTTATACCATTAGAAAGAATCTCACAAAACATGAGAAAATAACAGAGGATGTCATCAAACTGAATACATATAATTCAAAGTATTTTGTATCAATTTATACAAATAATTTTATTTGATCCAGAGCCATATTATTATTCAAGACAAACTGAACAGAACACATTGACTTTTCAACAAATTTTAAAGAAATATCATTGAGTTATAGACCAGTGTGTAAATTGAAAATGGAGTTAAGTATTGATCTCTTCAAAATAGACCTACATTTCAAAATAAATTTACCTTTTGCTCCTAAACTATGAAAAATGTAAGGGAATAACTTTCACTGAGATTTGTGCTTAATTTTTTTGTGTAGGTTGCAATAACCTCAATTATATTTATGCACATTCTCACCTTTCAAATTTGCATATTCATGAATTTAAATATTACTCAATAGGGGAAAAGTTCTAATATTATTGCTGAAAGAATAAAAAAAAGTTTTACATAAACATATTGAATAGCCAATGGAATATGCCATAATTAATCACACAGTTTTACTTTCCTATGGCAATGGTTGTCCCTGTATGCTACTTATCTTTTAAGCTCTCCAATTAACAGTAACAGTATTCAGGATATGGTGTTTTGGTCAGAGGTTAAAAGTGCAAAATAATTCCTTAGATATTTGTTGTGTTTCTAAGCACTTGTTCTAAGGTTATTATGCCCTTGGGGTTGAGCCAGAGCAGAGCACACCCAGCAAACATTCTCAAATCCTTTTTGTCTTCCTGGGCTTATTTGATGAGTAAAAATCAGAACAGATGTTAGAAGGTTTATTGTTTTCTCCCATGTTCCCCTAGACATTGTTTTCCCTTTGCTGACAAAACATCTAGAAGATGGGAAGTGTATTGTTTTGGAAAACAAGGATTGCCATTACCCTTTTAATTTCCCATGATGGAATGTATAATGCATAACCACTATGACATTTACATGGCCTGATGTTTCGGTCCTATATTTTCACACATCTCCTTCTACAGTTTCTGTCATGTCAGACAAAACAGCCCCAGAAAGATATCATTCATAAAATTAATCTTCTGTTCAGATACACAGATTCTATTCCATTAAACCAGCTGTATCAGACAAAAGCTTCTTCCCTGTCTTCTCATCTGATACATTACTTCTCCCTCCTGCTAGAATCATAGACTGTCAGCAGATACACGAAGGAACAAAAGAACTTGACATAATACATGAAGTAAGATAATATTTCGTTTTAGAAAAGCACATGATTATTCACTTTTGGGATCCATTCTAAGATTTTTATGATTTTTCTGTTTGTCCTTACTCTCTTTCCATCTGTACTCTTCTTTCAAATTTAGTTCTGTAATGAGTGCCAGATAAATTTAATGGAAGCTGAAAAAAACTCAACTTACTGTTTCTGAAAATCAGCCTTATAGGTCATATATTAGAAGTTCCAGTATGCTTATTTTGATTATTTTTTGAAGATACAAGGGGTTACATTGATCTCTAGATCTTAAACTCCATACAAAATCAAGTTACTTATCAAACTTTCTTTATAATCCTTACAACCTTTAGCATGTTTATCAATACATCTACTGCATTTTTCATGGGAACAAAATGCTTACATCTAAATTGTCCTAGGTTACAATGTAACATATTTCAGAAGGTCTGTATTCTATCTCCATCTTCATGAACTGTTAAAATCAGGAGGGGCAGTGTTTTCCTTACCTCCTCCCCCGGACCATCTCCTGTTAATGGGCCATTAACACTTTGCCTTATGAGTTATAGATAACTCCCTCCGGGAGCCATTTGTGTTTAATGGGCCATTGTGAGGACCCACCACATGACTCAGAGAATGACATCATCCCATTGTGAGAAGCTCTCCCAGAGGGAGGAGCCAAGCATTCCCACCGGGATATAATCTGGACATTTGGACAGAACAGGCATCTGCCTTCTACTGGATTCCCAGAAGAACAGCCTTCTCTCCCACTAAATTTCCCAGAGGAAGGACCAGACCCTTCAACATTACCACTGGACCATTGGAAGAAAACTCTGCCCTTCTACAGGATCTCTGCCTCAGCAGAACCATCTATCACTCCAGGAGCACTACTGGAGCCACCACTCCAACTAGACTGCTACCAACACCCTGACTGACAGGGTTTAAGGTTGTATTCTAACTGTCAGGGTTTGTTTTTTTGTTTAATGCAGCATTTTCTAATTTTCCTATTAGGTTGTAGTTTGTTGGGTTTTTTGTTGTTTGTTTGTTTTAGTTTATTTTGTTTATACATATTAAAGAACTGTTATTCCTATCCTCATATTTTTTGCCTAAGAGCCCCTTTTAATAATTTAGAGGGAGAGGGTTTACATTTTCTATTCCAAGAGAAGCTCCTGCCTTCCTTGGCAGGCACCTGTCTTTCAAAACCAAGACATAAATGAATATCAATACTGGGTTTTTTACCCTCTTCATTTTCTTAGCTATTATGGCTGAAAAAAAAACCCAATTAACAGAAGAAAATTTTGCAGAGAAAATACAGATTTAAACTGAATATTTTGTTTCTCTTTATGAATGCGTGTAATTTTTTATGGTTTTATGTAGATACTGATATATCTGTTCCTCTCATCCTCAGAGATAACTGTGCTCCCTCTTTACCCTTTGTGCATTTGCTCTGTGTCTTTCCCATACACATTTTTTCCAATTTACTGTTCTTCAATTAAGTTATCTTTTGCCTACTGATGACTTACCGGGGAGCACACCTCTTCCATTGACATTGTCCCTCATGCAAAAATGCACAGGGGATATTTTTATGTGAAAAGATGGGTAACATCTCAGATATATGCTATTCTATGTTGTTCTTTGCCATTTAAGAATATGTAATACAATAAATAGTATTATTTTGATCAAATTAAAATGATAACTTCCTTTGTTCTTAAAAGATTAACTTCTTATAACAGCTAGGCAGATAGATGTGAACAGTTTTTATGAAAAGTAATTTCAATGCAAAGATGACCCTTATCAATGAGTTCCAGGTTTTTCCAGACTCTTCTTGGCTCTATTTTATGTGCCTTTGGTCATTGGAAAGTGGTAGCACAGGAATTGCTGCATCTTTTGGAAGCAATCAACACAGCACTCATCAAGGCAGAAACCAGAATATGCCTAACCTGAGCATGCTTCTTCATTTCTTATAATCTCCACAGTAGTCCTCCTGAATTAACACAGGAACTTAAAAAGATATAGCAAAGTATCTTTGTAAGACTGTCGTTACTTTTCAAAGGTGACACCTTTTTAACAAGACTCCTTGTTTTGTGTGCATTAATTCCAAATGTAAGGTTCCAACCCAGTTTCAGAAAAGAATGTACTATAGCTTCTATCATTTACAGTAATGTATGTATGTATGTATGTATGTATGTATGTATGTATGTATGTATGTATGTATGCATATTTAGTATTATTAGTATTTGTATTAGTATTTAGCAGGTTTATGGTTCTTCACTTACAGCTAGCAAATGCACACACTTTTTGGATCTGATTTTCATAAATGTCACAATGTATTTCAACAGTTTCATTAAGTAAATTTTTTGCTATTCTATTTGGTACTTGTTGCAAAAAAACAACCAGCTCGTTTGTACTTTTAGTACTGCAAAATTGACTACAGAATCAGATAATACCTCTACTTATTTCAGACACCATATTAATTTTCTAAGAGGCTTGATAGAAAATGGAAATTTATTTGGAAAGTCGTACGCCATATGGTTAAAAAATCAGTAAAGCTCCTAACAAATGCACTTCTTAAACCTCTCTTCTTTATTATCAGCATATTCTTATACCTTTCTTCTTTTTGTCATAGTGTAAGGAGATAGTTGCTTAGTCTGTTGGGAGTGTTTTTGGTAAACATATGCCTGCTTATGCATAAGTCAGCAGACAGTTTTCAGAATAAAAATTGCATTAAGACCCACTTGTATTGCAGTGATATTTTTTAAAAAAAAATCTAGAAGTCCTACTGTGTTCTTAAAGACCATCTACATTGACTTGTATTTAATAATGTGATAAATTGCAGTACGCTCTGAAGTTTGGGTCGAATTGAAATTTATTAATTATAGCAAGCAAGGCATAAGCAAACCAGAGCTGGGCAACAGGGAGTCTAGCTCCACCAACCAACTGCCGCACTAACAGTCTGTTCCAGTCCATCTTTTATACAGTCCCATTTCCTGCTGACGTGTCTTCTTAGTTGTACTCTGCGCATGTCTCCTACTGTTGCTAGGTGGTCGCATTCTGCCTCCTGATGGTCTTTGGATGAAGGTTGGTAGTCTTCCTTGGGTGTCTTCTTTCCTTATTTGGTGTTCCTGTTCCGATTTCTGGAACTTAAAGCTTATTAAGCAAGTACTTATTGAGCAAGAGCATATTTATGTATGAGTTTTATCTTAATCTAAGGACTTTAGTTTCCTGTCATTGTGGTTTGTTTTATAATCTTACAAGGACTTTAGCTTGTCATTGTGGTTTATCTTACAAGGACTTTAGCTTTCTGTCATTGTGATTTGTCCTTCTTCGTGAACAAAACATCCTTTAATTTATCACAATAATACAAATTATGATTTAGCACATCAGATTTTCTTTGCAAATTGTAAAAACTCAAAGCCCTTTTTATCCTGCCAAAAACTACACATTAATCACCTCACTGGTGTGTTATGAAATTCTCTCAGAATAAGACAACCTTTTCTCTGAAGACAGTTTCTTTACTGGTGAATAATAGTTGCATTTTTAGATTTTTAATACTGTAAGATTCTTGTAACCTTCCAAACATTTTTTTCTTTTGTAGTCTGGCAGAGAGACTCATTCACTCTCACATGTCTGATCCAATAGCCTAACCTGCTGCCATTCTGATCCAAATATCCTCACACGGTGAGGGTTAATCCTCTCCTCAGTACTTCAGCCACTCCTGCAGGCAGTAGCACCCTCTGTGGAGCGGTAAAAAGACTCTGCCTCTTTGCCCACTTCCCTGGGACTCTTGGCACACTGAGTTCACACAGACGACATAATGCAAACTCAGTGACAGGCTTTCCATTGCTTTCAGCTTTGCTTTTCCTCCTTTCTTTATACATAGAAATAACAGCTTTGATGAACTATGCTGAAGCACCAGATGAATGGGGAAATGTTTCCACAGCTAGACAACAATGTGGCTGTATGCTGACCTGATGCCTTGCACCGTACAGTGGCATAAATTTGTGAATAGAGTTGAGACTGTATACTGTGCACAAATTCAGGCTTGTCTCCCCAGCTGCTGTCATCACAGTATAACATTTAACTTTTTGGAACTCCGGAAACATTCACATACATTTGCTCTAGTGGTTTTGCATAATATACTAATCAACTCCTTTGCCAAGAAATCAGCACAACTCAGTTTTACCAAACTAATTCATATGTTTTTGAAATCTGAGTATGTTAAAGTACTAGGTGGAGATTTTTATGAGTCTATTCATGATCACAATGACATTTTGCTGTGATAATTTTTTCTCTGACAAAGTAACTGATAGAGGTCAGCTTCAGTCATTCAAAGCAAAAAGCTGCTGTTCTGTTTTGTTTTTACTAACAGCAGTTGCTTGTCAAGACAAACAAATTAATGTTTTGTAATTCTTCTTACTGTTAACATTTCAATAGCAGTAGAACTTTTCCACTTAAGATATTTTCTTACTGGACTTTAGTCTTGTGTCTTTGTCTGGATTCAAGATTTGCTTAGAATTGTGACGAAAATTTAATTGATTTGGTATCTGAGTTTAAATAGTGTGACTCTGAATAACATCATAGTCCTAGTTCACTCATGCAAGAAATGCTTAAAAATGCAATTCCTTTGTAGGCAGAGTTAGAATTTCTTTCAATATATACTGTGCACACACATTCAATTACAAGATAACCTTCACATCAAAGAGTTTTAAAACCTTCAAGAAAGTCTAAATATAAACACTATGGTGTGCTACTGACTGTTGTAGAATATTTTTTTTAAACATAAAATCCTTAACAATTTTAGAAAATTAAGGAGAAAACCCAGTGAGCCCCATTTTTCCCTCCAAAACATCCTTTTTTCAAAAACTTATTCTCTATTTATGCATGAAGTGAATACAGCTGTATTTTCAAAGATGTTCCAGGAGTGTGCTGTCAATAAAATTACAAAAAGCTTTTCAAGAATTCACACCTAAAATTTCCACATATCTCCTTGAAAAGGAGTCCTTTGAAGAACCCTCCCTGATCTTACGGTAGGAAGAATAAGGACATGTTTGCAATTAGTGTTAAACAGATGAGTGGAAACAGAATAGATGTGAGTTTGAGCTTCCCTACCCCATGGCTCTGGTCTCCTCCTGCGGTGTTGGGAAACACCGCAGAGCCCAGGTGCATTCCCAGATCAGACATGTAAGGGGGTTGCCCTGTTCATTATGATCACCAGGAGATTAGTTCAGCATTGCTTCAGGAGCTGGCTTCTTAGCAACTGGGGTTAATACCTCACTAAGTTGTCCATAGGTGAGTTTGCAACTGATTCAGACTTTTAGCAGCAGAAGAATCTAATGGGTGGGTTTAGGATGTGGCAAGCTTATGTTCTGACAGTGCTTTCTGGGTTCCGACTTGAGATGTGCTTTCCTGGAAATAACTGGCCTAGAAATCTTGAGTACACAATAAAAAGACTTACAAATATTTCATGAGGGTGAAAAGGCCACAGTCTGGATGAATCAGGCTGAGGGTAGTGAGAATGCACAGCACTCATGCCTTTTCTTAGTCACGTGCAGTGTGCTGAGCAATAATAAAAATGCTCTATAGACTTTTTAGCTTCTCCCTGCCCCATAAATTTGCATACAGTAACAATGGAAATACTGAGTATTCAGAAGTTGCCAAACAACAAAATCTAACATATTTGGAATTACTGCTAAAAGAATTAGAGTGAGAAACTCTGACTAGAATGAATCATTATGTTTCACTACTAACAAATACAGGCATCAAAAAAGTAGGAAAACATTGCCTCCACTTCATTACACCTGGCTGCTCCACATCTTTTTCCATGTTTGGCATCAGCAATTGGAATCTGAATACAGTTCAATAGTATCTGCCATAAAGATTTTTTAATTTTTAACATTTCTGTAACACTTTAAAACTCTTTTTTAATGCTCTTATTTATCTGCATACTGACTATGAATTACTGGAGGGAAAGATTAATTTGTGACACTTTAGGCTGATGGTTACTGAATACAGTATTTTCCTAGGCTAAGCAGAGAAAAATAACTAATAAGTTCTATAGAAGTCACCTATCTTATTGTTCTAGAAATCAGGAATTTGGCTCTGCAAACTGAATCTGGATTAGGGCACACAACTCAAGTACAGAATAGCTGCTGCTTCTATCACAAGATAAGCACCTATGATAGCATCTCCAGGAATGCTGTCTCACCCATCTGAAGATATGATTCTACAAAAGTGAGATTAATTTCTATAGAAAATTATTCATATCTCTACAAACCTGCATGAATGTAAAATGAGTGAAGAACATAGACAAAACAAAAAGTCCCAGAAAAACACTACTGAACACTGGAATACCTGCTGACAAAACCAGACTTATTGAACCTATCATTAAATGTAGAAAGCAAATGATTGTACTCAAAGATAAAGAAGGAGTTAAAGTATGTACTGCTTAGCAATACCCTGGCTTTTGACACTTGCACACAGTGTGAGACTGGAAGACCAAATTATAACAATATGAACATACAAAACAACCAATATTTCTGTTGGTGAGGAGTATCTTGTAATTGTGAGAGCCACTTTTTAAAGAGCTATTTGACTGGAAACACTCCAATAAGGCTACTACTGGCTTCATAATTTAATTAAAACTGATTTTTATTGTTCCACCAAAAAAAAGGACACTATCGGCTGTAATATTTTTTTAAATCTTTCACTGATTTTTTTTTGACAATTACAAGATAGATTATCTACCTCCTTTCAATTGCTACCCAAATTTTAGCTCCACTATTGAAAGATAATCGAAGAAATCGATGTCTTAACTGTATTTGTAATTAATGCGTTTTTAATAGATTTGTATCTAGTTATGATAGCAAAAATTTATCTTAATTCCAACATATTAAATCTAATGAAGAAACTGACACAGTTTAACAGCAAGATTGAGATATGGCATAAAGTTTTATTTTTCCCTCTGTTCAAATTATTTATGTCCAGAATTAAGGGAACTTAGAAAATTGAAATGTAAAGCAATATTATATCCTTTTCCTTTAATTCTAGACATGAGTAAATATAAAAGGTTTAAAACATTCTTAGAAAAGAAAATTAATTTATACATAAATATTTAATCAAAACGTTAATTTGTACATGCTTTGGTATAGGCTGTAAAGCTCCAGTGCTCCAGAAAGCTCTATATACTTCTCACATTCAGGTACCATTTGGGAATAGTACCTAAAATGAAGACTTCTGAGATACAGCTTTTAGAGGGAACATAAATGTCAATACAGGAATGTTCTGGGAGAACAGACTGGCCTTGACTTAGAGCATTGTCTACTTAAACACAGGTATTTTCTTTCCTTGCAGGCTGTTCGGATGAGGTTGCCAGACCTCATCTTGTAGTTGCAATCTTGCAGTGCCTTTGCAGAAAAACTTGGTTCAGATTTATTTCGTTTGGAGAGAAAAAATAATATGGAGGCTTTCTCCTGCCATTTTATGCTCTGCTAGAATTTACATAGACTTTAGACTAAGACAGTACCAGTGGCATGAAATTTAGTGCTTCAAACTCAGAGACACACACGAGTAGAGTCACAGAATTCAGATATGCTTTCTTACCTTATGTCTATTTAGTTAATATCCCACTTATACTAGAAACGATGTAGCATAGTAATAACGCTTGTAATACATGCTCCAAATCTTTCTTTGTCCTGCTTTCTAGGCAAACATATATTTCCTTGCATTTCTTTCAACACATTTTAAAAATTATATAAGGTGTTTTATGTAGTCCAGTTGAGAAACTTCTAGAGAATATCAAGGAATAATAGATGTTAAGAAAAACAATTTAGGATTACATATGATACATATTCACCCCCATGGAATTATGTGTTTCAATATCTGTAATAACATCATGGCATAGACAGTTTGCCCAATTAACTAATTGCAAAAAAAAGCTTTCACAATTCAAAGTCAGAATTATGTGATTATTTACACACACTTTTAAATTGTCACCATTTTTTCCATACCGCTAGTGAATAATTCACATTTTAGAAGCACAAGCATTATACAGCCATTGCACAGAAAATAAGTCAGAAGTAATATGCACATAAAAAGATCAAACCTGAGATTTCAGATGTTTCACTGAATATTTTTCCTTGAAACTGAGCTGCTTTTAAAGTTCAGAGTTTCATGAAAGGCAATCTTTGGCTAAAATCAATGTACCAGCAAGATAAAAGGTTCAACAATATGACTTCAGTGATCAAAGCTTTTCAAAAGAATAATCCACACTTTAAAAACCACATCCCAGGCAAGAAATCCTTGTTGACTTGTACCAAAGGTAGAAAGGCTGAAACTCTGTAAATCCACAAGAAATATAGCATTTCTGTTCTACTACACTGAATGGTTTAGAAGTGACAATGACTTGACAAAAAGTAAGTTATATGCACTGTAATAATAGGTACAGCTAGTAGTAAAAATAACTTATGGAAACAGGGCTGTTGCTAAGTTCTGTGCATAAATTCCACAGTCTTCTTCTTTAAAAAATTTCAACTAGGTTGATATGTTCACTTGTGAGAAAGAAACGTTTGCCCCTTTCTTGAGTAGCAAAATCACAAAGCTGACTTGCAACTGTAGGAAAAGTAGGATGGTGAAAAACCTCATTTAAACTCATATGCCATAAAGAGTAGAAAAGAAGGCAGAGGATGACTGGTTAAGTGGTGCAATTTTTGTGTGAATATTTTTACTACCTTTGTGTTTGCCTCACAAGTCAGTACCAACTCAGACTTCATCTGATAAGTTCTTCTGGGATCCACATGAGATAATGTGGTAGCATCCACCCCTTTCTTTGTGAACAGGTATCTATACTTAAGAAAGCTCATCAGAATTAAAATAACTCCTTTGTCACTTAGGGTCAGTTATGAAAAGAAAAATTAAATTATGCCATTAAAAAAAAAGAAAACACTGATTCCTATAACTGGTTTCCAAGCAAAAGGATCAAGGCATATTTAAATTGAAATGCTGGAAAACCTTGCTACTTTTAATTAAGACAGCTAATGATTTAGAGAGCTAAAATACTTTTACAATCAGAGATCTATTTTTCAGAATCTAATGGGGAACAACTCTTTCCTCTCATGCTGAAATTGGTCCCACTGGAGTTCTTCAGGGTAGGGGGGGTTGGAAACGTCCCAGCTTTCTCCTGTTACTGACTGAAGGGCTATGTTCTTCAGGGGCTAATTCTTCAGGGGTTAGTAAATCAAAGCGTTTCATGGCTGATAAAAAAGAAGTGTGAGAAAGAGGAAGGGGATATAATCCTTAGATTGCAAAACAAAAGTTTTATCCCTACCAACTGAAGTCGTGGGAACTCCTAAATCAAAACAAGATTAGCTAATGATTGTGTATCTTGGACAAACCAAACAGCTAGCTCTACACTTCAAACAAATGGGTTACATTCACATCTCCTGCATGAACAAAATGAAAAGCAGCCAGACAATATTAGAAAATATTGCTTGATGATTTGGTCTAAAGAACATCTTGACTCTGCTGAAAGCTCCCAACCAGTTGAGCAGTGTCAGAAGCTGCAGGTAAGAGAAGTCAGAAGCCAGTCCTCAGCATCAGGAAGCATTATGTACTTCAAGGTAAGGCCAAATCTTAGGAAGATCCATAGCTACAATTTGACCTCACTGGTATGTAAACTGCTTACAGTGTCATTAATACATATATTTAAATACTGGCCATATTGTGTGATGGCTAGAGAAATCATAAACATTCCCTCAGCATGGCATTTTAATCTTAATCCCTATTAAGGGCTCAGGGTTTAGATCAAAGTTCTGATTCATTTCAAGAGCACTGACATCAAACATTCCTAGATTTGCTTACTGCTTCTCCAGGGCCTATTAGTACCAGACAAGAATGTGATGAATATATGAATAGTTCCTCCAACCAGCTTAGAACCTCATAGTCAACCCTTCTCAATGATTTTAAAAAAGGAAAAAACACAGCAAACCATTGATATTAAAGTATATTAGCATTGTTTTTGCAAGGAGAATGAATGACAGCTTTCTGAGAGCAATACCATTGTGCTTTGTTGTTTGCCTTTTTATTTTTCCCTAGCAACCTGATAATACATAACCTTGGAACCAAACAAGAGGCATTTGCAGTTCTAGACACAGGTTATTTGTAGGAAATAGCAAAATTGTACACTGAAATGCATTCACAGAAATCTGAGATTATGCAACCCTTAATGAAAAAGAAACACCCAACAGTCATTAAGGATTTTTTAATATTTTTATCAAGTTTAGAAAAAGGCTTAATTAGAAACATTTGAAGATCTGTCCATAGAGTTTATTCATAGAGTTTGTTCATAGAGTGTTATCTGTGCAAGACAATGTCTTCTGTCAAATGGACTTCACTGGCACAATCTGTGCTCCTTTCAGTTTACTAAGACATAGTAATCCCTCACAGTTATTAGTATTCATTCATCTTCTGCTCTACATTTGTATCTTGCAAATCTTTAAATATATTAAGAAGGATTAAAAATGTACAGATTTAATGATGTGATCAGTGAAGGCGTCAATTG
Source organism: Bombycilla garrulus (assembly GCA_013400315.1). Classification (NCBI taxonomy): domain Eukaryota; kingdom Metazoa; phylum Chordata; class Aves; order Passeriformes; family Bombycillidae; genus Bombycilla; species Bombycilla garrulus. Next base: position 17,244 of record VXBU01006141.1, read on the forward strand.
ATTTAGTATCGCTGAACTCTCCTATGAAGGTAAAGGCTTACACAATATGTTACAGAACAAGTGGCTAACTTATTTTAGAAACTGATCAACAACCAGCGCACTGCTCCATTATCACTCTGAGGGCATTCATTCCAGCATCTCCTGTCTCCTCAAAGAACATTCCAGCTTTCACCAACTTCTGCTAAAGTTTCAGTATATGGCAAAGAAATTTTCAACAAGCCAAATGAAGTGAAAATTTCTGTATATATTAGAGGTTACAACATGCTCTAAACTAGAAAGTCTGGAAGTTTGGATGCTAAGAGAAAGCAAGAGGACACTCCCTGACTTTTGCAATAAAGCAGCTATAAAGACATTTCTGATTGAGAAAATGAAAGCATGGGATGACACAATTGGTAGAATAAAGGATCTAGCCATCATTACAGACTCACTTCTTATCTCTGCCGGAGACTTCCCTGTCCCGGGTTCTCCAGCAGTGTACAAAAAAACCCTTTTCTCATCAGCTGTCTGAGCCGAAGAAGCACTCTGGAGTCCTTAGTTCGTGTTCTCAAGGCAGTTTATTAGTTCCTTATCAAAAGTAGATTTCTCTGCCCCGCCGAGGTCGACACAGCAAAACTTTCTGAGACACACTGTGCCCTGCACACTCTCTGCCCTGCACACTGTGTCCTGCAAGGGAGATCGAGGCACACTGTCCACACTGTCTGTCTACTCTCTCTGTCTGCTCTGCTCTGCCTGCTCTGCTCACTCTCCGTATCAGCTCTATTCTTTTATACTATCAACTACGTATCCAATGTTTACCATTAATTTCCGATCCGTGACCCTTACATTACATTGTCCAGCTCTCTGACAAACCAATCCAAAAGTGCCAACATCACCAAGAAGATGGAGGTTAGGAAGAAGAAGAAGAGGTAACATGCCACGTGTAAGAATTCTCCATCTTGACTCCCAGACCCCCCTGTCCAAAGTCTCAAACCCCCCTGGACATGGGTCCAAATCTTTCCCTTTTCATCTATAATTATTACTATTCTACTCTTTAAACTCTGGTGACTTGGAATTCTTCTTATAAGTTAGTAATTTGTCTCATGGATTAAAATCAAAGCCACAGGCATTCTCAGTATCAATCCAGGTTCTCTGACACCTCTGGCAAGGCTGAGAAGCCTCCTGAACAGGGTTTGGATCATTCTGAGATGCTACAGGAACCCCCTGGGTTCCAACAATCTCTAGAGCACAAAGCTGGAAAGAATATCAGCTGTGCAGTGGCATTCCCTAAATAAGGATTCAGTTAGAACTTTCCTGTTTGACTCAGAAAGAAAAATGTGGAAGAAATAAAGTTTCCTTTGCCACCACTGTTCATTTCTGCTTACCCAGTCAATTCCAGTCAATGTACTGTGGTTTACTCCATCTTTCAATGTGTACCAACAGGAAAAAAAAAATCCAAACAACAGTCTAAGAAATAAGGAGGGCACATTAACTACTAAAAAATATCTCATAAGGACAAAATATATTTAACTGATGAATAGTGAAGAAAAGCTTAAAAAATGCAAATATGTTTGAAACTTAGGAAATCTATATATAATTGATACTGTTTCAAGATTAAATTTTTCATTAATAACTATAAATTGAAAACATTAGGATGAACAATTTTGAACCAGAGAGGCATATATCTGATTTTTAATTTTTTATGTTATTAATTTTAATGTTTTTTAGACTTCGAAAGAAGATCTTTTGAAAGCATATCCTCTAACAACAGGTTTTGTCCTCTAACAACTGGCTTTTGTTGCAACCAATTTTTTTCTTTCTTTCTCCTTGGGGTGAATTATTTTACTTTTTCTTTCTTCTTTCACAACACCTTTGATGAGGCCTAATTTTTTCAGCCTACTGAGATTTTCAATAATCCCCCTGTGAGATTATCAAAAAAGCCCACAATCCTGCTTTGTGGAGGTTGTATGTGGATATATTCTTAAGAAGCACTTATCATATATTTCTCCCACCCCAAAAATAAAGGCTGTCAATCCTGTTTTGATCAGATGAGAGATTATTGTATTTTATTGTATTCTTTCCTGAAGGTTTTGTTTTATCATATTTCAAAGAAAGCTGTCTGTTGCTACCAGCTCATAATTAATAAATGTATTCCTATGCTGAAAAATTTAAAGGACTTTTACAATATCAATTATATTATATTGCATATTTTTCAGCTCTAAAAAATATAAAGTATTCAATTTATGGAGTCTCCCTTTTGAAAAGACTCAATTATGATGTGTTATTCATTTCTAATTCCCATCCAGAAATGCAGACTTGAACTCACTTTGGGTAGGATTTCTTTTTAATATAAATTATTAGCACTGGTTATGCTGAAGAAGGAATCGTTGTGTCTATGAAATTCTGCGTGTGGGATTAATTCATCTCAAGATTTCTTTCTATGCAATTTCAGTGTGTCTTTTCACCTCTGCCTCATAGATATTTAGCATTCCCAGAACAAGTCCAATGTTAAGCATTTTGGTTTTGGAGAATAAAGACTTGTTTAAATGTTGTTTTCCTTTCATTCATCAAATTACATCCTATTTTCCTTCTTACGGGTTTTGCTATTGAAAATATCCATCGAAACTTAAATCTTACACTACAAGATGGAAAATGGAAAGTTCAGTAAACATTGTTTAAATAAAGAATTATTTTTTTTAAAAAATTGGTTTAGCTCTGAAAAAAAAGTAGTTAAAAACTCCATAAGGTTCAAAAAAGCCCAGTCCAATACACATCTTTCAAACTTTTTATATAGGCAACACTGGGAAAAATAGCAACCTGTATAGATTTCCAGGTAATATACAATTAATTCATTCAACATGTAATGCTTTTATACAGAGATTATTTGGATCCATGATTGAGCTTTTCTGATATTACAAATTTGCATCTAACTGATAGTTTTTCTGTTTTGTAAACACTTTTTAAGGGCAGGATGACAGTGAAACATTGTTAATCGTATGCAGAATTATAAGAGTGCTCTCATCACATTACTTCAAGCTGGTTTATCACTTTGCCTCAGAAAGCTTGCATAATACAGCAAATCAAATATATTTTTAAATGCCTGTCTAACTCTAATTTGTTCCAAAATCCAGGGCAAAATTCTTCTTGACACGTTGTATTGCAAGATTGCAGGCATGGTGCCAAAGACAAAAATAATATGTACGGCCAGTAGCACTTTGTGGTATATAGTCAGAACCTTCTAGGTGAAATTAAAAGGGAACCATTATTATATTATTGATCTGACCTGTCTAAATTCAAAATATACACTGCATAAAAGACTTCATTTTCTTAAATGATAGTACTATTGAGAAGCCAGTCTGTCTAGTGTGTGTCCATTAGATTAAAAAAAAAGTGGAACCACCACGGATGCTAAATTTAGCTTGACGAAAAAGTAAGAATGATCCTCTCAGGGTAGAACTTTTTTTTTTTTTTTCCATGCAGGCAAATAGAAAACCTACCTAAGATCAAATATTTATTTGTAGTTTGGAGAGGGGGAAAAAATAAAAGAAAAAAAAAGCAAAAAAAAGCTTCATCATATACATCCTTATACTGTTAATTTCTACATTGAAATTAAATTAATATTTTATCTCCTATCAATATGGGATAAAAGCTTTTAAAATAAATTTCTTAAGAAAACTTAAATAGTTAGGAGGAGGTTATCAAGGACACAGAGCAGACTCCTCAGAGTAGTGCATGCTGAGAGGATGAGATATCATGGAAAATGAAGCGAGAGAGAATATGACTGCATAGAAGGAAAATCGTTGAGAACTGGAGACTGAATACAAGGGGAAACTGGGTAGTGGGAAAGGCTGCCCAGAAAATCAGCACTGGAAGTTTCCATGATCCAAGTAGATTAAACCCTAAATGATCTAGTCTAACCTCTAGGTGGCCCTGCTCATGCTACAGCCCTCCTGGGAAGACTTCCCCTATGAAGTTTGTGGACACAGCCACTGTCTTTGAAGAATTCTAGAATATGGCCTCAAATTTATCATAGACTATTTGTACATTCTCAGCAATCCTGTTTTCATTGAAAACTCACAATTGATTGAGTTGCACAAGAAATCACATTTCAGTTAAGGATCCTCTGTGGCCCTTGAAAAAAAAAAAATATTTTTTAGAGATATGATTCATCTTCACATTGGCAAACTCATTCACAAAAGTATACCAATTAGGATTAAATACCTAATTGAAAGCCAGTACCAGAGGCTTTTCTCTCTGGTGTGCACCCTCCTTAACAGAGATCTGGCGCAAGACCCTGGCAGAAGTGCCACTGGACAAATCAAATCTCATCAAGAGGCGAACAAGCCAGAATCTGATGACTGTGCTGTAAGTCACAGTTATTTAAGGATCTGGTAAAAAAACAGGTAAAGATATCTAGTTGCTTAGATTTTCTAACACAATGCAAACCATTTTTAAAATAGTTTTAATGCTTTGAAAGTCCTTACGTATAAAGAAAACATACAAAGAAGTGTAAGAATCAAGTGAAAAAGTAATAAGTGAGAAAAAAAGAAAAATCAAGACTATTTCACATGGCTAGACAAAAAACAGTTTTAGGGGGTAACGAAGAGAAAAAAGAACAAGTTAATAAACATAAAATATTACCACAAATTAATAACAAAAATGCCAACACCACATTCCTTCAAAGGACTTGCACCACACTGTACTCCTCCACCAACATGCAGGTACACACACCAGACTGAAATCTGTCTGGACCTTAGGACCATCCCTAGGACCCAGAAAAGCAGTAGCAGCACAAGCATAATACCAGGACCCACCAAATATATATGTAACTTAACTGGATTGCCATTACTGAGACTTTTCCATTCCACGTCTTTATTTTTTGCAATAATTAAATGTGAACTAGTAATAATCACTTGAGTAGATAATTATACAAATAATAAATTCTAGGTTTTATGTATGTAAGTTTCCTTTTTGCCCCCAACATGATTTTGAGCACAATATGTTGTATGAGTATCTATAGAATTCTTAGTAGTAGTAAAACCAGAAGGAGCCAAGTTATTCTGTATGCAAAGCAAATTCAGTGCAATGATTAGTACAGCTTTCATCTTATTCCAATACCTATGAATCAGAGATAAAAACCATATCCCATTTGAAGGAATACTTTTTGTTCCTTCAATTTCTCTGCAGATAAATGTGATTTTATGCAGCTGACCTACAATGTTTCTGCAATGGGGTTGTGATTGCTATGATGCACATGGCATTTTAACTGGCTATGAAAAGGAGCCAGCATATAGCTACACTGTCATTCATCCAGGTCTTCACCACCGTACTAGGGAGAATTTAATTAGTTACTAGAAATAACATGGAACCCATCACTGTATTTTATGACTGTGAAAAGAGATTAGTCTACATATGACTAATATTGTCATCAATGAAAATGAAACATGATAAATAACAAATATTTTAGAAGCTTTTATTTTTGATTGTGAATGTGATTTGAATAAAATATAACATGCATATAATAATTTTTCAACACTGAAATAATAATCAAGAGGTATAATGTATAGTTCCTAGCTTCAAATATTTTTTTCTTTTATTTAAGATACACTCATAGCTGAACCATTAACTGAGGAAGTTTACAGTTGCCTGAACTTATGACTTAATTTTCTGCACTGAAGTTCTACTTGCCATTGCTTCTGTGATAGGCAAGAAGAAACACATCTTTTTCCACTACCATTTAAGATAGAATTTAATGCACAGAATTCTGTAGGACCAGCTAAAATTTCTGTGGAAAATAGACAGTCATGAAATCCATACCAAAGATACCAATTTACAAACTAGGAGATGACAACTCTATAAATATGGCAGACTTTTGGCAAAATGGTCTCTGGAGATGTCTCATATGAAGCATGACAAAAGCAGGTGGTCTTAGATACCAACACAGCTTATACCTGGTCTCTACAAAAAATTTAATATGTATTTTGTTTTCACTCCTATCTTAACTGCTAGCAATTTTTTAAATAGTCGCCTTTTTTTTTTTAAGAAAAGTAATTTGAAATGTTCAGATCTCCTCTGAGGATGTCATTCCCAGCAAAGGGAAATTCATAATGAATGTTCACTAATGTTCTATATCAATTCATTAAAGCTGCTTGTGCATTATGTTTATGAACATCTTTGATAAACATTTGGATTTGTTGTGCATGAACTGCTGATGAATAGTCATTAAATTGTCCCTAAGTTTATTCATTATGAGTGCTTATTAATTTCTCATTAATTATTATAAAATTCAAGCCATTCTAGCAGTAATCTATTAAAAAAAGAAAAATTATTCACAGTATGTATTACTTATTAGAAAGAAATTAAAAATAGAACCTTATTTCAAAAGACTAATGCAAAGAAAATATACTTTGTTCTGGCAGTAACTTAATCAAACCTAAAGCAATTTCAGAGAAAATTATTGGAAAGTATGTTATCATTTGGAGACATACTTTCACTTATGAATCATCTCACAGCCAAACTGGATCCACATTGCTGCAGAGTAGCACTTACTTCTTGAGTATGAGTGTAAAGATGTCCAGATCTGTCCAGTACATTGAACACTCACTTATATATTCTGCTAATATTAAGGGAATACTTTCTGCTGGAAATATAGGTAGCTAACACACACATCTCTTAACAAAATAATAAATAACATAAAAACTTGTACTCAAAAATATTGCAAACTACAGAAACCTACACATTTTTAATTTCCCTTGTCTCTCTCTCTCATTGCCCAATCACATTTTTCCTTATGAAATTCCATAGCCTCCAGTGTCAAGTGATTCTTTATTACTTTGACTGTAGGTCACATCAGAAATTTCTGCACTAGATTTGTAAAATTCTGATTGAATTCTAGTAATAATTTAGGTGGCCTTGCTATCTCTATGCTGTGATAGATACATGAGTGCCTAGCATCTGGATAGCTTAGATATAGAAAAATTAAAGCAAGGCAGGTCTACACTCTGGTTAGCCATCTGTGGTCATAATCCGTTGCACTCACACACATTACAAATCTGTTCCTAATGGAATTTTTTGTTATTAAGCAAACAATTAATATTTAATATTTAAGATTTGTCCAAGTTTTGATTAATAAACCTTGATTTTATGATTTTGAGGTTCAACTAGTTATTGGAATAGAGAGAATTTTTCACAAGTATAAGAAACTTAAACCTTCTGTTTCTATTGAAGGAAAGAAAAAAGTAAAGAAAAGAGAGTGCAAGTAAAAGAATATCATAAGTCACTGTATCACAGTCACAGCAATTACTGCAAAGGAAAAAAAAGGTAGGCTAATCATGATAAATGTGATAAAAGGTTAGAAAGACACTAGCAAATGCTAAAAGTGTTCACATAGGATAGTTTCTGAAAAACTGGACAGATGCAAAAGAGATTTCCAGCAAAAAGAACAAAACCACCAAAAAAGGCTCACAGTACAAACAGTTAACGTGGTTTTGTTTTAATAAGCACAAGTTCAACAGAATTCACTGTAACAAAATTCAAGCTGAGATGAGGTCCTTTGGGCCTCATCATCAGTATTTTAGTTTCACAGGATGGTATCTCCACAGACTTCAGTCAAAACTTGTAATCTCCAGCAATATATTTGTAAAAGTATACACCGTCTGCGCTAATAAATATTCAGACATTTGGTAATGTCATTGTTTTCTATTTCTCAATGGACTAGTCAGAAGTAATTTAAAACAAATTAGACAGATAACATGAAATTATTTCTCCTTTATAAAAATGGTAGTTAGTACTCCCTTTCCTCCCTTTCTGTATCTGATTTATTCTCACAGGAAGAACAAACAGCATTACAGGCTTTTCCTCTACTGAGGCCCCATCAAGGGCCACACATCTCAAATCTGATGCAAAGAATGTCTGTTACTCACATAGCCATACAAAATCACTTGTAAATAAGAACATCCATTCCAGTTGTAGTAGATTTCCATTAATGTTAGTGAGAAGAAAATCTATACTGGGGAGAATTCAATCTAATTATTTCTCTTTCCTGTATCTTCTTTTTTGTAGCCTTTTTAAATTCCCTTCTCTCTTCTTATTGGAGTCATAATTTTATTCTTTCTTTTTCCCACATACTTATTTCATCCCTTTTCACTTCTTTTCCAAAACCTAAACCATAAAGAAACTCAATGTTTTGTTCAAAGCTTTAATAAAAATATTGCAATAATTAATATTCTAACACTAAGACCATACTAGGAAATTTAGGTGGGCGTATGGAAACCAGTAAGCTTATCAACAAAAATATTGTTGTATTACAACAATTTGTAAAGAAAGACTGACTTCCCCATTTGTGTTCAGTTACAAGAGCTATGAGCAGGGAGAGAAAGGCAAGGACCTACCAAGCAACAGAGCAGTTGGCAGGCAGCTCCCTTTAACACCCTACTTCAGTGCCAGGGACATCAGATTCCAGTACTCCTTTCTCACAGGGAGCCTGCAAGCACCTCATGAAGGGGGCAATCTCAGCTCATGCCTTCTCCCAGTAATATAATGAAACAAAAAGACAAATAGAATCCTTTTACTGAAAAATAAGTTTTAATATCAAGTATATTTATGTCAATGCAGATTTTAAAAGTTGAAACTGCAGATTGCAAAATCTCATTTACTAACATAAAATTTTATACCATTTTGGTATCTAATGCACAATACAAAAATAAAAAATGGGTATTTCAATTTTTGAAGGAAATGGTGTGTTAATGAACTTAAGATCATACACCAAAAGGCACTATGAGCAAAGCTAATTTGTTTAATAATTAAACACTTTTGTCATTAATTATCTGAGTAATCAAAAGCCTTTTCATACATAAGGAAGTAATTCAAGGAATAAGGCTGATTGAGGAAGACTACCTCATACGTTATTTTTCTGGAATAAGCTAATTTGATAAGTATCATTTGGAAGAGCAAATAATTAAAATGTACACATGAGGAAGTGATAGCTGTAAATTGAAATACAATAAAAGATGTAAGCAATCAGAAAATAATCTTTTTTGACAATTGACGAGTTGATAGAAACATCACAGTCCTTTCACACATCACTCTTTTTTCCTGTATTAGAAAGCAACCTTTGCCTTGTTTTCTGCTTACGTTAGAGACAGAATGGTAGATTTTGCACACAGTTATCTAACATGTGCAAAATGCTTTTTTCATGTGCTAAGGCGTTTTCTCACAGACTAGACTTACTGGCATGAGGGAATTTTGTTTGACAGAGAATGGAAATTAGAAGTGTTGCAACACCTTCCACACCAGTTTTTGCTAAGCATTAGAAACTGAACACTCCTCAGATCCTGGTGATCTGAGTTGTTTCCCTTTCCATGCTCCATCTAATACTCCACCCTGATGGACATTGTGCCCTACATATATTCTAGATCATGCAATTCTGAACTCAGTTTTAGAAGGAAAGATTGCTAGGAGAGGTAGATTCCCCAGCTGAGAGAATTCTAGAAGTAATGAAGCCTTGAGAGTTCAGAGATGGGCATTTTGATGCAAAGCAGTGGGTATAATAACCTTGGCCATCAAAAGATACCTACTTCAGACTACACCTTAGACTACAGCTAAGTAGAAGAGCAGTGCTGTGTCTCTTTACTGTCCAGGACACCATTTAGAAATATCCAGAGCTCCACACCTACTCACCCTTCTTGCCCTCTGCTCTGGAGTCCATAAAACATGGTGGCAGTATACAGGACTTTGCATAGACAAAGAACCATTCTCAGAATACAGTTATCTCTACTCTTAATAACATCTTAAGTAATTTCCAGTTTGAAATTAGCTTTTAAGTCCTTCAGTGCTTGTCTTGAAATTTCCGAAGTTTTCTGTGGAGGAGTAAATTACAGTTTTGGCCTTATCCCAGCAACTGAAAGCAGGGAAATATTCAGAAAATTATCTAGATGCTAGAAATGATAATTGTTTTGTTTTGATTCTTTTCCCTTTCTGAGCTAAATATTATCTGAGTGACCAAAGACAGATAACATCATCTATACTAGGAAGAACATGGATTTAGACACCGCTGTAACTTACTTTAGAAAAACTTTTGAATCGCCTCAGACAACAAGTCATACAGCTGACACAAGAATACACCATAGCTGAAAGCTTACCTCCATCTCAAATATAAGTGGATTCCTGCACAGTGAGTGAAGTCTCCCTTTTGTCCCTCATCCTCAGTGTTGCTTTGATTTACGCAAAAATACAACACTGAACTCAAATCACCATACTTCTTGAGAACGGAATTAATTTATATAAAACCTATTAAATCAATACACTTATGAAATGGTAGTTTAAAATTCATACCTTTTAAGGTTTAACCAGTAGGACTTTTTTATTTTACTGATTGTTCTTTATAATGAAACACTGAGCACTCCTCAAACTCTGCACTGTCCAACTAAGAACTTGCGAGTGTCCTAGGTTACAATGTAACATATTTCAGAAGGTCTGTATTCTATCTCCATCTTCATGAACTGTTAAAATCAGGAGAGGCAGTATTTTCCTTACCTCCTCCCCCGGACCATCTCCTGTTAATGGGCCATTAACACCTTGCCTTATGAGTTATAGATAACTCCCTCCGGGAGCCATTTGTGTTTAATGGGCCATTGTGAGGACCCACCACATGACTCAGAGTATGACATCATCCCATTGTGAGAAGCTCTCCCAGAGGGAGGAGCCAAGCATTCCCAGATATAATCTGGACATTTGGACAGAACAGGCATCTGCCTTCTACTGGATTCCCAGAAGAGCAGCCTTCTCTCCCACTAAATTTCCCAGAGGAAGGACCAGACCCTTCAACATTACCACNCCTTTTAATAATTTAGAGGGAGAGGGTTTACATTTTCTATTCCAAGAGAAGCTCCTGCCTTCCTTGGCAGACACCTGTCTTTCAAAACCAAGACAGTGAGCTATCTATATTCAGTCACCTCAGTCCTTTGTAACTGCCCAGTTTTCCACAAAATTAAAATCCTCTTCAGACTGAACACCCTGATGGTTATCATAATAGCAAAAATTATTTACATATCTCTATATTTAAGTAAGATTTTTAAGTTCACTCGTTATTCAACTAGATATTATTTAAATGAGCTTTGGGAGCAAATTCTTCTGCTGATGCCAAAGACTTATGCAGATCTAGAAGCACTGGGCAGGAAAGAAAGACCATTACAGAACTGATCCTTTCAGAAATCTTGGAGGTTCAGAAATGCCTTTGAATGTTAGGAACCCAAATTCTATTTAATAAAATGAATTAACTTCTAAAGCCTAGACTTTTACTAAATCATTCTTTAAAAAGCAAAGAACAGACACTGAGGCTTTTAAAAAATGTTGCTCTTTAAGCCTCTAAACTCATCTGTCTCTAGTGACTGTGGTAACTGGGTACACATTAGTGCATCCTCTACAATGAAAATGTTAAGTTTAAAAAGACATTTCTGTTTTAAACTGGGAGTCATAAAAACAGAGAGACAAAGTAATTAGCACAAGGTCATCCAGTACCTGAACTCAGAACCAAAACAGTATCATTCAAGTTCCTAGTTCTCATCTCAGTCAGTAACCCATCCTACATTGTAAAATAAGTGTAAGCTCCTATTTCCATCCCAAAAGAGGCTTATGTACTAAAAAAAGACAGGAATAATTCCTCATCCAATTGATTCCTAACAATTGATACACCCTTTGCATTAGGGACTGCTCTGGTTTTGGGTTTTTTTTGGGGGGGGAGGTTCAGGCTTTTGTTTGTTTGTTTGTTGTTTTTGGTTGGTTGGGGGTTTGCTTTTGCTTGCTTTTGATTTTTGTGGGTTTTTGGGGGTTTTTTGCTACTCTTAGGTATTATTAGCCAAAATGCTTTCTACTTTCTATTCTATAAAAGCACCTGAGTTACAAACATCAGGTTTGTGTCCCACCCTCAAAAAAAAATCTTGCCTGGTAATGCCTTCGGATGAGCACAAATGAGTAAGAACCATTTTTTTCTTAGGTACTGAAATTCTCAGATAAATACAAGCTTCCCTACTTTCATCCCCTACATTTAAACCAAAAAACTCTTGCTTTAAAGACCAAGAAGGAAAAATGACATCATAATTCTGTTTTGATATTCTTTACTGAGGTGCCAGATGTCATAGTGGATTTCCTGATGTGGACTGAACTAGGGTCCCTAGAACAGGAAAGCCAAATGCTAAAGTCAGATCAGGCTATATTATTAGAGAATCCTGCACCGGAAGCATTTTCTGCTTTCTGTTCCACCTCAGCATCCGGTTCTCCTGTAAACAAAGCTATGTACTCCCATTATGTACAGCTTATTACACATTCCTTGAGACCTTCAGTTCTTCACCCACAGCTTGTATTTGAGTTATGGTTGTTTGCATTAGTTATCCCAAATATTTCTGGTTTTTTGTTCAAAATCAGGCTGTGGCCAGTTAAGCTGAGTGCTGGAAGAGTCACATAGTTTCATAGAAGGTGCCATCTTAACAGAGGTCACCACAGAGTCTTTAAAGGATCTCCAAACCTGGAAAAAAACACAGCCTTCAAATCTCTACATTCAGATCATGTATCTTTGAGAAATAATCACGCATCTCACACTGATCCTTCACACTGCTGTGGTGCTACAGAATGGATCAAAGAATACCACTGGATATATTTTTTCCTACTCCAGTTTGATGTAAACACAGACATTTGCCTGTGGAGTTGAAATTACAAACCTGAAAATGCCATATGAGAAAAACATTATTTCCTGAGCATAGAGGAATACACATTTCTTTTCTTCAACTGAATCTACAGTGAAATACAAGGTTTTTCTTGGTCTGTGTCAAATTTTATATCGGTTTTGGAGAACGGTGCATTTAAGATCCTGGTACCAGTTCCTAGACCTACTGAGAGTAACATTAAGTATGTTTGAGAGGCCAAATATAATTTCTAAGCCAGTACTTTCCATGTCTGTCACTTTCTCTCACATGCACTCTTGGAAGTATCACTTTCAGGCTTTTCAGGTTCAGTATTTATTTCCAAATACTATCAAATCCCAGTGAAAGTTGCCTAATATGTCCTTAGTCTTTTTGAGCTTCCACTTGAGCAAGAAAATGACACAGATATTTAGTGAACAGAAGCATGAATGTTCACTAAAACTACAGTTATGGCAAAAATTAACATTTATACATTTATTTCTTTAATGCACAATATTTAATTTAGAGGGCTTAATTATATCTTAAATTTATAAGCAGAAAATACTTTGTTCAGAGCATGTCTTAACAGAAACTGCAATTTGGTCATAGAATCACAGAATGTTAAGGTGTTGGAATGGACCTTAAAGATCATCCAATCCAAATCCACCTGCCACAGGCAGGGACATCTTCCTTTCAAGCAGGCTGCAGAAGGCCTTTTCGAATCTGGCTTTTAATAATGCCAAGGCTGGAGCATGCCCCTCCCTGGTGTCACTAAAACCCAGGAAATAAACAGTTTCTTAGGTTAGAAAGCTGGTACTCAGTGCTGAGGTACATAGCGGTGACAAATCCCCCTGCCAGAATCACCTTTTACCCACTCGGATCTGATTTCACAATTACTATGTTGGTTTTATCTTGGGAGTCCTGCCAAACGTCCTTGTTGCCTATAAATTCTGCATCCCTTGTGTCCATTATCCATGGCCATCATTCTTCCCAAGCTATGTTAACTTCCTCCTCCCAGGCTGTAAGGGTTGGCCTGAAGATCTCGTTTTGCCTCCCGATCGCTGTGACAGAGACTGGAACAGAACCCAGAGGACAGACCCTGGCCTGGCTGAGGGGGGGAGATTGCTGCTGCTGCGGTACAGTGCTTTGGGCAGGGCGGCTAGCACGCAGGTACCATCACGGTACAGCACGCATACTGCCACGGCACAGCACATACCTGATGTTGATCAGCAGCAAGCCTACTCACAATAGCCCATAAATCTCCCTGCCTTTTGTCCAGAAGCCACTTGCTTTGGAAAAAGACTTAAAAACTGTGACTCTTTGAAGGGACTCCTGAGATCTCTCCACAGAAGAAGACACATCTATTGTCTGGGCCACAAGGACCTTGTCTGGTTAGTTGGTAGTTATATCCCATCCTCTCTTTCTCTCTCCCTACTTTGTTACTTTGATTTCATTATCTCTTTCTCTCTCTCCCCTCTACCACATAACTGCGTTGAATAGCACTCAAGTGCTTTGCTGTTTTGCTGAAACTGTGGTCCCTTGCTGTTTGCCTTTTCTGCACCCAGAGATCAAACAAACTATCGCGATTTCTGCCTTGTTATTAAAGCAGATCATGACACAGGCCTGAGATCTCTGAAGTATGTCAAGCTTTAAACTTTAATTTGTTTTTCTAACATATGGACATCTCTTAGATCTTGCTTGCTAGCTACTATCTGTTTCACAGATTAAATCTCCCTTTTTGCTGATTAGGTCCCAACATTTTCCTCCACTGCTGCACAGACTCCTTTTGAAAGAAATATAACTGGTTCAGTAACACCAGGCAACTTCTTCCAGTGTCTAACTACCCTCACAGTAAAAAATTTCTTCCTAGTATCTAACCTAAATTTCCTTCTTTCAATTTTGTATCCATTACTCATTGTTGTAGTATGATATTTTCTGACTAGTAGTCCTTCTCCAGCTTCCCTGTAGCCCAAAAAAATACAAATAATCCTTTGTTTTCTACTGGAATTTTAGGGAAAAATAAATTTATTTTATATTTTTTCCTTCAGTTGATAAAGTAGAATTAATCATATTATTTTTACGTTTTCATCAAAGTGCACTTGTAGGTTTGAGTTACCTTACTTGCTGACTTTGTGACAGCCTGCATGTCTGAGCCTTAAGCCTTTCTCTTTTATTCCGCAAGTCTTCTTTCACTTTTTAGCATAATTCATAGAATGATCAGACCTCCAGCTCCCATCTGGCAGGTAAAAGAAACCCTCTGTGCTGGTTTGAAAGCAAAACCAGTGAGACTCCAAGTCAGAAATACAATTTAATAGGAAAAAGTAAAATACATGCAAGTAATACAAAGAAAACAAAAACCACTGACAGAGTCAGTATACAACCTGATACCCTGCTAGTTAGGGTCGTGGCAGCAGTCCAGATGAGGTGGTCTTGCTGAAGTAGTGATCCTGTAGACAGGTCTGGTAGCTCTTGTCCTCTGGAAACCAGTGGGTCAGGGCTCCTTGTTCTGTCCCAGTTCCCACATTATATCCAGGTGGGAATGCTTGGCTCCTCCCCCTGGGTGGAGCATCTCACAATGGGATTATGTAATTCTATGAGTCATGTGGTGGATCCTCACAATGGGCTGATGTCATTGTATGAGTCATGGGGTGGGTCCTCACAATGGCCCATTAAACACAAAGGGCTCCCGGAGGGAGTTATCTATGACTCATAGGGCAAGGTGTTAATGGCCCATTAACAGGAGATAGTCCAGGGGAGGAGGCAAAGAAAAACACTGCCCCTCCTTTGTTTCAACAGTTAATGAAGATGGAGATAGAATACAGACCCTCTGGCACATTTTACATTGTAACCTAAGACACCCTCTCATAGGCACTTAGCCTGACCTACTTCACTATGGCTAAGTAATGGGGATCTCATGGGTTTCTAATACTTTCACAGCTCATCATTATCATCCATTCAGAAAATCCCTCATTGGATTATCATTCCCTACAGCTCTGAGCTGGTCCTGCAAAAAATGCAGGTGAGTGCACTTTGGGAAAAAATTGAAATGGCAAAATATTAAAGGTAGACAAATCATTAACACTGCAACAAGTCAAAAGGGACATTTCTGTTATTTCCTTGCTGCCTTAGAGATAAAAGCTTTCATCCAGGCTCTGAGTAGTCCCAGATGGAAATCTTATGCTGGAACAGTTGCCTGGATGCATCTACCTTGACCATATTCCCAGACCCAGCTCTTTTGGCAAGATATGCTGGAACTGTAACAAGGTAAGCATGCCCTTGATCTGCTTCTCTTTATGCTTTCTCTCTCTGTCTTCAGCTCCAGATGCATATCACTGCCTACTGGATGCAGAGTTGTCTGAACCATGGTCACAGCTTCTCTGTGATGATACTTTCCTCTTGCAGAATTACTTCTTTACTCTGCTATCTTGTGTTCAAGTTTCTAGAGAACAATTAGGTGTTTCTAGCTGACAAGCAACATTTACCCATTGAAAGTTACCCAAATAACCATAACTGAGCTTAAACTGTGGACAGGTACAGATTTTCCCAGGCTGAAACAAAAACGGAATGCAAGGTCTGAAAAACCTGCTGACACTACCTTGGCATTTTGCCATGCCTATACAGAAGGGCTAATTACTCCATTAAAATGAGTCCTACTTTTCTCAAAAATTAATGGCAGTGTAATGCCACTACATAAGTTTCCTTGTTTATGTCACTCTCCTCCCACTCTGGTCTTCACCATTATATTAAAATATACTTAACTAACTTTTCAGCAAGTGTATTCTACTTTTAACAGTTCATGTAGTAGGTAGGATTTTCTTCCTCACTCTAAGTTATGCAGAAGTTGCTGACTTGTAATATTTAATACCTGATGAGGATTAATCAAATCTACTCTTGTATCTCTAAGTCAGTAGCAGTAAGAAAGTATTGATGGACTAGCAAGGGCAAAACAAACACGGGCACATCAAGAAGTGTTACCTGAATGAGTCAAAAAAAGACGGAATTAAAATAAAAACAATTATAAAATTTACTGCTACCTGCTAGAGGAAAAAAATCCCCACCATGCTCTGTAACAACAGTGTTCATTGAAAATTACTTATCTAGATTTTCTGTCTTTCTTGGATGTAATCCAAACACAAAGGAGGTGATTATTCTTAAGAAAGGCATTTACAAGTTGATAAAGTGTTTTGCAGATGTTGTTACTGTTCTCCTCCATAGATCAGCTAGCCCAAGGAAAAGGGTTCAGAGCTCAGTCCTGCTATAGAGAGTAAGACTATGCAGCAGTTACCAGCTGATGGTATGAAGTGCACTGAAGGACCAGGACACCTACAGCATCTGCAGGTTATCTCCATCAGAACATGTAAAAGCTTCTTGCAAATATATATATATATATTAACTATATATAATTAAAACAGTAGAGATGATTGTGATGGGAGCAACACATGAAGCCACTTCTAAATTTTCAAGGTAAGATTTACAACATTCCAAAATGGGCGCATTTACTGCTGACGGCCAGTCCCTCACAATATTAAATACTACCTCAAGTCTGTCTTTGCTCTATCTGTGAGCACAGCAGCTGCTGGCTGCAGCCCGGGCCAGGTCAGTGTGGGGAGCTACATTCTTCCCTCTCCTTCTCTTGCTGTCCTCACTTATTCCCAACCTTTCTCAGCTGACAGTACCTCCCTTCCTCCAAAGGCTGCATCTCTGTCCTGCCCACCGATCCCATGAAATGCTGAATTTTGTGTTTTCTTTAGCACCTCATATCCTTAAAGCTACTGTCTCTCATGTGAAGAGAAAGAGAAAAAAGTATGCGGCTACAAATTAAAACAAACAGTCCCAGAGTCACAACACCACACAGCATCTCACAATCTGAAACAGCAAGAGCTGTGTTGGCAAAGCAAAAACTCTCTGACTCATGTTTAATATCAAATTTACTTATTTCAAGACAATTAATGTTTCATGGTATGTCTGATTTAGCAGAGTGATACAAAATATGCAACTAGAAATGTAAGTTACACTTAGAAAAACATATAGTGATCTCAAAACACGGCTCAGTCACACTATCGACCAGAGTCCCATTACCAGTCTTTATAAGGTGCTGGAAGTTGCCAGAAAGAAATACACCAGCTGAAACAAGCTCAAGCTTGTTGCTCACTTCTAAATAGACATTTGTGTGGAAAATCACACTATGAAAAGCCAGTGTCCATAAAGGAGACAGAGGAGTCCTGCAACTTTATTTGAATAAAGAGAGTGGGTCCACTGGGGCATATGTCTGCAGAACTTTCTCTCTTCATGTTTTGGAGGACACAGCCTCCTTTTGTCCTAAACTCCCAGCCATATGTTGCACTCTTCCTTTCTCTATTGGCTGAGGCACTAGGAAAGTACAGCCTTCCCAAACTGCCTGCAACATATCCCCCCTTGAACCTGTCATTTTACCCCAACATTCAGAAACTCAGGCTTGGTGCAGACCTTTGTCTGCTTCAGGAGTCAAGTTGTCTGGGCTCCATAACAAACCTGCTACCTGAAGTTAGTAAAGACACTAAGACCCATTTCAAAGATGTTAGCACCCATACCTTCACCCATCAAATTGTATCTGAAGACATTAGCACATATCTTCCCTATCACATTGGAACAGGTTTCCCAGTTGTGGATAGCTCATCCCTGAAAGTGTTCAAGGCCACATGGGCCTCTGAGTAACTTCATCTTTTCAAAGACATCCCTGGCCATGGCAGGGGGATTGGAACTTGAAAATGCCTAATAACCCAACCCACTCTATGATTCGAAATATCTTTGCTAGTTAGGTTTTTACATTCCATATTAGAGTGGAACCACATACTTCCCCCCTCTTCCTTCCCCACACTAGCCTAACTTCTCTAAATATTTATATTCCCTAATGAACTCAGGGACATTTGCACCTCCTGATATTCCGTCCTGATGGATTGGCTGTTTACTGAAAACAAAAACTACATTCAGGTGCCCTTTGCACTGAGGCATTATAATATATGTTATAAAATAATTCATGTTGCTTTATAATTTATGTAAAATAAATAATGTTTGTATAAATAAGGAAAATAATAAGGAAAATTTAGAACATAAACTGCAGTGGGAGAAAAGGATTGCTTCATGAGAATTACAACACTGCAGCTGTCGACAAAGCCAAAGAACCTAAATTAGCATGTTAATATAAATGGCTCCAGCAGAGATGGCTCTCTCTGAGACAGTTCAGGGAACACCCAAGCGATGAACACTTGATAAGTATCGCTCATAAGACAACCGGAGTCCTCAGGGAAAACTACATCTCAATACCAGGTACCCTTAAGCCAAAATCTGCATTCATCGAAATTCATCACTTCCCAGAAATAGTTTTGTCCAGCCCAACGCAGAGAAAGGAGACTACATAAATATGTGAAACCGCAAAAAGAAAGGACCTCTGCTTCAGGCTAGAAAAACCTGTATAAAACAGGACTGACCAAGATGACATTTGTGAACACTGGGGGATCCGAAGTGATAGAGTTCGGATCAGTGTGTGTTCACCCAGCGCTGATCCCAGGCTCAGCGTTGTCCTTTTTGATTGTGGCTATCAAAGACCGTATTTCGGTCGCGAAATAAAAATCACTTATTTCAATCCTATTTAGTTTGACTTAATCTTTTTATTATCTATAACAATCTTGGTGACCCCGACGTGATAAAGCAGCCTCCTTGCAGCAGCTGTGGGCAATCACAGCCTTCATTGCTCTGGAAGCTCATAGCTCATCTCCCCCACCCATTGCCTCTCAGTGTTCTTTTATTGTAGGGCTTGGCTGGGGAGCAACAGTCTTGGATCCTTTTCTTGCTTTAAGAAGTAGAACAAGCTCTAGAGAGGAATTGAAATATTTATTCTGGGTTTACTGTGGTTGCATTGCTTCCCATTAATGGAGAGAGACATAGGGGTCACATATGCATATGGAATTTTACTGAGCTTGTTTGACATGTTTTTAAAGGAATAGCATTGTAATAAATCTATCATGGCAAATTTAGAAAGATTTTCTATTGAGCTGTAGAAACAGTGAAATTTTAATTGAAAAAAAAATTATGCACAGCACGGAAAGATAAATTCAGTACATATTAATTATGGCTGAGACCTAAATTTGTGACCTGTGAAGGTAGTAGTGGGCCTTTAATTGTCAAAAACTTTATAAAGTCAAAAAGTATCTCTCTATTCCCTTGAGATTCTGCACATTTTTTAGATATCAGTTTTCTGTATGCAATGGCAGCAGGTGTTATTATATTTCATAAACATTCATACAATCTCTTTGCTATAGAATGTTGCATGTGTTTGTATTTTCTTTCAGTTTGTAAGGACTGTTCCTCCTCTGTCTGATGTTTCTATTTCTCTTGCATTACAGGTTGAATCACAGTTATATCCTTTCCACAAGTGGCCAATGAATTCTTTATCAACAGTACTCAGAGTGTTTTGAAGGTTTGAGAGTCTATAGGAATATTGACTTCAATATATTCATGAAAGGGTTTTGTGACAAACTTTCATTTAAAAATCATTCTCTGAAAGAGGGTGCTTCTAATTGCTCCCCCATGGCCAGATTGGGAAGAAAAATGTAACTATGCCTAAAATGCAGAAACTGTAAAAAATTGCATATGGATATAGCTTTGGTATTTTGTTGGTTTTTATTTTGTGGATTTGTTTGTTAGCTGTTTTTGTGAGTTTGTTTTGTTTATTTTTTCTTTTTTGAGGACAAGAGATTCATCACTTATTTTTATTTCTGTTAAGCAGAGAGCTCTACTAGTTTGGAGAGAAGACAGATGCGAGCTTATTTTCTGTTTTTCAGAAAGAGTAGATCCCCTGCTGTCATTTCCAAGCTAAGATAAATTAGACTTAGAAAGATATTTCCAGAAAGATGAACATAAAATGTAGGGACCTGATCCTGCAAAACACAAAAATATGGAATGATAGTGAAACCAATGTCAACAGGAGGTGATTTCCAAATTTTTTTGCCACTCTGAGCTCAATTTCATCTCCCATATAATGAGGCCCATGCTCAGCAATTAGAATAAAATTTCAAATATGATCTGTTTAATATTGGCAATTGCAAGACGGGTTACATACTTTGCCTTGCAAGCATATGGATGTTTTTGTTTCTTCACAAAACAAAATTGTTCCATACAGAGAAAACAGTTATTTTATGCTCTATGAATTTGGATTGGCATATTCCATCTACAGGATAGAAACTATCAAACTGTATTACATTTCTGGCAGAAAGACTTTTCATCCTTAAATTTTTCCTTCTCTTCCTAGCAAAAAGCTAGTGTTTGAGATGCAGTTGATATTGCTATAGTCTTAAAGACTTTTCAGAAAATAAAAAATCAAGCTCTGAATACACCAAGATTTGATTTCAGAGAAGGATTAATTACCATAGAAATTTGGAAGGGACTATTAGGTTGTCTAATCTAATCTAACCTTCCATGCCAACACATCACTACTTTTCCCATATTTACATATTTTGTCTTTGCTGGCAAACTTCCCTGAAAATGCATCGTCCAGAAAGATCTCTCCCCCAAGTCCTGCTGTGGGCTTTCACTAGTTTGTGACAGTAGTTAACATCTTGTTGACACCACGGCATTATTTCCAGTGTAGTTTCTAAAGAGGGATTTTTTTTATGTTTACCCAACTTAGTTCCAGAATTAGCATTTTCTCTACAAGTGTGGGGTTTTTTTCTCAACCAAATAATCAAGATAATTTTCAATTTCTTTGGAACAGAAGCCTAAACTCTTTAAAATTTCTTACTGAACATGTTTTTTTGAGCATAAATTTTTCAGCTTTTCTATACTTCCTCCTATATTTCAACATCCTGTCAGAAACTGTATGTTTTATTCACATAATTGCAAAATTCATAGTATTCATACAAAATAGGTCTGGGAAGATATTAAGCAAATTTGTCCAATTCACCCACTACTTCAGGGCAGGATCAGCTGTACATATTCTTGATCCAGGTTTATGTGACTTGTTCTTAAAAACTTCCACCACTGGAGAGTCTATAACCTTTCTAGGCAGTCTATTCCAAACCTTTCCTGTCTTTACTACTACAAAGTAAATCTTCTAACTAAAATACTTCAAATAAGACCTTCCTAATGCTAATGATTTCTTCACAGTCTTGTTATCAGTTATCATGCATACTTGATTTTTACAACAGCACAGTCCTTCACTCATTTACAGGAGGTTGTGAAGTTCTTTTTTGCAAAAATAATACCTAGCTAGAAGTTTTCCTCCTTGTATTTTTCAGTGGTCTATCCTGATATTGTTCTCACCAACCCTGTATAGAGGTAAAATTACTCCATTCATATTTGCTACTGCCTCTTTAGTACATTTCTAGGTCTCATAAGCTCCTTGAGGTTACAGCACTAAAACTGAGTTAGTTTCTTTAAGATTTACCAGCTCTCCCCAGTGATTCTGGTTTTCAACAATGTATGTAACCTTTCAGTAAGGCATATATTACTCCTGGAGATGCAAGTTGGTATTCCATAGTGGGCAGCTGTCAGAACTAGTCAATGGTACTTTGTCTTAAATGCTGCCATTATTTAGCACTTAGGTGCATTGTTCAGAATTACTGTGTACGTGCCTTGCTCAGACTTGTCACATACTCAGATTTTTCACATTTGTGTGCCTTATTGAGATCTTAAAATCTTTCCTGATGAAAGGTACCTACAGCCTTTCTTCAAAAATCAAAGAGAAAGATAGCACTTAGCAAGACATTTACATTCATACTGTAGATGCTTTTTAAACCAGCTGAGCCATGTAACAGGTAAGGAGTTATGACAGCATTTTTGGAATGTTAAAAAAACCCCCTGAAGTCTGATGGTAGAAATATGTTGCACCCCTTAATTTGTTTTCTCCCTCTTATTATAGTTTGGCCCTCATTCCCTTGATGTTTCTCCAAGCTGGTAACCTCCACCCATCTTTCCTCCCCCTGTTCCAACCCCTCTACTGTTGCAATCTTTGAGCCCCTAGCAAGGCCCCCGTGGAGAGAAAATGCTTAGTCATGTACTTACCCTACTTCCTAAGACCCTGTATTATCCTCCTGTAACACTATTGGCTATATACCAGATGTCCAACGACTATAGGTCAAAACACCAAGACCTCAGACTATTGGCTAGTTATCCCAATCCTACCTAATCCTATAAAAACCCCTACTTCTGCCCACTTCGGCGGAAGACGCCGTTCCTGGACCCCTTCACGGAACCCCCAATAAAGACTTCGTGGAATTGCGCCGCTCGGCTCTTCTCGTCTCTTTTCCCTTGGGCTAGCAAGCGACTATCTGGCAAACAGCAAGCTGAACATCACTGAGAGCTGAAATCACTAAAAGAGCTGAACCGCCTGATAAGAATCAGGCTGAGCTTGCCAGATAGTCCACGGCTAGGACGCTTGCCGGACCCTGCAAGATCGGAGCCGATCCTTAGGACCGGAGACCGGGA
Source organism: Bombycilla garrulus (assembly GCA_013400315.1). Lineage (NCBI taxonomy): Eukaryota > Metazoa > Chordata > Aves > Passeriformes > Bombycillidae > Bombycilla > Bombycilla garrulus. The sequence continues at coordinate 40,355 of VXBU01006141.1, forward strand.
CCCACCTCGCTATCCGGACGACTCTAAAACGGCACCCGGGGGCTTTGTCTGCCACCCAGGCTGGCCACCCGGGCAGGGCAGGCAACCCCCCGGTACAACCGTTTTACTCTACCATCAATCAGTTTGACCATGCCCCTCGTTCCAGACCCTTCCATGTCAATCCCCATATGGGCCAAACCCTGCAGTGTCCTCCCCCTTGGAAATCCCCTAAACTTCGAAGCCCCATTGGCCCATGTGACCCCTTTTCCCCTCCCCCTGTTCTGATTTGTCCCTAGCTGATGAGGCGATTCCCTTACTTCACCTTCTCTCCACCCCTCCAATTCCCTACTGGTTCCATGATTATACCCTCCCCCTAGTCTGCCCCTGTATTTAACCCTGTGCACAGTAGTGTCCCTTGCCTTTTTGCCTTGGCTTCCTTCGGCCTTAATAAATGTCTCTGCACTGCACCAAGTGTTGCATTGCACCTCCCACAGGCAGAGTGCCCAGACCAAGAAGAAATGTGAAGTTGTCTTTGTCCCCCATAAAAGGTAAAGGAGCCCAAGCATTCTTTCCCAATTTTGCAATGTTCTGAACCAGGACACTTCATTGGACCACCTGGACATCACCTCACCCCCCATAGATGTCTGGATTGGATGAGTGCCAAAGCCCCGCCTGAGCCATCAATAAAAAGCACTGGATAGATGAACCTTGTGGCATTTCGAGAGTGCTATAGCAGAGACATGGACCTGTAGTCTCTGGTGCGGCTTTTTCTCTTTAGAGAGTTTGTTATTTTGGAAGTTAATAAACCTTTTTTGTTTCCAACATCTCCCGAGGTGCCCATCCTGCTCAATTTAAGCTGCAGGGTATTTGTAAGACAAAAACCCAGACGGGGATGGGAGTTCCGAGAGCTCATAACAACTGGCTCAAGGAGAGATCCCTTCACCAAGTCAGAAAGGACTACCCTCTCTCCTTTATCTTCCTTCTGACGGCAGCACCCTCAGTGTGAGTAGCAGCTCACAGGTTGAGTCTTTGGCGTGCAGTCTGCCAAGACTCTTCCCCACACCTGGCGTGGTGTTCCCTCAGGGGCATCAGTGTGGGCAAAACACCCAAGAGCTAGCTGAGCTCCAGAGGGTCGCATCAGCTGGTGCCCAATGTGCGGCTTCTTCGTGGAGACCCTCAAGAAGGCAAGATTGATAGCCATTTGGCCGCTGGCTACTCTGGTGGGAGCAGACCCCATTATACTGGGTGGCGCTCACAGGGACAGGGATCATAACTCCAGGAGGCACCAGGAGCAATCCCCAGAGGAAGAACTACAGCAGCAGCACCTTGCCCAGAGGAGCGAGGCTGGTACCTCCCGATAGGTGGAGTGGGGGCTAACCTGGTGGTGGTTGAAAGGGAGCGTGTGAATGTAGTGTTGTGTGTTTCTTCCCATCTCCTTTGGGCCCTTAGTTTCATTTCTTTGTGTTGTTCTTTGCTGCCTGTTGTGGGTGGAGTTGTTGAGCAGACACAGTAATGGGTGCCAAGCCTGCAAAGTGCATCAGTGTGGGTTTGTCTGCTCAGCAGAGAGGATATTACCTCCAAGTTGCGGGAACCCTAGAGGGTGGGGGGAAACGCTTTTCAAAGGGTTTAGTTAAGAAGTTGGTTTGTTGGTTGCTCTTCCATTTCCCCTGGGTGTCCCCCCAGGAAATTGTCCTCATCCCTTTTTGGGATGACGTGGGGAGAAAATTAACAATACTCATGGATCAGGGGGACCCTGTAGCCCAAAAGTTTATTCCATTGCTTATGTTAATTAGATTATCACTGCTTAAAAAAGTGAAAATGAAACAACAACCAAGAGTTGTGGTTCTGCTCCAGTTGTCCCTACCCCGTCTCCCAAGCCCTCTGCCCTTAGGCTGGAGGAGCATGTTGCTGTTGCTGCTCAGGGCACCCAAATGGATCACAGCCTCCCTGGCTCTCTGCGTCTCCCTCGGCACCCTAGTTTTGACAGTCAGGTACCAGCTGTCAGGATGTCAGGACCCCTTCCCTTTGCCCTTCCACCCTAATTTGTACCGAAAAGCTGTCAGATTCAACATCCCCCCAGGTGATTCCCCTCAGTTCTCCTATCGCAATTCCTGATCCCTGTCCCCTGATATTGATTCCCCTACTGATTCTCCTGCCTTACCCATGCCCAGTTTAAGAAAACCCCCAGTTCTTTATCCCTTAACCCTAATTGTCCCTCTACCTTTCAAAATGTCCCCCAAGATGCACAAGATGGCAGGGACTGCATGTTCGGCCCCTCAACTTGTGCTCCTTCTTCCCAGAATCCCTTTTCCTACTCCTCTCCCAACCCCTTCCTCCCCTTGAATCTGCCCTTTCCTACTTCCCCAGGGTCCTCTGCCATTCAGCCCCCGGTAACGTCCCTAGGGGTGTCGCTCGTTGAGGCCACTTCCTTTAACCTAACCCTGCCTCCCATGACCACCCCTTCTGGGCTTACCCTGCCTCTGGCTCCACCCCCAGAATCCTCCTCCTCTTTTGGTTCTCATGGCTGTTACCCCTCCCAAGCTCCTCCTTCCTCCTTCAGTTGCTGCGCCCCTCCTTTTCCGACTTCCAGTTCTCATGCTCCTCCTTCTGATTCTCACGCTCAAGGGACCAGATGTGTTGGGACTGGGAGCCGGAACCCGGAACAGGTGGGCCCCCTCATTGCCGTACCAATTTTGTTAAGGGGTCAGGGGAGGGGATTCCTCGAGTGGGAACCCTTCTCCTTCCAAAACAAAAGGGAGCTTTGCAGAGTTCAGAAGGAATTTGGCCAAGAGAGCCAGTATTTAAAAAACTTACTCCATGATACTCTCTCGTCCAATTAATTAGTCACTTACGATCTTAAAGGTTTATTCTCCTGCTTCCTCTCCCCAGCAGACTATGTGCTGTGGGAGAGTGAGTAGAAAAGATCATTATGGGCTATCCACTCTAAGCTCCTGGAAAGCCCCACAGGTGCCCTTGACACCATGGGAAAAGTTATAACCGTGGACCACTTGTGCAGCAAGGGGGAATGGGCTCAGGCCTTAGACCAGGCTCGGGCACTGAGAACACCGGTCCTGGAACAGCTGAAGGAGGCTGCAAAAAAGGCATACAATCAGAGGGCATACCAGGCATACCAGCAGAGGGGACAAGAATTAAATATTCTATGATTAAAAAACTCAGTGATGAACCTTTCAATAAATTTATCAGTTGTTTAAAAGAGCAGATGGAAAGACAAGTAGAGGATCCAAGGGCGCACACATCAGTTCTCTTCAACACCACAATGGAGAATGGCAGTGATGTGTGCAAGTGGATAATCGTAGGGTTGCCCTTAGATCCTCCACCCACCATTACAACCTTAATTGAAGCCTGCACAATGAAAGCTGCCATTGTTCAACAGCTGGAGGAGAAAGGGCCCATCATCGCCACAGTCTATTGAGCTGCCATGCCTCCGGCCACACCACCACCGCAGACGGGCTTCCAGGGGCTTCCCATCTGCTTCTGGTGTGGGCAGTGAGGTCACATGTCCAAAGACTGCCTGGCATTGAGACCATGCCACATGCCTCTGAGACCAGTAGCTGGTGGGGGAGAGTTATCTGCATCACAAAAAACCTAGGAAGTCTGCGCAATCCTGCCCCGTGCGCTGGAACAAGTGGAGCATGAGAGAAAGGCAGAGGATGGACATTTTTGGACAGGGACACAATAACTGGACTGGACCATTCTATCATGTGGGGATCTCCTTTGCCCCAGGAGACCCCATAATATGTAGAAAAGTCCAGGCTTCCGGCCCGTGCTGTTGAAGGAGTAGTCTGGAGTCATTTGTTCGTGTTCTCAATGCAGTTTATTAATTCCTTATCAAAAGTAGATTTCTCTGCCCTGACAGGGTTGACACAGAATGCATCCAGAGACACACTGCGCCCGCCCCGGGTGAGCTGTAATCTTTTATACTAAAAACTACGTATTAAATGTTTATAATTAAGTACCAATCCATGCCCCTCACATCACCATGTCCAGATCTGTGTCAAACCAATCCAAAAGTGCCAGCATCACCAAGAAGATGGAGGTTATGAAGAAGAACATAAGATAACATGCCATGTGTAAAAATTCTCCATCTTGTGCCTCAGACCCCCGTGTACAGATCTCCAACCCCCCTGTACAGGGCTTTAAACCCCCCTGTACATACACTCAAATTTTCTTCTTTTTACTTATAACTACTACTATTTTTCTATCTAAGTTTTTGTGACCTGAAATTCCTCATACAAAGTTGACAACCTGTTCCATGGATTAGAATCAGAGCTACAGGCATTTTTAGTATCATTCCAGGGTCCCTGACACCTCTGGCAAGGCTGAAAAGCCTCCTGACCAGGTTTTGGGTCGGCCAAAGGCATCATAGGAACCCCCTGGGTTCCAACACTATCAGACGTGACAATTCTATCGAACGGGATCCAAATAAAGTCTGGAAACTTCAGCTACCTCCACTCTTATAACCCACACAAGATTTCTATTTCAGGGACACCGCCTGGATGCTCGTCATGGTCAATCCACTCGGGGGAAGCTTGGCACCTGAAGGACTTGCCTGTAAGTTTCTCGTCATCGGGGACACTAGACACACACCCCAGGAGACTAAGATCTCACCGATTACTCTACCTAATGACTTGGCGGTACTCATTCTCCTTGCATGGTGCCTTCATCCACCATTCTATTTGGGGAAAGATCAGATCATCGCTCAGGCTATTCCAATTACGCCCACAATCACAGCAGATGACCACGAGCCTGAGGATTACTGGGTGGAGGTGGTGGGGCAGAACAAGCCCATGATTCCATGCTGCATTAGGAAGGAAGGGGAAACCCTTGGAATCAAGGGCTTGTTCGATACTGGGACAGATGTGACGATCATTCCTGAATGGAAATGGCCGTCACATTGGGAGATGCTACCCTTGGCTGGGATGATCTAGGGTATAGGGGGTGCACAACTGGCATGTAGATCCAAGAGCGTTGTACAAATTAAGGTTCCCTGGTGGGGGAGGGATCTCATGTCCCAATGGGGGTTAAGATTAGTAATCCCAAAAATCCCTTGGGATTTTTAATTGCGGCCACTGTGGAGTGCCACACCCAAAAGCTCAATTGGCCCACAGATTCGCCAGTTTGGGTGAATCACTCCCTGTTGAGCAAAACCATATTAGAGGTGCTTAGTGAGCTCGTGGAGGAGCAGTTGGCTCTTGGTAACATTGAACCAACATTTAGCCTGTGGAATTCTCCAGTTTTCGTTATTTGGAAGCCAGGGAAGGATAAGTGGCAGTTCCTCCATGATCTCAAAGAAATCAACAAGATCATTGAGGACATGGGATGTCTCCAACCAGGGATGCCTTCCCCGACAATGTTCCCCCAAAATTGGAATTTGGCCGTTATCAACATAAAGGACTGCTTTTTCAAAATTCCCCTACACCCTGCAGACGCTCCACGGTTTGCCTTCTCAGTACCCACCACCAACCAAGAAGTCCCAATGAGGGGATTCCACTGGCAGATTCTCCCACAAGGGATGAAGAACTCACCAACCATATGTCAGTGGTATATCTCCTCATTACTGAGCCCAGTCCGTGCTGAAGTGGGGGGAGCCATCATCCTCCGCTACATAGATGATGTGCTCATGTGCGCCCTCCATGATGATTTACTGCAGCACCTACTTGACCGAGTCATTAGTGTTCTAACCACTGCAGGATTCACCTTGCAGAAAGACAAGGTGCAGAGGATGCTTCCTTGGAAGTATCTGAGTCTGGAGATTACTCCAAAGACCATTATTCCTCAAAAATTGGCCATCAACAGTAATCCCAAAACTTTGGCAGATGTACACTCTCTATGTGGGACTTTGAACTGGGTTAGGCCTTGGCAAGGTATTACCACCAATGACCTAGCCTCCCTCTTCAGCCTTTTGAAAGTGGGGGAGGAGCTGAATTCTCCAAGGTCCCTAACCCCGGAGGCAAAGGCTGCGCTCAATAAGGTGGAAAGAGCCATTGAGACCAGGCAGGCTCACCATGTCAATACTAACCTACCTTTTGAGTTTATCGTTTTAGGAAAGTTGCCACACCTCCATGGCCTCCTTTTCCTGTGGGACCAGGACCAGAGGGACCCTCTCTTAATCATAGAGTGGGTCTTCCTCAGTCACCAGCAGTCCAAAACTATTACCAGGCCACACAAACCGATGGCTCAGGTCATCAGGAAAGCCCAAAAACGACTTAGAGAACTGGCCGGTATTAACTTTTCGTGTATCTGTTTATCCATCAATCTTTCAGGGGAGACGACCTCCCCAGAGAGATTGACCAGAGAGACATTTGATCACCTCCTCAGTAATTATTGGGGACTACAAGTGGCTCTGTGCAGCTATATGGGGCAAATCTCCATGCATACCCCCGCACACAAACTATTCAACAAAACTTTCAATTTTATACCAAAGGAGTTGAGAAGTAGAGCTCCTCTCAAAGTCCTGACTGTTTTTACTGACGCATCTGGGGCATCCCACAGGTCAGATATGACCTGGAAAAATGCCCAAACTCAGCAATGGGAGACAGACATTGAATACATTGAGAGTTCCCCTCAAGTTGCCTAGTTGGCCACAATCGTTAGGGTATTTGAAAAATTTTCGGAGCCTTTCAATTTGGTAACCGATTCAGCTTATGTGGCAGGTATAGTTGCCAGAGCAGAACATTCAGTCTTGAAGGAGGTGGCAAATAAAACTCTCTTCAACTTGCTCTCAAGACTGATATATCTCATCTCCTGTCAAGAGCAACCATTCTATGTAATGCACGTCAGGTCACATATTGATTTGCCTGGCCCAATTGCAGAGGGAAACCAAAGACCGGATTCCCTCGCAGCCGCACGCTTGGATTTAGCCAGGCTTCCTGATTTGTACCAACAAGCCGGGCTGAGTCATCAAATGTTCCATCAGAATGAGCCCCGTCTGGCTCGCCAGTTCCACCTGGGTCAAGATCAGGCCAGAGCCATCGTGGCCACATGCCCCAATTGTTGGCATTCAGCCATGCCATCGCTGGGCGCGGGAGTAAATCCCAGGGTCCTCAGAAGTTGTGAGGTGTGGCAAACTGATGTCACCCACTTTCCTAAATTTCGAAGATTGAAATATGTTAATGTTAGTGTGGACACCTTCTCAGGAGCAGTCTACCCCTCTGCCCACACAGGAGAGAAAGGTGAGCACTCGACAAAATAAATTGACATGGAGAATCTACTCTGATTATTTCATAAGATAATTTATGATGTCAGGTGTCAAGTTAATTCATGAAAGAATCATATCTGGTTTCTGTATAATATAGCAACATTCCTAGAAGGTATCAGCCAAGGCTCTTTTTAAAAAGGGGATTCATCATCCAGTGTGCAATAAGCCAGTCTCACACACAAAGCCCAGGTATTTATTTATTTTCTTTTTATCCAAAGATGGGTATGAGGTGATAAACCCACAAAGCTAGCATGCTGATTCTCAAAACTTTACACTCCATACATTCTAGTAAAAAAAGAAATCATGGTTCACTGGCTACAAAGTTATCTAGTTTTCTTATTAATTAGTGTCCTACCTTCTACTGGTTGGATGATCCTCTCATTTCTCATGCTCAGTCTTTCTCTTCTTTTGAGTGAGTGAGTTGGTGGTTGTGATCTTCCACTGCTGGAATTACCCATTACCTAGAGAGTGCGGTGAGCAGCTGCAGCAGGAGCTGCACACAGAGCTCTGGATGCTGGAGCTCCAGGCAAGAGGCCTTGGACTGACGATTCTTTGCTTAACAAAGGGCAGAGGACCTGTGCCCAGACAGGGGGTGCAGGGTGGGGAATCATCAGGAAGGATTTTATATCACTAAGTATCTTCCATAAAAGTGAGAAAAGAGTAAGGATGGAAATAAACTTGGTTTACAGGTATATTCTCTGTATTAAAGATTAGACAGTGTAGAAAAAATTAGACCCCAAAAGATATTTCAGTTAGATTTTACACAGAAAATTAAAATGAAAAGCAAAAAGGAGGGTTTTGCCCATAAAGACAAACATACTGTTACAGACTTGCTGGTATTGCACATTAAACACAAATCTTCTACGTCAATTTAGCTTAAAGACTGGTAGGAATTTAATGGCAAAATACCTGATGGAAATGATAGGAGAAAAGAAAATTGTGAAAAAAAACTTTTACTGCCCACTGTGAAGAAAATTAGGGACCCTCAAGCTTTTCATACTGAAGTAATTAATGTATAGAACATGAGCTGAATGGAAGATGCCATTAATAAGTATAACCATAAGCTTTTTCAAGTGCAGTATTCTACATTTACCTAAAAGTTCGTTTACAGCCTTAAATTATTACAACGGAAATGGTTTACTTTTTCCAATTATGATCGCAATGAATCAAAAAAATAGTAGCAGAAAAGTAGTGTGCTCATCTTTGGTAGTGGGCACTAATTTGATGAGAACCATCATATGTCTCATTATCTTATTCATCATCACCTAAAGGCAATATTCCTCACTAAGTATTTTATTTTATCCTGTTTTGCCCTCTTCCTAATCCATATCTCACAGAAGGAAATGAGTAAAGAATTCTAGTGGGTGGCCTGGAACTTGGCCAGCATTAGACCCACTACAAATATTTTTGTCTTACTTTTAGTGCTGCTAACATGGGTGTTATTCAATGCCACACCTTTTCTATAGAGAGCTGTAAGGTTGGTTCCTCTGTATCTGTTGTCAGATCAACATTAACCATTTCATGTTTCTATCCCATGTTAAATGATAGTTTATATCCCAGTGACAGCTGTAGCAAACACATTTATGTGAACAAATATTTCAGAGGACTGACTATGCATTATTATTCTGCACTCTGTGCTATACTGTAATGCTGTAACTTGTGTATGTAGCCATAACACTAGCTACATATTGACATGAACACTAAAATTTATCTATCATGAATTACCACTGGACTCCAAAACACTATTCACAGTGAAAAAGCTGAAGTTTTAAATCCTGCTAGTTCCTAGTTTTCCACTTGGTTATTAATCCTCCAATGATGATTCCCACATGACGAAATAAAAGATGGAAACTGAGAATCCCTCTCGCCCAATATTCAAAAACATTCAGACAAATTATGAAAAAATTGAAAGAAAAATTTATTGGCTAATAATAAATCATATTAACCAGTAAAAAGTCCACTAGATGAGCACTTATAATTTTAAGAGAAGTAGGTGTCTGTGTTAGAGCTAAAATAATAATTTTGCATTGACTCATTAGCCTAATAGGATAATAGGCATGCCACTAATTGAGGAAAATACTGTTTGAGGTAAGGAAAAGCAAATCCTACAGGAAAAAAAAACTTCTTGTTTTCTTGTTGAAAGAATGTCTAAAAGGAAAAAAAAATATTTTGTGCGTAGGTAGATTTTTAGGCCAGTTCAGTCATATTTTAAAATTTGATAGAATATTTTTCAGTAAACTTCATAGTCTATTTAGTCTGTTGTAACAGTTGGCCCGAAGATCTCGTTTAGCCTCCCGATCGTCAGGACAGAGACTGGGACAGACCCCACAAGACACACCCTGGCCTGGCTGAGGTGGGAGATGTTTGCTAATCCCTGTAAGTGCTCTGCTCTGCGGTACAGTGCTTCGGGCAGGACGGCTAGCACGCAGGTACTGTCACGGTACAGCAAGCATACTGCCACGGCACAGCACATATCTGCTCCTTGAAACTGTGCTGATCAGCTATGGGCCTCGCTTACAATAGGCCATAAATCTCCCTGCCTTTTGGCCAGAGGCCACTCACTTTGGAAAAGACTTAAAAAACTGTGACTCTTTGAAGGGACTCTCAAGATCTCCACATGGAAGAGGACGCATCTATTGGCTGGGCCACAAGGACTTTGTCTCACTGTTGCTAGCTATATCCCACCTTCTCTCTCTCTTTCTCTCCCTACTTTGCTCTCTTTCTCTCTCCCATCTATCTCATAACTGAGTTGATTAGCACTCAATAAATTGTTCATTTTTTTGTTGAAATTATAGTCCCTTGCTTGTTTGCCTCTTATTTTGCACCTTGAGATCGCTCGAACCATCACGATTTCTGCCTTAATGTTAAAGCAGATCATGACAGCTGTTAAAAAGGAATAAAAAGAATTCCACAGCAAAGAGTGAAGAACTGCCTAGTAGTTTCTCTTGGCAGCAGATTAGGAAAGCCTGGAGTTCCTTCATTGAAGTAGTAGGGGAGTGTAAATGCATGTTAGGTAGAGAGAAATATTTCTTCATTCTTTTTATCACTTAAAAACTAAACAAAACAACTTTTGTTTAAATTGCAAAAATTGCATGGGTTTAAGAGGAAATGCTTTAAGTCAGTGAAAATTGAAATGTATCCCTGACTTACTAACACATCCTGCTTTTCAGCTGCTAAACAACCTTGTTAATATTACAACTCCAGAGTTAATCTTCTAGTGATATTGATATTCTATCATATTGCATGGTAACTATGCAAGTGGTAGAAATGTAGAGACAACAGTGGTTTGATTTAATATAACAATGAAAGTGGGGCATCCAATGATGCAATTTTCCCCTGGTCAGTAAGAGTTCAATCAAAATACAGTTAAAGACTGATTTTTAAAAAAATATACATAAACAATACTTCCCTCTGGTGAAGTTAGTAAAGATAATCATATTACATTATGTTACATAATATTGGCTTTCAAATTCATGTAGAGATACTACATTGGCTATTATGCTATCAGATATTACCTGGCTTTGGAGTCATGTAGTGACTTTAATAATAAAAGTGTATAACAGTCTACATGTTATATTTTAATTTTGTAAATATGTATTATTTTTAATAAAACCTATTGTAGCAGAGGACAAGTGTTCTATTTTACATTTATATCCAGTCTTTGTGAAAAAGAATTTTTGAATCAACCATATTTATGATAGAGCAATATAATAATGCCGCATCCAATTGGAGTTTCACTAATGGTCTCATTAAATTAGTTGCATTCAGAATGTCCAATTTACAGCATTCATAATTTCTTGTCTCATCTTGTTAAGCAGATATTTGTGAATTTTATTTCAGTTAATTTTTTTTTTTGTAAATGCTAAAAAAAACAGAACTCTTTAGTGTTTATTTGTCCTAGGTTGCAATGTAAAATGTGCCAGAGGGTCTGTATTCTGTCTCCATCTTCATTAACTGTTGAAACCAGGCGGGGCAGTGTTTTTCTTTGCCTCCTCTCCTGGACTATCTCCTGTTAATGGGCCATTAATGCCTTGCCCCACGAGTCATAGATAACTCCCTCCAGGAGCCATTTGCCGCTTCAGCAAAACCACCTTATCTGGACTGCTACCACGACCCTAACTAGCAGGGTATCAGGTTGTATTCTGCCTCTGTCAGTGGTTTTTGTTTTCTTTGTATTACTTGCATGTATTTTACTTTTTCCTATTAAATTGTATTTCTGACTTGGAGTCTCACTGGTTTTGCTTTCAAACCAGCACATTATTTTAGTCTTGTTCTAATTAAAAATTATATTCTTGCAGAACCATTAAATTGGATTGTTTCTTTTCTCTTTTCACATATGATCATTACTGATACCAACAACTGCTCAAGTGATGCACTCAATACACAGTTATCAACATTGCAATCTTTAACATTGGCATTTTTTAAATTAACATTATTTTGTGGTTCCAACAGAGAAGAGGAATTTATTTCTACATCCTAAAGGGCATGGAGAGACTTTTCATTATGATATGGCATTGAAAACCAAAGTAAATTTTTTTATCAGAAACACACTGAAGAAAATAGCTGCTAAAAAAAAGCAGCCTTTCTTACTCAAACGTTGCATAGAAAGAAAACCAAGGAGTTGTAGAATCCCACCACGATGACCGTTTAGTAATATAAGCCTCTCTAAGGATATGAAGATATGCATGAAGGTTATAAAAGTCACCAGGTTTCTCTAACTTGACCACAGTCTAGAGCAAACATCTATGTCAGTGACTGGACTATACACAGTAGAAAAACTTCACTTCCTGAGATTGTGACTCATCAAAGGTCTACAATACTCTGACTTCATTTCCTGTCTGTAGACCTTACAGTACCATGGTACGACCTTCTGCAGGGATTGGCAGATTATTACTGATTGGATGTTTTATGATCAGGAAGCTGGAGCAAGAAATGTTTAAGGGGAGAAAAAGCTTTTTACTCATCACTGAAAACAGCTGTCATGATATAAGCTGCATAATGAAAACCTTGCCAATTTTCTTAATAAATACAGTAGACACAATTATTCTGGCTGCAAGTTCAGCCTTTTGGAGTGAGACTTTATAGACAGCATGTAGACAGCTTTAAAAAGCTTTAAAAATCTATCACATCCTCTAAGCTTGCCAATAATGCCAAGCACATGTTGATGGTGGCAGTACAAAAAGCCCAACAACTGGTCTGTTCTATAACATGCTGTGGGATGATAATGCCTTTACTGTCGAACATATGATTATATTGTTCTAACTGAATAGTTTGAAAGTGTGAACTGGAACTTGAAATGTTGACTTGCATAGATGTTGTGAGCTTTGCAGAGTCTCATTCTGATCTGTAGAATTTCTTGTATTCCTCAAGTTTGTCATATCAGTTTCTTTAATATATGTATTATTTTGTATTTCAGTCCAGCAATGAACAATTGAGAGCCTGACACACAGGATTTATCTTACATGTTTATAGTTGTGTAGTTTTTAATCAGGATTTATACCACTGTCCTTTCTGAAGCAAAGCTGTAGTGGTTTGCAATATCATTTTCCCCAGGGTGAACAGAATATTTAACATTATAATTGCAATTGCATGACCAAAAGCATTACCACACAGTTATATGGACATGGTGGCCATCAGGGCCAGTTTCAATTTTTCAGCATGTGTTAACTTCTATTCTAGTGAATATTTCCCTCTTGAGCATTTTTGTACAGTAGCTCAATAAGGGCAGACTTTCTAATGGTTCACACTGTGCTACTCATCCATGTGCTGGTTTGAAAGCAAAACCAGTGAGACTCCAAGTCAGAAATATAATTTAATAGGAAAAAGTAAAATACATGCAAGTAATACAAAGAAAACAAAAACACTGACAGAGTCAAAATACAACCTGATACCCTGCTAGTTAGGGTGGTGGCAGCAGTCCAGATAAGGTGGTCTTGTTGAAGTAGTGATCCTGTAGACGTGTCTGGTGGCTCTTGTCCTCTGGAAACCAGTGGGTAAGGGCTGCTTGTTCTGTCCCAATTCCCACATTATATCCAGGTGGGAATGCTTGGCTCCTCCCCCTGGGCCGAGCATCTCACAATGAGCTGATGTCATTGTATGAGTCATGTGGTGGGTTCTTGATGGCCCATTAAACAGGAATGGCTCCCGGAGGGAGTTATCTATGACTCATAGGGCAAGGCGTTAATGGCTCATTAACAGGAGATAGTCCAGGGGAGGAGGCAAAGAAAAACATTGCCCCTCCTGGTTTCAACAGTTAATGAAGATGGAGATAGAATACAGACCCTTTGGCACATTTTACAGTGTAACCTAGGACAATCCAGCACTCAAGAGAGACCCTTAGTATCCCATCATGTTAATTCCTGCTCCTTCACTAGTTTTTTTTTTTTATGTCAAGCTGATATAAAGTTGATATTCTGACTGTGTGCTAATACTGCTCCTTAGACTTGCAATTTTTAACTTGTTTAATGCCTTTCCCACTGTTTGAAGATAATTAATTTATTTCTGAGTTAAAAAATCTAAGAAATTAAACAAGCTTACGGACTTCACCTTTGAGTTCTAAATAATTTCCCCTTTTATAACTTTTTTTCTTAATGGCTCTTACAGCAATATGGTAATATCTACAGAAGGATATTTTGACCTTATAATCCTTTTCATAGACACATTCTTTTTGCAACTACTGGACTAGTTCAGGTAGCAGATTTTTTATTATTATTAAAAAGTAGAATCAAAGATTAATCTCAAAATCTTTATCACATATGTTTATCTTCATCAATAGGCATACATCAAACCTGTTCAATGTATCTTTTGAATTGCCTCTATTTTTATATTTACCACTTATTGTCCTTAGAACTTAATTACATGGTCTTCCTGTTTTCATTAGGAAGGAAAGTATGAGCAGTATGATAATCTAGTCCAGGCCAAACATTCAGGGATATGACATGGCACTTATTTTGGAGGGTGAGATTATGGGTAGTAATCCCTTATTTTATTATGTCTCCTGTATTTATTCCTGTTTTCCATTCCTCCCATATTTGGAGAATAAATAGGACAGATAAAATAAACTGTAACAATTATACTAGAGATCTACTTGAAACTTGTTTTCCCTATCACAAAGGTAAAAGAAAAGCCTCTATGATGTTCTGGAAATAGGAGTTTATGATATTTAGAAGTGTTGTCTGTAACCGTGCTGTTTATAAAATCGAGAAAAAATGGGCATCTACTAACAGCAGTAACTGCTCAATTTATTTCTCACAAGTCTCACTAAAGTTATTAAAAAAATGCCTGCAGTTTCTTTAATCATTCACTGAAAAGTAAATACAACATTTTGGGTTTTTTAAAATCAAAGCATGCCCCACACCTCTTTGGAAGTGTCAAAGGAGAAACATAACTTTGGGAGTATTTTTAAGAGATAGTCCACAAAAAGAACTTTAAATCTAATCCATTTACGTATTTTCTAAGTATCTTAGTCGTACTGGTTCCTGCATGAAAACATTTTTTTCTGTATCAGAACACGTTTTTAAAAATTACTTCAATCTACACTCCCTGGAAGTGCTGAAAGCCGTATTCAATGGAGCTTTGAACAATCTGGTGTAGTAAAAGGCATCCCTGGCCATGGCAGGGGGTTGATTTGCAATGAGATGGTTTTTAATGTCCATTGCAACCCGGCCATTCTGTGATAGATTCTAGTCTATGGATATGTGCATACCTTCACTCACAGTGATGAGATGAAATAACATATGCTGTTACTCATTCAGATCTTATTCTTCTGTCCCATCTTGCACATTTCTATTGATTTACTCTAAAGGTCATTGGAAAGCTTGCCCTGGAAATAGTTCTTTTACTTTGCAAATACCTCCATAGATAGTAGTTCCAAAAGACATGATCAGAGCTCTACAGATAGTAAATCTCTTCTGAGCTCATTAGTCTTTTATAAAAGTGGGAAAGAGAATGGGTATTAGTCTCTCAGCTTTGCTGAGAGGAAGCAGAATAAGCTCTTTCTTTTTGATGCTAGCTAGTGACACCAAGTAGTTTCATGCGGCCTCCACTTTAGAAGTATAATTCAGCACAGTATAATTATATCTCAACATTTAAATTTAACTTACTGCTATAGTGCCTAATATACCCAGAGTTCACACTATAACATATAGCTTTTTCTAGTCTTACTGCTCTTTTCTATAGCATGAATTAATGTACCATGAGTCAACAGTCATTGTAATATTCAAGGGGGGAAAATGTGTTTAAATCCATTCTGTCTTTCTTTCCAACCCATTTATTACACATCCAACCTTGAAGATGTTTTTAATTAGTTGATAAGAATGGCAAATAATAAACTTCATGAACATTTTATTACAGTGTGTTTGAGTATTAATTGTTGCCATATCAGCAACCCTAAAGCACATTAGTTCTCAAAAGATTTATCTGATCTATATTTATGAGTACAATCTCATCTTCAAAATATTAGTAAACAAAACTATCTTTTGAATATAAATTTCAGCATTGGTATTCAATCTAAAGCTGACTTTTAATGCTGTCCTAGGAAATAGGGCTCCATCCTCAGCCCAGTTCTTTTCAACCTCTTCATTAATGACCTGTATGCAGGACTTAAATGAGTACTAAGTAAGTTTGCAAATGACAATAAATTGTGAGGAGCTGCCAACTCCCTTGATGGCAGAGAGGACCCACAGAGAGACCTTGACAAATAAGAGATGGGCAATCACCAACTGTATGAAGTTTAACAAAGGCAAGTGCTGGATTCTGCACCTAGGATGGGGCAACGCTGGATGTATGAACAGACTGGGGAATTAGATGCTGGAGAGCAGTGCTGCACAAGGGGTCCTGGAGGTCCTGGTCAATGGAAAGTTGAACATGTGTCAGCAGTGCCCTGGCAGCCAGGAGGGCCAAGCGTGTCCTGTGGTGCATCGGACACAGCATCACCAGCTGGGCAAGGGAGGGGATTGTCCTGCCCTTCTCTGTGCTGGGGTGGCCTCACCTTAGATACTGTGTGTAGTTTTGGGCACCACAGTGTAAGAAGGATCTAAAGATGTTAGAGAGTGTCCAGAGGAGGACTATGAAGATAGTGAAGGGCCTTGAAGGGAAGCCATGTGAGGAGTGGCTGAGGTCACTTGGTTTGTTCAGCCTGAAGGAGACTGAGGGGAGATGTCATTGCAGTGTGCAGCTTCCTTGTGAGAAGAAGAGGAGGGGTAGGTATTGATCTCTTAACTCTCATGACCAGTGACAGGACTGACAGGACTAGAGGAAACTACAGGAAGCTGAGAAAGAGAAGGTTTAGGTTGGATATCAGGAAAAGATTCTTCCCCCAGAGAGCGGGTGGGCACTGAAACGGGCTCCCCAGGGAAGTGGCCACAGCACCAGCCTGACAGTTCAAACAGCATTTGGTGATCCTTGGGGATGGTGCTGTGCAGAGGGAAAGAGGGGTAGGGAGAAACAAAAACTGATGGTGCCTTTGCTAGTTTTGGCCTTGGCAATAACGGCATGTTTACGTATTTATGACTCTAGAGGTGTCCTGTGCAGGGCCAGGATTTGGTCTCAATCTTGATGAGTTCCTTCTAATTCAGTATATTCTGATTCTATGTGATATTTTGTTCACTAGTAATCAAGTTAAAATTATATCCACATTTTAGCTTGCTCTTAGCCTTATTAATTTCTGTACTAGTAATACCTTGAGCTCTGTATTTCACCTGAGATTCCATGAGTTAACTTTTTCTTCCTTATCTGGTTCATTTACCAGTGCTATAGACAGTAGCTTGTGCTCAGTTTGTGATGAAAATCTGGATATTTACACCAGCCTGAAAAGAGAGTCTCAGTGACATTTACGGAACAAATTAGTAATAGGTGTAAATGCATAGCAGAACCTAAATACTGCCTAGAAGAAACTATAATATATGGTAATTTGAAAAAAAATAGATCATTGAAGGAAACATTTTCTTTAACTTGAATTGTTCAGTGCACAAGGGAAATTTGTATATAGCAGAAATTTTTTATAAAATATAATCCAGTTCACTTTCGGTTACAACCCAGGCCACAATCAGTGGTATTATATCCTCTTAACAGCAGAGCAGAGGACAAGTTCAACAAAGACAATAATGTTCTTCATTTCTGCTCATGTCATGTCAAGAGGAGAGAGGGACTGTTTGCAGTTTGTTTCATGTACTCAGGATATAAAAATAGAGTTTTCCAGAAGAGAAGACAATCATCTCATTCCTTAGAATTCCTAGTTTTTCAATGGCATATACCTTTGCACAGCATGTGTGGAATGCCAAGGTTAGTTATCCTCTATAACGATGAGTTAAAGGCACTGTGCTTAGATATTAAAGAAAAAACAGTCAGTTTTATGCTAATAGGAGTTGCAGATATAATGAGGTTCATAATAGTGTTGTAAATGAAAACAAAAAAGAAAGGGTAAAATAAAGATCTTTTAAAATAAGCATCCTAAGCTGATGTCTCCTGGATATACTGGCCCTCCATTCAGTTACCTCTCTGGTGAACTCAAGAAATACTGCAACAAAACTGGTTGTTATTTTGTTTTTGTTTTATTGGGAAGCAACATTTCTCAGCCTATTGGCTGTCACAGACTTTTGACAGGACATCTGATGTCAAATGGGAAAATAATACTTGTCAGCAGAAGATTAGAAAGCATGTGAACTTGCAACCTGGCAGGTGAAACAGCATTTAACCCCTTTCTACAAAGCTATGAGAGCTTGTCCTGGGTGTGCAATAAGATTAAAGTAGCAAGGACGGAGAGAGCAATGCTTTGAGGCTGACTGAGCAGAATTTGAAGAATATTTTTTAAATGAGAAGAGGTTGTCTGCTTTACAGAATGAAGGTTGATATTCTAAAATGCAGAAAAATTCAAGGGAAAAATCTAAGTTATTGCAAATGGTGATTCTGAAATGTCAGAGAAGCAGAAAGGTTATGATCTACCACTCTAGTGAGGTTAAACCATTCACCCCTAGCAGGCTACCTCCAAAAGTCATTTACATGTAATGTGCTGTCCCAAAGTAATCTACGGGGGTTGTGCTGTACTTCAACTGCTTTGTGATCTGGATGGGAGCTGACCTTGTAGTATGTGCTTATCTCTATCTGTAAGTCTTGATGCAATCAGAAATATTTTTTTTGGACATAGAGCCAAACCTTACAGAACAATGAGATGGCACTTTGCAAAAAGCAGACTGTATAAAGACTGCACATCTAGAGAGGCAAGGAATAAAAAGGTTGCTCTGTATCTCTGAAGGCCTGAAATCTATGCCTGGTAATAGTTAAACATGTCAAAAGTCTGAACCATTACAAAACAGGGAGAACAATCTCTGTCACACTGTCTAAAATAAATTTTAATTGCAACAGTAGTTGTACTTGGTAGAGAAGAAGTTTGGATTATCTTACCATTGACACTGACATTTCCATGTTTTCTAAACGTGCAAAAATATTACTCTAACAAAAGATATTATGATTTTGATAATATTTAAATTTTCTTTTTTATTTCCTAAAACTTTCAAATAAGTTGTTTCTTGTACAATCACTTATTTCAAAATGTGGGATTACATAAAGAAAGAAGATGGAAACCAACTTTCATAACGATTTTATTTGTGCTCCAGGGGATGCTGAATGACATTCTTTAAAGATACAGTCTAATTTTTTTTTGCATTAACTTTTACATATATGTATAGAAAACTCAGCTTCAAGTATCTTTTTATTTTGCCTTTTAGTGTTTTCAAACCATTCACACTGTGCACAGGGTCCAGAACAGCTGCTTTGTGATCCCAGCCTAGACTATGCTGTGTTCTTCCCAGATGGTTTCTCAGTTCAGATTTTACAATGGCAAAGACTGTTTGACTTCTAACTAGATCTTTGTAATGCTTTTCAAAGCAGTAGGAAAAGTCAGCAACACAAACATTTGCTGTTGAAGACCATTACCGCATTATTCCATAAGACAGCACTACTTTCATAGCAAGGAAATTTTCTTGAAGTTTATTCAACAAGGAACTGGGTTACTGCCTAACAAAGCAATTGTTTTGTTGAATAAACATGGTGTTTCCAAAATAACTTCCAGATAGTCATTTAAATAGCTACATTTCAAATATAACCAATCCCTTTTTGATAGCCTTGCTGTTTTAACTGCTTAAACAGCTGCTATTAATGCTACATCTACCCTTGAAATACCTTTCTACCATAATGCAATTTTTAAGTGTTTGCTCTCTCATGATCTTCCTTGAGTGAATGGTATTTGCAACCCAGTTCTATACCTCTGACCTCTTTCTCTTTGAAGGTCGTGTTTTTCAATTACATCAGTGAAAGAGGCTGGAAGCAGAAAGGTCTGGTGGCTTCTTGCCCCTCTTTCCTTCAGCAGTGCAAGCAGAAACGCTGCAGAAGTTATTCTCTCTGTTGTGCTGTCACAATGAAAATACAAAGAGTAATAAAAAGTTATCAAGTGTTCTTCCTACTCTAATCTCATTCATATGCCACTATAAGGGCAGGTCATGGTCTCTTCAGCTATGGAGAGGTCCTGACCATAATTTGTCACATCTGAAAGTATTGTTTCATATTAAGCCCACAGAGGTTGTTCATAGGCTTCTCTATGTGTCAGTCTAAGCACTAGCTTTTGTTTCTGTTAGCAATTTCCCCGGCAAGCTATACTAAAAAAAAATAATTGCTAAGAATACTTTCTTCTGAGTAATTTTAAGTAATATACAACAAATCTAGTGGCAAATGATAAAAACATAAGTATCTTTAGACATAGCTGTTTGGACTAAGAGATATTTCAAAGTCATCAAAATAAGTGCCCAGGAAATGCTCTTTTATATTTGAATGAAAAATTAGTTATAACAGTGGGTGGCATTTTCAAACAGCCATAATCCTTCTAACTTGTGCACAAGCTAGTTAATGACTCCCACACATCTTCCTTTCTGCTGACATCATATAAGTTCAATTATATCAACATATTAATGTGTTTTTCACTATGTTTTCTAAACAGTTCTTATAATAAAAATCTGTCACAGATTACAAAAGAGTGAACAGGAATGTCTCAGTGCACTACCTCATCTGCATAACTGTAGATAGATTTACGTATTAACAGGGTTCTTGAAGGCTGGAATGATTTTACATACTAAACAATAATGCCTTGTGTACACTGCTATTCCATTCTTATTAGCTATGTCATATACTGAAACTGTAATCTAAGTTAGATAAAGTTTCTTTAACTTAAAAGACTTACTACTGAGAAAATAAAAACAAATGGAATCTCCAGTTTAACTGATTCTTTTACATGAAGTTCATCTTACTGAGTACAGAAGCTCACACCGGGCTTTTGCTTCAGTACTGTGTAAAGTAAAAGTGAAGTATGAATTCCTCCACTAAAGAGACTAACAATCACTTACCAGTCTTGTTGGTTAAAAAGCAGATTTCTTAGGGAGAAGTAGTATAGTTTATTGGACCAATTGGAATAGCTGGAAAAAAGGAAGGCATTTTTAGTAGATGTCTAAAATATACTCAATTCCAAATAAAGTACATTGGAACAAACACCTTCAATTCCATTTAATTAACTAATCATACTTTCAGAAAATAGGATAGTTAATGGAGAAGAATAGTGGGAAGAGATGATAAAACCCATTACATTGTGAGAAAGAGGTAGAAACAGGCAGTTATTCACTGTGAGACCAAAGTATTTTATGGCCTTTTTTCCTCAAAAAATCTATTTCCCCATCATTTTATTAAAGATTTTATCTCCCTCTGGAAGTTTACATCTCATATCCCTAGACTATTACAGGTCCAACAGCACTGCATTTCTGATTGATGGCTTAGTACACAGAAGGCATATCTGTCATTTGCTCTTTGGCAGATATTAAAAACCATCAAAAACATAGAAATATCCTTCTGCAGGTGGGTACCAGATAAAACCTAATATAAATCAGGGCTCAGAACCTGAGATATTCCCAAGCATTACAATCTCCTGCTGGAATAATTCTACTCCTCCTCAGCTTCAGGGAAAATAAATCATGCCCCAGATATTAAACCAAGAGTTATTATCTCAGAATAAAATATGCTACATAGAAGTTTTGGCATACAATCTGAAATTAGTCCCTAAGGAATTGAATCAGTAAACAAATTCATTACCTAAAACATCTTAAACATATTCCTATATTTGTTTGGTTACTTTTTGATCTAAACAATTACTAGTTAGTGCTATGAAACCTTTCTCTTTTACTTCACCCTTCCAAATTGCCTTTCATTGGTACAATTTTCTGTTCATCTGCAGACTTACAAAAGATTATGTCTATAAAAAGTAGCATGTTTTATTCTTATAAAACAGAGCTTCTATAGTGAAAGTTCAAGGGGTTTTTTTAAGCCTTTAGAGACATTTATTGCAGGCTTGATACTTTGCTCATTCAAGTTAGCAAGTTTCTATTGATTTTGTTACAGCCCAAGTATAATATGCTAACTCACTATCTGCATCTGCAGTATTGGTATAGATTATGAATAAGATATTAGCAGCAGAGAAAAAAGAATTATCTACTAATGCAAGAGGTTTATGTTATAGTCCTATTTCCATTTGTCCCATTGAAAACCAGGGAACTTATATATATGTTATGGCCACTCTTATGCATGGCCCTCGGACACTGTACAAACACACAAGAATTAGAAGACAGAGCTATATGAAGAATAAAAGGATTTAAGTAAGTACTCCAAATAACCAAGCAGAAAAGAAAATATGCTAAAATATTCCAAGACCAAATGGAATATCACATTACTTATGCAATATTAGAAATGGTAGAACTCTATCTAGTGGACTCCTGCATTGTGACAAAAGTATCCAGCTTTGGCTTCCTGAGATTCTCCCCATCCCTCATTGCTTAGTTATAAAGGCAAATTACATTTCCTAGAAGCAGGCAAGCAAACAAGAACAGGAAGAATAAAAACACAGAGAAGAATCTTGGGGTTTATTTCATCTTAGTACATTTATATGCCTCATTATGAGTATCACACTCTCTATTTGAACTTTCAAAAGCTTCAGATTCTGCCATTGAACAGCTGAACTCTACAGAAACCAGATGAATACTGAAATTCCTTTCAGCTGGTGTTGATTCTGCAGATTATTCTAGACTAGTGATATCTGATACAGTCAATCAGTCAAGACGCTTGAACAATCTGCTCCACACCATCAGTGCCATATTTTGTCTATTTCACTGTTATCGGTGAAGACATTTGTTGCCTTCTCGGTGTGGCCCAAAATGATAGTGACTGTCATGATTAATTTTAAAAATACTTACCATATTTTGCACAGTATGAGTGCATATGTTGATCCTGAATATGTAGTAATATGATAGACATCATCTATATGAAGAGTTTATGATAAACTGTAAGGTAGTTTTACTTCAGACATTTTCCATACAGATTCATACAACAAATTTCAAACTTGAAATTAATATTTATAAATAGAAAACATTTAGCAAACACAGCAAAAAAGTTTGATGAATTTCTTATATTCCTAGACATTTCTGTACCGTGGTCAAATTCAGAACTAGAGATGATTTAAGATATTGTCTATCTCTACCCAACATATACTGTTGAGAGGAATATAATCTTTCTCACATCCCACCCTATGATGGTACTCAGATTTTTTTTATGAAGTTGATGAAATGATCATTAGAAATTTGATGCGTAACCTAGCTCAGTAAGAAAATTTTTACTCTGAAGAAGTAAGAGCAGCTGAAGCAAGCTTTTCATGTCAAAGCATAATATCTGCCAAATACTTCGACTTGTGAAAAAGTGACCATCAAATAACCTATTCAGATAACATTGGAGAGCAGGTGACACAGCATAGTTATGTTCATCATCTTGAGTTTATAAAATAATTTCATGCAGCTTAAGGAATAATATCAGTGGCAATGCTGACAGCTATCCTTGCAATTTCAGAAAAAAACATCCACCCATACAACTGTCACAGAAAAGCCGTGTAATGCAAATAGCAATGCTATAATAAAAATCCAGACACATTTCCTTTCCAAGGCTAGATATAAGCAACTACTCTAGTTGGTTCATAGTTCATATATTAAAAATTTAATTAGGAATTTTTATGTATTGAAATATAATGTAAAGAATTCACTTACTGAATGTTCTGTCATTCTAGAATTATAAGATCTACTTTTATTAATAAATAACTATTAAACAGAATAGGATTTAAACTAATGTTTTAAATGAGTTACTGAATAGACTGAAAGCTTTTCTGAAGTATAGTCTTACAGCTGTTGATAGGAGTAAATTCACCTGTCAATTTCATTTTTTAGAAATCTGACATCAATCCTATATTATATATTCCAGCATTATTAGCTGCAACTTTGCTGATTAGAAATTACTGTCTACTATTTCCATAAATCACACATCATTAACAGTGACACGCAGGCACAAGGAGCTATTCGCTTAAAGCACAGATCTCACATAGGTCTTGTGCTATAAACCAGTGAGGAACTTTCTTAGTAGAAAGTTTTATGGCCTTTGATCCCTCTGACATTAAGAGTTTAAATAAATTATAATTCATAATTACCACATCCAAATTTTCAGGAGAGGTGCCAAGGTGGGAGTAATTTAGAGATGCGCTATGCTATTAAAAAAAAAAAAAAAGGCTTTTGTAATATATTCCTGAAAATATAATTTCACCCACCCAGGAAATCCTATCAATAACCTTGGATCCTATGAGGATAACAGAACCAAGTCCTATATTTTGCATCAAATAAACAATTTTAATTTAATTTTAAATGAAGCAGACAAAGTTAATGAAGGTGATGATATAGCATATATTTGAAGCATTAGCCTACCTGTTTGACATAGCTTATCATCTATTACACATTATAGACTCATAATTTAAACTATAGAATTACAGCTCATTTTGAGAAAGCATCATAAAAAACTTGATACATACAAAAAAGTCTCATATATAGTCCTTTCTCTAATGTGTGGCGAACCATGAAATGCATGACAGAACTGTGCATAACCACAATCTAAAATATCTATCCTCCAAGTTTGCTCTACTGTCATATTTGTCTCTGAAGGGAGAGGAAGCATCCAGCAAAGCTTTTTTTTCTGAAACATGGAGAAGTAGGTCTTGGTGTCTTCTGTAAAGCCCTAAATTGTCTAAGGTATGTTTACCCTTACCAAATCAAATATGTTAGAGAATTTATATGAAAAGCAGTTAGTTTAATACAATTTGATTACAAGTTATCAAAGCCAAAGTAGTTAGCCAGCTGAAACAGATCTTTGAGATATGAAAGACTAATTGATGTAAAATCAAGCTTCAAGTTACCTAGAAGTTCTTAAAAGAATGGAGCAAAGTCATGGCAGTTGCATTCTTGGTTGTTGATGCTTACATGAAGATTATTAATTTAAGAATTCAATCTTCTGTTTGGATTTTGTAGTATTTTGTATTTACTTTCTACTCACTGTTGTAAAGGGGCAAATAATAAACACTTCTATTTCCTGTGGACCATTTCATCAGAGTAATTTACTGCTCCTTACCTTAATTAAAACCAAAATTGAATTTCTTTATATTTCCAATTAATTTTTGCAAGAATATTTCTGCAATGATAAAATTAGGCAATTAAGGTCACATTCTTTCCTATGGTACTGAATTTTATCAGTGTGATTTTAGAATTGTATTTCTGGACTGTATGTAAACAAATCTGGAACCTTGAAGGATGCTTTTGTACTTGTAAAATTAGAGCTAGGAGTTTTATCAATGTTTTGTAGATGTACCTGACCCTATAAACCTCGGGGGCTATGCTTCGAAAGCCTTCGGTTTATTAGGGCGATACAAGGATGAGGAACAAAAGGACGCTCAATTCTTTCTGCTGAATTCTGTTTAATCCAAGTCCATTCTTAGGCAGAGCGTGGGGGAAGGGAAGGGTGCAGGCAGCCCGCCTACCAGCAGAAAGGAAAAGAGGCCGGGACCTAGGTGAGTCCTGGGTTTTTGTCCCCAGGGACAGGGGGACCCTGGGAAGGGACCCCTGGCCAATGGGACTACAGGAACAAACTACCTTTCAGGGATAGGGGTGGGGGGAAGAGGGGCCGACCACCACGGGTAGTGTGGGGGAAATACAGCTACTTAGTGCAACCTTTATATAAATCCAGTGCAACTAGAGAACCCCATGTAAACATCAGATATAGTTCACCACAACATGTAGAGATAAACAATCCAGTACAAACATAACTCTCATTCCTGGTTCTTTCATTTCCTCTCTTTTTGTCTCTTACTGCTTCTGGTTTGGAATAGGATCAGTAGGTTTTCACCATAATTTCTTAAATTTCTCCATGAAATAAATGGATAAATATATACTTTCTTCCTTTCCAATTTAGAAAAAGAAAATGTAAGAATAATTTATATAAAAACATGATTACAAATCACTACCATTTTAATTAATTGTGGGAGCTGAATAGAATTATATTGGTTTATACTACTGAAAAGAAAAAATAAAAAGTATGGATGCGAAATAGCTGAATTGAACCATACCTACAGGTAAATCTTTGCATTCAATTCAGAAATATTGTAGAAACTTAGGGAGTTTTACGTGGAAGGAAATAAAGCTGTTTTCACGAATAAAACACACTCAATGGCTTTATACCTCTGAGTAAAGTTAATATACAAAAATTTGCATTGCCTGAAATAATTTCTCTATGGACTTCAAATTTACATTAAGTTTTTTCCATTTTTTTTTCTTTCTTGATGTGTCTCTAAGATACATAAGACTATTCTGAAAAATATTTTATGTTGTTTATGTGTTACATGGTTTTTCTGACCTTTGTCTAAAGCATAAACAGCATTTTCTCCCATCAGCCAATTTTCTGAATTACAAGTAGTTTTTATTGAGTTGTCAGTCTTGAGGACTCAGGTACATTGTGATAAATGTTCAAAGTTGCTTCTTATCAGGACATTAAGGTGTGTGGTCATTGGTCTCTTTGGACATTACATCTTAATAAAAAGCAATTTACTTAAATGACTTTTCTCACTCCTTTTATTAATATTGCAAAATTACAAGCAAGAAAAGGGAAAGCTTTTAACTCTGCTTTGCAGGAAGTAGAATTAAATTTGTTCACTCAGGATCTAGAGTAATTGATTGACTTACATAAAACGTACCCAGACTAATTGTAACACTAAGGAAAACTGGCCAATTACAGTTTTTCACATTTTTCAAAGATGTCAGCTAAACTTTAAAGAGAGGAGTATGTGATAATGAATCATTACAATACCATGGCAAACTAGATACAGATGATACATTGTTATGCCCTACTCTAGCAAAGAGATATCGGTCCAACGCTCACCATTTCCACCCTGGCATTATTTCAGGAAAAAAAATAATTCTTCTCAAAGAGGTACAAAAATTAATTTAAACATAATTCTCACTTTGCAAATAATCATGAAATAATTCTGTGGGTTTTATCAGTGACTAAGCATTCTTCAAAGGGGTCTGCTGCATAAATAATAATTAAGTGCTTGTCAGAATAGCAGGCTGCTATTTTTCATGTAAACAACTTTTATTTTGTTCTCTTTGAAACAAAACATACAGTTTTCTTGTAAAAAACTCCTTTGTATTTGAAGATTTGAATTACATTTTAACAATTGAAAGTAAATAACTAAATGTGAGAACTTTTAATACCTGATAGAACACCCCAATGATTGGGGTTTTTTACTCTCAATTTACATTTTGTATGGCCTTTATATGAGAAATTATTTTTATATCTTGAAAACTTTTAGTCAGAAGTAGTATTTCCACCCTGACCACCTAGTCTTTGCTCTAGGCAACTATTCCATGCCAACATGACTGGCACAAACTGTAATAACACTCGTATTTTACATCCAAAGAGTATGTATCAAAGAGTATGTATCTTCTACAGAAGTTGAATAACACTCTAAATTAGAAAAAAGTAGTTTCACAGTATTTTGTTACAATATGCCAAGATGATACAGAATTAGGTTTACTACAGATTTCTGCATATATGGTGCCTGCAAAAGTTAGGAGGAAAATTGATCTTCTCCCTTTATAATTCAAAAGTCCATACAAAAACTTGTTTTAGTCACAAGCTCTACAGTTGGATGTCCAAAAAACAGCAGCATGGGTAAGAAAATGTATCTTATCTTGTGTAAATACATAGATCAGAATTATTCTGATTATAAATCTTACGTAACACCAAAAAATCCAAAAATTTTTTAAGAGTTCAGTCCATAAGGAAATAAAAAAATCGGAAAGTTGTGATCATGATGATGGTGTATTCTTGTGAAGACATCACAAACACATTTCCTTCACTGTGAAGGATTTAATGGTTTCCTATGACATAGTCAAACCTTGAGACTTATCCAGAAAATCTCACAGACAATTTTTCTGACATGATGTGATGTCTTGGAATACAATTTTGCTGCTATAATTTTGAAATACTGGATACTAAAAGCTACTTTTTTTTGCAAGCCACAACAGCTGCTTTAAATGCAGTGCCACAATGCTGACCTTAATTATACAAACTAGCACGAACACAGAAAATGTAGGTGTTTACTTCACTCTGGAGAGTGATAAACTAACAATTAAGTTTTAATTATCTCATTTTACACTGTGTGTGACTCGAAATAAAGCATATAGTGTACTAAATACCTTCTAAACTACTCTGTCTAGATCTGACCTTAACTCGTAATGAAATTCTGGTCAATATATGGCACTACAAGTAGACATGTGCAACAGAATATTCATCCATATTCTACTGAAAGAACATTTGAATTTTTAATAGTTCTTCTCAATATGAAATCTTCACAACTAATGGATCTATAAATTTACAGAGCTGAAATAAATGCTATTAAACTAACAATTTGAACAGCCATGATTAATGGCATGGCCAGGAAATGCAAGTCAGAAGAGAAGTATGAGATAAATAATTAGAGTAATTTTTTTTGTAACAGAGCTAAACTTTAATAGTCAGCAACATACTTTAATTTTCTATTGCGTTGGCTATTTTCATCTGTCACTGAAGACCCTTTTTATCTTTTTAGACAGGTAGCAAAGGTACAAACTAACTTTTATATGCTTACACAACATTTAAGACCTTTCAAAAATCTAGTCATAATTGCACTATGTTACCCTCAGTGGTAAGGCTTCACCTCATACAAGGTGAGAGGAAGCAAATTCTGTAACACTGATGCAAAACTAACTGAAATCAAATAAATTTGTCCATAATGATGATAAACTTGATCTGATTCTTTAATATCAGGCACTTTCTGTAGCTCTTTTGCACTTTTCTAAAGCTTGTACAAATAAGAATGGTAACTTCTCCTATTTGGTTAGATTGCTTAAGGTCAAAGGAAATGCAGATCATTGCTGTTCTGAGGCATCTGATGTTATCAAGATTAGGAACGTAACAATGGAATTTTCATCATATTTTTTCATTTTCATCAAACACATAGTTCTATATATACTTTTAGTAAGAAATAATTAAGATAGAAGAGTTAGGCAGAACAAATAAGGCAGGCAACTTTTGTGTGATTACTTCCACAGTTCCAATGATGGACTTCCTCTTTGTACTCAGGATATTCCATGTTGATAATATTTTTTGAGAAAGGCCGGCATATAAAATGATGAAAACATCTCTGTAACAAATACATTATAGCACTAAAATAATTAAAATTGCTGAAAATAAAAATTTAATTTGTTTGTGAGGAACATCACAATAAATTCCTGTTGTTTTTCACCTCAGGTCTCAAATATATATGTGCACTTATTCCCAATTTTTGTTTTTCTAAGCACATATATATTTCAATTATTAAATTAAATTTCTTTACATGACATGATCAAACCTCCTATGCAGCTACTCTTGTTTGTGACTGGAGCGATTTAAGAAATTTAAGAGCAGTTCAAGACGTTTGCTGTTAGTTGCTGGTCTCAAAATGGATTTTGTCAACTGTCAGCTGCTTGAAGAAAATGTGTGTCATTCTTCCAATTTCTTTTAATGTGAAAAGGAATAGGTTCCTTTAAATTGTCATGACTTAAGGAAGGATACTTTATCCATCACAAAAATTGAAAAAGAGCATTCTTGTATTAGGAAAATATACCTTTAGCATAGAATCCAAAAATCTCCCCCTAAAAGAGGTGGTTTAACCAAATAAAATATAATGAAAAATACCCATTTGAACACCTCCTTCATTGATTTACCATAGTAAAACCCAGGCATATTCCTGATATATGTAGCTGAATGGAAATAAGCATTCTCCAAGTTATATGGTTCCATTGGGGATTTTTGTTTTCCTCTTCTCCATAGTAAATTACTCTTTTTTACAGGTATCACCTAAGCAAAAGTTAGACCATGTGGATACCAAATGCTCCACAGTCTGCTGTCAAGACAAACTATATTTTATATGAACTAAAGATTTACGGCTAAAAATTATACTGCATCTTAGTACTCATAAATAAAGAGAGAATTTTTGGTGTTT
Source organism: Bombycilla garrulus (assembly GCA_013400315.1). Lineage (NCBI taxonomy): Eukaryota > Metazoa > Chordata > Aves > Passeriformes > Bombycillidae > Bombycilla > Bombycilla garrulus. The sequence continues at coordinate 70,024 of VXBU01006141.1, forward strand.
TAGTTTTATTGCCTTCTTATAGTTTTAAATTTTTTCTTGATTTGAAGTTAAGAGAAAAAACAAAGTCACACAGAAATTTTGATTTCGACTTAGCCCTGCTAAATTAACTTTGTTCCATGTGTCTGAATTTTTTTTCTTGTCAGATGTTTCATTCATAAGAACAGATTCAGATTAACCACCTTAAAAACAACCATTTTGTTTATTCTAGGTTTTGGAAAAGATTGAACAAATGAGCTTTAAAGTAATGTTTGCCATGCCTTGGGGAATATGTGAGTTTTCTCTGTATCTGCTTTACACATTTCTTTTCATTTCTTTGTTTTTGTCTGCAAAGCTTCTGGTTTCTGTAATTTCAAAGAATTGTTTGTGAATTCATCCATACATCCACCTCTCAAATCTGGGGAAGATTTATTTAAACCCTGAATAGTACTTTGCTAAATTAAAGGTATGAATTTTGAGAAGGATCTCTTTAAAGCTCACTTCTAGGCAGAAATCTTGATTACTTTAGCTGATGGAACTGAAACTCAGAATTACAGATGAGATGAAAACTAACTACAGGCTGTTTTTTGAAGACAAAATACAAGAAGAAATTATTTTTAGTCAANACAGTACAAAAATGCTAGGTGAATATGAAGCATATAAACTTTCTATCCTACTCAGTCATTGCTGACAATTATTTTCTCAGCTTGAAACACCAGTAATGCTGACTCCTTTAAAACTGATGAAGCCTGCTGTTTTTCCCATTTTTATATATCACTCAGCGTAGTAATCACCATGTTTTGGAGGGGGAGTAAGCTAATATGAAATTAAAAACTCTCTTAGGAAATTCTTCATTTTGGTCTAGTAATAAGATCCTTCATGCTGCTTCACTGAAAATATCTATAATGGAAAGTTAAATTTAAAGACCCTTTTTCCCATCTCCTCTCACTATAAGTTGGTTCTTTTTCTATGCATTCTACATTCATGAAATCTAAAGACAGGTATTTAAATAGGGAAAGAATTTTTTAAGAATATTTCCACTACAGACTAGAAATATGACAGCATTATTGTAAATTTAATTTAGATTATTAAGGATATAAAGTGTAAATGTGACCTCAAAAACAATATGTATTCTGAAGAAGACTTACTAATAGCAGATAGGAAAGGGTCAGCAGGCATCTTGAAGAAAAAACGGTGAGCATGATTCCTATTCTTCCTTGGACAAAGATTCCAGGGAAAGGTTCCATTTCCAAAAGCCTTTTATGTATTCTGCCTTACAGCAGGGCTGATTAGCCATATAAATCTTCCACTGGTTAGGCTGGGCACCATAGCTCTAACAGCCAGGTTTCTGATTTTATTAAGATGGGGCCTGCAGGTAAGATACTTGGTTTAGAAGTATCCTGTCTCCCACCTTTAAGGCAAGGGCTCTATTAGAGAAGCGGTTTTCTTGGTCCTGTGTGTATAGTTCAGAAAGAGCAGAAAGGAATCCAGGGTCAGGGAAAATTGAAGACACTTTCTACTTATAACTTTCTCTGGGAGTCACTGGAATTGGCTTTTTGCTTAGAGCTTTAATCCTGCACTTTCTAAGCATTTAACATTCCCTAAGCACTGCATTGTCAATGATTTCAGAGGTAATAGATTCCGTTTCATTTGGCCTTTATTGACTGGCACTGAAACACTTTACTTTTGATTGCAAGATGAATTACGACACTTAGTTTATCCTAAGTATGGTCTCATGAGCTAAGCAGGGAAATGTTACTTTTTTTACAAATGGAAACTGAATTGGAAGACATATGAAGTCCACCTCTTCAAACTTACTTGGGGGAATTTATCCACCATAGATATACTAAATTCCAGCAGAGGCTGTCATATCTTGAACCATAAGCATCTTGATCTCATGCAGCACTGAAAGTTTTGCTAGTTGATCACTAAAATCACTAAATTGCAAGCCACATAGAATGGTACTGCAGTCTGCCAGGGTGTCCCCTGCATGGCAATTGACAAAGAAATAGTGAAAGTTTCTTCTCCAACTCATGCAGAGCTTGAGCTTTGGAGGTAAAGCCCATATACATAGCCATTATATCTGTTCAGGGAATAGCACCTGTTCTGCTCTGCTCTGACTTCAGACATGGTAGAGACAAATGCAGATTCAGAAAACCAGGATGGTACACAGATGGAGGCCTCTGACTAGCCATGAGCAGATGACTTCCTATCTCAAATCAGTCTCTTAAGTGTCCCTGATTATTTTCTTTTTAATGAATACTTAGCTAACTGACAGTTTCCTATCACCCTGAAGGCTATGCTTCCCTTTGGTGGAACATTAATTATGTATTATGTAGAACCCAGGCATTCAACTCAGAAGGGAGAATTTCAGTAGACCATTTTCCTTTCTCTTCTGCCATATCTCTTCCTTCAGTTCTCAGCAATAAAAACAGTAACAAATGATTTCTGGATCTGGACCTTTTCTTCTGCAGATACAAAGACGATCTTTATGGGTTTTTTACCCCACTAATTTCAGGGAAAGTAGAAAGAGGAGGCAAAGGGAAGCAATGGCCTTGTGCTTCTGTATCTTCTTCAAAGGTTTGTAATATTTGAGTTAGCACATGCCTTTTCAGAGATATTGGAATTTCTGTGCATATTTATAACTGCCAAAATGAGTACAAAAAGATGTAATAAATAAATGTTTCTTATTCTGATCCAAAGGTCCTGTACCAAGCATGGCATTCTCACTAATCTTAGAATCATTCAGTCTACGTAAAATATATGCTGAGGCACAAGTAATATGGGTTAGGAGGCTATAGAAAGTCTAGTTAGTTCCTCATATTTTTAATATCAGTGTTTCCAGATAAGCCTGAGAGAGGTCATAGATCTTGTGTGATTTTTTGACCTTTCAAATAGGCTAAATTGTGTGAAGCATACAGTACAGATTAGTGTTACAAAATTATCAGAACCAAACTACTGTGTTAACTTAATGCAAGTGCTTTAGGATTCACCAAATAGTTTCTGAATTTAGCCAAACACCAGTTTCCAAAATCATATATTTCCTGTGTCTTTCAGTTTCAGATATTGAAACAGTTAGCATTGTGATTGGCCTCACTGCAATGAAGAGAACTGAATCTTCAGTTTTTGATGTTTTAAAAACCATAGAATTACTAATTAAATTTGATTTCTTAAATTGAATATTATGTCACTAGGGAAAGAAATCATTATGGCAACAAAGTAACTTATCTGAAGAACTGCACATTTGTAAATAAAATTGATTATTTTAACTGGTATGATTTAAAAGTGAAGCAAAGAGTTTTTATGGGAAATAGTGTAAATAGATCTTACTTGCTTCAAACAACATATTGACATCTTAGAATGTATAATTTAGTTCCAAAAGTAATATGTTTGCAACACTTTCCCCAACACAATATTATGTCTGCAATAAAGGGAATTTTCGTCACTTACTGTGCCCCATGAATGTAGTTGATCTAAAAGAAGCTACATTAATTTCTGACTTGCATTCAGCACTCTGAAGTACTGACTTGGAATGACATTTTCTTCAGCTCCTTTCAGAGATGACAAACACTGTCACTATTAGATGAAGCCTTAGTATACTGCCTAAGAGTAAGTCTTAGGGCCACAAGTCATTCAGCGATTCTGCTGTTGCAAATTATGATATCTCTTATATTAGATGAAACCCTTACTTGTCAAAAATTATTCTTGTCACTTGGCTAAGATGCAGTTGGAATTAAAGTGATAGTGTAACATATGGTCTTTTCTCTAGCATGAGCAGACACACATTCACTCTCTCAGAGTCTATTAATCAGCTCTTGATGCAGTGCCCTTAACTTGCTAACCTCACTTCTGCATTTTGCAGTAGAGAAATCACTCAATCACAGTCTTTAAAGAAAGTTGCACATTTTATTGTACATTTCATGGAAGCACACTATCCCACACTTTCCAATTTTAGCTTGTTTTGAGGGACTAACCATCATTTGATGACCACAAAAATATAATACTACAACTAAAGTTATATCGGGGTAGATACTTTGGTAATAATAATTAATTTTGTATAATGAACTTTCCTAAAAACAATTTTGCTAGATATATTCTATATGAGGGAAAAGAGCCAAGATAATGCAGCAGATATTTTCCTTTAATCTAGTTATTTACCTTAGTAGCTATTTGATAGTATAATTTATTAAAGGTCTTAGAAGGGCAAATCAGCAGATAGCACCATTACTTGGACACACAGCCTGTGTCCAAATATATGCCGGTAGGCCTACCAAATATATATGTACTGAAAATGTATTAAAATAAATATAAATTATTTTAAGACAATATTTTTTACTTAATTTGCCTAAAAAATAAATTATGATTAAATAATCAGGTAAAACACCCCTTAGATCTAACAAGGAGATTTACTTTGTCCATAACAAAAGAATAAAAACATGCTGTCTAATTTGTACAAAAATAAATTATACTCAACCTTTTACAGCTACATTAAAAGTTTAATGAAATCAAAGTGAATCCTGTGAAGGATATGCATTCTGAAAGCCACAATATAAGAGTCAGATTTCTGTAGGATCATTACCTCACAAAACAACACTAGCTAACAACAGTCACCCTACAAAGCAGTCTGCTTTAAGGAATATGAAAAATCATTTATTCTCACTCAATGGTTTTTGTTGAGGTTTTATAGTGTATTTATTAATTGGGTTTAATTTGATACAGCACTGGAGTGTGTAGTAATTCTACAAGTAAAGTAAGTAATAGGAGCAGCAAACCAAGTGCCTATATTTGCCTTAATTTTGGGTAGACAGTCAACCAATGTGTATGTTGACACCTGGATAACTTACTGGCATGTAGAATTTTATTATTGTTTTCTACTGGATTACATTCTTCAATAACAAGGAGCAACATGCTTTTCTGAGGAGATATTTTGTTTTCGTTTTCATAGAAAAGCAAGTAGACTCATTTTTACGCCTTAGCTAAAGATAACCATTTACATAATTCCTTTTAAGACTGCACCTGTGTAAAAAAAGTAATTTAGGATTGGATGTGCAGAAACATAACAACACTGTGCAACATCCACATTCCTTGCAGAATCCTCTAACAGTATTTTATGCTATTCTACAGAAGATGCTTGTAGCAAATTTGAGGACTATCCTGAGCACAAATTTACTAATTTCTCAACAATTTTCCAGTATATAAGCTCAACCTAGAAACATAATTTTATTTATGAAGTTGTCATTGTTACTAGTTCATAATAATAATAATAATTAATATTTAAACATTGTGGTATAGCCCCTATTTCACATCTTCATTATCTTAGTAGTCAGAGAGTATAGTTTGACAAAAAAATCTGACATAGGAGGGGTTGAATAAAAGATCGGAGTTTCAGATTGTGATCTTGGAAATCCCTGTTGAATTGTGCGTAGTTTAGTCAAAGCTGTTGGCACACCATAAAGTTTAGCCAGAGCTAATAAAAGAGGTTACAGTATTGGCTGTTGTGCCAAATCATAGAATGTGTTTGGACATTAAAGATCATCAAGGGGGTCTGTCCTGTAATATCTGGTAGTGTGATCATGGGAGGTTGAGGCTNCAGGTTCCCCCGCAACAGGGACAAAATTCTATAGGTAAAGAGAACGAAAGGGACAGCAACCCAACCCCCCACATATAGTCAGACATATAGAGGAATACTTAGTGCTGTTTAATAAACACTACTTAAATGCTAATGAAATAAAATGAAAATTTCATTTCCAGGAAAGCCATCTTCTCTTATTTAAAACTTCTGAACAACAGTTTTTGTCAGTTCCCATGACAACAAGATGAGGTACCATGTCATGGAATATGTTAATCAAACTCCATTTCTAATCAAATGAATTAAAAATAGAATATATTTTAATAGCAAAAAATTAACATGTGGGGTGAGGGAGGAGGGAAATATCTTGACCATAAAATTGAAGCTGAAAATAGAATTGGAAATCAATCTAATCTTATTGTGCTCAGCATCTGTATTGAAAATGTAGTCAAGAAAATCTCAATTTTGCTATTAAAATATATTCTATTTTTAATCCATTTGATTAGAAATGGAGTTTTAAAATAGGAGAAGATGGTTTTCCTGGAAATGAAATTTTCATTCTAAGTTTCATTTCATTTTAAGTTTCATCTTCCTTTTCTTACTCCTTAGATCACTTTATTTCCTCAGGGACTAATGCCTTTCATCACATCCAGAATAGACTTCCTGCATAGCATACGTTAATTTCCTGGGCAATTTGTTCCTACTTGTGGGGATAATTAAACACTGAATCAAATGACTTTGGGATACAATGGCTGCCCTTCAGTTTAAGTTTTCAAGACCAAAGTTGTTGTCTTTTTAAAGGATGTGCCTTAACATAATGTGTCAAGTAATGAATGTCAGTGAAATATCATAGCCCAGGATATGCAGAAGATATCAGGCTAGATCAGTAAAACTTTCTGAAAAATGACCGACATCAATTTTAGCTTTAAAAGTTCTTGAAGAGTAGCATGCACAGAATAAATACAGACCACTTACTATGACCTTGCAGAGTACGCACTAGCACACAAACATTTTCAGAATCAACAATAAAGATAACTTTAGCTCTCTGCATCATAAAATCTGTCCATGCCAATGGCAACTGACAGATCAATGCAGATGCCCTTCCTAATTACCTAATTACCTAATTAAATTATATACCTCTATGAAAATAGATTTCAGCAATATTTGCAGTATGTATCAGCACAGTTTCTTTGGACTTAGCTATTTAGTGCTCAACGCCTGGTCTTTCTTGTTAATTTATATCGCTTAAGATTTTTTCCCCCTAATTTGCATAAAACCATAAAGATTAACCTCTATATAATGATAGATTTTTTTGGGGGGGGCATGCATTTTTTCCTAGAAAAATACACATTTGATTGTCTTTTTATCGTTCCTCTTATTTAATCCTCCTGACTTTTCTGTTTACTACTGAAATATTTTTTTAATATCAATGAAGATATAATTATCTCTGGATCCTCTACACTGATTTTGCTTCACACATAAAAATGAAACAAGAAAGGAAAGGAAATAAGATATACTATAAGAGCAAAGAAAAAGAAAGGCAGCCCATAATAAAGGTGCAACAACAGCTCCCCTCAAGCTAAAATTTGACAGCTTTAACATGTATTTAGAACAAGAGTCACCATTATTTAGATGATATTAATAATTAATAGACTTAAATATTACAGAATGCTCTCCCACCATTTTTTCCCTCAACACCATGCTTTTGATTCTGACATAAAGCATAGCAGACTAAGACCAGTTTATTTTAGAATTTGCTTGCTGATTTTTTACATTTATGTTTGAAATCATAATATCACTTTTTGCAGATGTAAGACTTTGCAGATTAGAAAAAATATAAAGGAGGAATTTTCTGTGCAGTTTATACCATGATCTACTGTAGCTGAGAACCACATTTCATCCTGACAATAATAGAAGTTGCTTATTAGACACTGAACACTCTGGTACGTTTATCTTGGTTGCTAGGTAATTGGGAATATATACATGTTAAAAACAAACAAAATAAAAGCCCACAGCATTTGATGCCCCACTGGGGTAAATCAGTTCAACTTTACAATTTGAAATTCTAATATGACATTTTTCCTATCCCAGAACATATAATATATGTTCAAAAGAATGCATCTTTGAAACAATTTTTCATGGACAGCAGTGCTGCTCATGAACAGCTTGCAGTGCTCCATATGGCAGAAGATATTGCTGGACTCATATATCACACATGCTCTTATGGGGTATAGCACCAACACTTTCTGTAGACTATATTTAAGAGCAGGAAGCTGTGAAAGCAGCAGTCAAAGGAATATAACAGCTGTAAGATCATGAGGATACTTTGTGGAATGTGGGAATCCAGGACACAAGAACATCTCCTGTGCCTGCCCTTCGAGGTCTTATTTCTCAGGAGAACACAGTTTTCAACCCTGATCATGGAAAAAGGCACTAAAAAGGCTTTTGTCTCTGCTTGAACTGTCCTGTGTGTGCTGACAGGGTTTAGATTGCCTGCAGCTGAATCAGAAGCTGTGACACTGCTTTGCAGGCTATATTATGATTGAATCTGCTGCAATGGTGTTGCTGTTCCTGCCGGGGACACTGTCACTGCTGCTCCCAGTCCTGGATCTGCTCCTGGCTTTGCATATGTACAGAGAGCTGCTTAAGAACCATGGTTTTTTAATGTCCGTTCCTTGCAACACAGTGTGTTTGAACAAACCATGAAAATCTGAATCATATGGAACTGTCATATTCAAAAGAGGTGGAGAGTTAATGAAGGAATACCAGTATTTTACAAGCTGTGGCTATGTCTGGAGATGAAAAGCTGAGCCACCTGGCACGAGGTTAGCACATTACTGGTACAAGTGGAAGCTTTGTTGAAAAGGAAATGTACACAGAAACAGGAAACGGTCGTCAAATTAATAATTACTTTTAAAGCAGTTAAACAAACTAGAGAGAAACTTAAAGAAAATATATTACTTTTAAAAGAGCATTTTTTCTTTTTCTTTTTTTCAGACAAGGCAGAATCAACACCCCTATTTTTTAGTAAAATCATGACAGAAGTTTTCCCATCTGCTTTTAACATATGTGGAATACTAGCTTCACATATTTCCAGAATTCATCATTATAATATGAAGAGGCATGCAAACAGTTTCTACTGAAATTGCTAGGCATACTTTTTACACAAATCACCTATTCTAAAAGCAGTAGAATCAAGGAAAACCTTTGCATATCACATTACAAAGTATAGTTCAATTCTAAGCTGTTGATGGTGCAAGAGAGATAGAGATAGAGAGAGATAGAATCTTGTTCCAAAGCCAGGATCTAGTTAATGCCAGGAATTATCACTACCCTGTAGTTTTCATTGATCCATGACTGGCAACATGACATCTTTCCTGAGATGTGAAGATGACTAGTCAACGTTTGTCTGGCAGAAAAATAGTGAAATCATCATCTGGTGGAATCAAGGTAAAGATGAAGTTTTACAGAGTAAATTTACTGTCTTTGACCAGAGTACTTGGTCAAAGCTCAGGGCACTGTGTATTGATTCTGTGAGGAGGAAGGTGGTGATGGAGTCTGATGTCTTCAATGTCATCTGTTTACTTTCAAAGAGCAAGCAAGCTTCTGAACCACTGCAGAAAGCAAACAGCAGTTTCCTTGACCATTTCACCAAAAATCTTCCAAGCTTTCTGTCTTGGATGTAAACATTTATCAAGTGGAAAAGGATAAATAGCTCAACATCTTTTCTGGGTCTAATTTCTGTGATTTTACAACTCTCAGCGCCATTCTCCTTCACTTCACTTTACTGTATATTATGTTTTCTCTCTCCAGCATTTGGTTTACCCAGGCATACAGGTCTACATTAAAAGCTTCATATAAATGAAGGAATATGTATTCATTAGCCCATGAATGTTCAGTTGAACACAGAAGGTGAACTTGTGCTTTTTTCATCTAAGTAGTCATCAAATAAGCTTGAATAGTTTCTCATAACTACTGTAAGTCAAGGATGGTAGTTACATCTCCTTTCTGAAAGACTACATTGAATTCCTAACATTTATTACTAGTGCTAGCACACAGGAAATGACTGTGTTTAAATGCCATGGGAATATATGCAGTAATCAATCAGTTTTAAGTTCTGATGTTAAATTTAAAAAGTCAGAGCACTGTAATAACCTTGGGATCAGAGATAACACTCACCTCCATTTGTTACTACCTAGCATCCAGCAAGCATTCGTGTTCTCTGCTCTGAGTGTGGGTGAACAGTAGCAGGTACTCTAAGATTGACTTTTTGATTTGTGCATGGCAAGATGTTATGGCTATGGAACCAGTGTCATAGATCTCTGCTTTCTTGGCACCACCTCAGTAGGGTACAGAGTTTCAAGTGGATTATTAGCCATCGCTAAGCAGTTAAGCTGCAAAATTAAATCAGACAATCCCCACAAGCAGATGTACTGACACTGCATTTCAGTAGCTGAAGGCAGGGAGGTTGGATGAGATAGATGTTGATTTTTATTTTAATCTGAGTTGTTATATATCAGTAGTCGCATACATTCTGAGCCTAATTTATTTTATTGATCTGAATAAAGAAATTTGTACAGAGACCTGCTTGAGAACCATGTTTTTTAATATCCATTCCTTGCAACACAGTGTGTTTGAACAAACCATGAAAATCTGAATCATATTAAATTCAGACTGGAATATGCCACATGGTACATCTGCTGCTTATATTGCATCTTATATCAGTGAGGCAAACTTGGAAGAAAATGAAGACACCTGGCATGAAGAAAAAATGAGAAAAAAAATAATGCAACCAAATCTGTATCCTTATAATTGCCTATTATTTTATGATCACCAGGAAATTAGTGACATTATTGGTGAACTGAATAAATACACTGTTGTTTGAAGAAACAGAATATCTGGAACGGCAGCTTTTTTCAGGGGTGCAATTGCAAGTGGGTCACAAGTGCAATGCCTCTTTGGGAGGCAGTGTACTTGCAAAAAGGTTGGCTTCTTTAAAAAAAAAAAAAAGTTTTAGTATAGCAGCTTCTTTGTCAATCACACTAATTCAGCTTCTGCACCGGATTTGCTTTTTATATTAACAAAGTCTTAAGATATAAAGCAACCCAAATGATACACTCACTCAAATGGCACTATAATAAAAAGATATTACTTTGTACTCTCATCAGAAAAGAAGGCACTCCCTCACCAAAATGAAATATGTCATTATTTATTTTAAATCAAGATATAAATAAATTAAGAGACAAAGTCAATTTTTTTCATTGTCCTTCTGTTCCAGAAAAGCTTGCACCATTTAATGGCGGTAAAAGCCTTCATTTTAATTCTACCTCTTAAATTGCATCGGGCATGAGCGCTCGGAGGACAAGAAAGCTGCAATAAACTCGAGGGCTGATTCTGTGAAGAGAAAGATTTGAGAGTGCTTTTTCTTCTCCCTCCACCTACCATTGCTGACAGTGTGAGGAGTCAGAGGTCTCTGTGTTTGTGCGTGTCCGTGTGTCTGTGTGGCGCTGTCCCGAGCAGGGGTCAGGGGGGCGGCTGTACCTCATGCGCGGGGCTGCAGCGCACCCTGCCGCCCGCGCTACACCGCTCCGGGGCTGAGACCTTACGGAGGGGACAGCGTCAGACTGCTCCCGTGGTTTTAATTGCCGGTTTGCTGTTTTAAAAAGGGAACTGAGTTCCTTGAACTTGTCTCCCTGACCTCCCTCTGCGTGGATTTTGTGATTGCTGATCAGCTCCTGGGAATGGGCCAATTAGAAGCTTTAGAAACTCACCCAGAGTAGCACGTTAATGCTTTTTGGGGACACTGAGGAAGAAAAAAACTTTCAATCTTTCAGAAGTTGTGAATGAGCAAACTGCTGCCAATTTTTTTAATACCCAAACCTTGTTTTAGAGACCACCGCATCTGTAAATATATTAAATATATATTGAATGTTTATAGGGAGAGTAATATTGTTTGATTGCTATCCCTGGCATAACTTTCAGGAAACATTTTCTTAGAAATTTCAAGTGTTAGACTGTCATTTATTAAGTATGTGTAAACCATCCTGTTTCTGAAAAAAAAAATCTGAATATTTTTAAATCTAAAATAACACTGCAGATGCTTCACTTTAAATCTAAGATACAACTTTTGAAAATTCAAAGGCATATTTAATCTGTCTTGGAAAGTACTCTCCTTAGATTTCAAATTTTCTATTTTTAATTTTTTCAAATTGTGGTGTTTTTTCTTCAGCAGAAGGACATAGCTAGAAATTTTTTTCATCCACCTGTGATGTTGAGTGTGTACTTCCTTGGTTTTTCATTTGATCTTCTTCCTGCCCATTCTCTGTTCCTGTGTTAGACTAATAGGCTCAAAGCAACCTTGGTCTATTTGAAGTAGATAATTTCTCTGATGCTTACATCCACTTCATTGATTTATATGAGCCACTTAATTATTATTTTTTTTTGTTATCAGTATATTATCAAACATATTGTTTAGAGCTCCACCATTATTGCTTCATTAAATGAGAAGTGGTCAAACCAATGTCCAGGTTTGATGGGACCCTAGGAAGTCTCCAGGCCAATCTCCTGCTCACAGCACATCCAGTTCTGAGGCCAGACCAGATTGCTCAGGGCAATCTCAAAAACTGACAGCCTTTCTTTGCAGTCTGTTACTCACCTCGGCTGTGCTGAGGAAGGACTGCATTTTCCTTGCATCTGACCTGAGTATCTCTCTTTACAATGTTTGTCTTTGATTTTCAGTCTTCCCCTTTTCCCTGCTGTATTTGTCACTAGAAGACTTCGCCATCTTTCAGCACCCAAGGAAAGGAAACTTCTTCAAGGAGTACGGTGCTGGATTTGTCTGGAGTAGAGTTAACTTCATAGTATCTCTCTGTTTTCTTGATCGCCACATGTAGATGCTGAAGGGCTGCTTTTAGGTCCCCCTGAAGCTCTCTTCCAGCCTGGACAAACCCAGCTGCTTCAGCCACTGCTGGTAGGACAGCTTCTCCAGCTTTTGGCCAACTGGGGGTCCTCTGCTGAATTCACTTCAGTGAGCACTAACCCTGCATTGGAAGCACCAGGATGGGATGCAGTATTTCCAGAATCCCTAAGAGTTCAGCTGGCCCCAGCTCTTGAGCAGTATCCCCCCTTCTATTTTTATTTTATGTGCTCTTTCTTAAAAGGAGTCTCTCAGGTCTCATGTCTTTCCTATACCAGAGTTTTGCATCAAGAATTCCTGACATAATAAAATATCACAACATAGACAATATTCTGTGACTCCTGAAGATACTCCTAATAAGATTTTTACTTGCCTTGCTAACGAATTATTGCAGGTCTATTGCACAAATCAGAATATTTTCTTTAACCTTCATTATTCGGAAACTTTCCTGGACTTCTGCATTTTGTATAAATTTGTATTTGATGCACCTCATTAAAAACTAATTCCATCTCTAAAAAAGATGCTGTCTCAAAAAATCCAAGGAACTCACTAAGTTATACTGTGTTTAATTCCACCATGTACTTAAGTGCTTCTCTAAGTGAAAGATGGAAGTATAACAGATTATTTAGTCTTTTCTAATACTTAAAGTAACTCCTAGTTAATTTGCTGAAATGAGATCAACAGTACAATACAGCACAGCAGCAGACTACTTTTTTTTTTTGTCGTGCCTAAAATCTCGCCAAGGTGCAGCAGGTTGTGGGGCTGTTCCATGAGGGAACGCAAGCCTGGAGGTGAAGTCAGGGCAGCAGAGACAGTGCTCCTGTGGGCCAGCACACAGCTCCTCAGTGTTGGGCTGAGCAGAGCGGGGAGAACACGGTGCCATCAGCAAGGTCTGCTGAGAGGCCCAGTCTCTCCCAGGCAAGACAGAGTTGGGCTCTGTATCTTTCTAGGAATTCCAGTCCAGTACCAGCAGGAGTCAGGACTACACCAGAGGTCTGAGGACAGGACAGGGGCAGAAAAAGACTGGCGACTGAGTAAAAGACAACAATGCCTGTTGCAGAGCTCAGGAAGAGATTGTGGGTGTCCAGGGGTGCAGATGGAGACCCCAGGTGCGGCCGGTCAGCTGAAAACCCTTTAGTGGAATTAAGGCGCCAACAGCATTTTTCATAACTATGCAAGTTAATTGTTGTTTTATTACTTAGCTGAGAAAAATTAGATAGAAAAGAGATCCATGGGAATATGATAGTGTTGAAGGAAGAAGGGTATAATATATGCTGAGTTGCATATTTTTTCTCAAGTAGAGTAATTAAAATATTTTTAGTTTTTCACTTATGTATAGGAATATAAGTGAAATAAAACATTTTAAATATATTGAAAGTTAGGGGTTTTTTTTATTAGTGTAACTTTGATGTGCTATGTCAGGAACCTGAAAAACTTCTCTTTCTCTAGGCTGCTAGAATAATTCCAACTGCTCACCAAAGACTGATATTTCAAATAAATTGTTCAACTACCTCCAGAATCATACGTGGGGATGAATCAAAGACCACATACATGTCAAGTCACTGAGAATGATGCAAGCTCTGGGGCTCCTTTACATAGACCTGTGGCCATTGTCATCATCACTGACCAATCTGACAGCTATCAGTTTCAACCACAAAAAACTATGATTCACCAGTATAATTCCTCTTCATTGCCCATTTTTCATTGCTGCATCTTTCTCTTGAATTAACCATTTTCAACAGAGCACTCTACCCTCCCAAAGGATACATACTTCTTCCTAATAGTACAAAAGAAAGTCAGGATTTTGACAGGACTGTAAATATCTTAGTCATAAAGTCAAATCCTATTCTTCTAGCTAATGCATTCTGAGATACAGGGATGACTGCAGTAAGTACACTGAATCCCAGCAAGCAGTGTCTGGGGAGGGGGTTGGTTGCTGCTGGGCCCTTCTTTGTACAACCAGCTGCCAAGGGTTACAGCCAGTTCATACAGTGCTGGTGCCTTCCCTTTGTTTATCCGCTGGATACTGCCAAAACACAGGTTTCTCCTGACAGCGCCCAGGCAGGCTCTGATCTCACACTGCTGTATTTCAGAGACCTCACAGCCTTGTGAATGGCACCACTTTATGAAAATAAGATGTTTATTTTTTACTCTCCACCTTTGATTTCTTAGCTAGCCATTTGGTTATTTTTAAGTATTTAAGTGTTTACCAGTTATCTGGTCATATATTTGGACATGTGCAAATTTGTTTCCCTTATTGCAGTAACGTATGCCCCCTTCGTGGTCACATTTCAGTCCTCATTCGGGAATAGACACATTTTCCTGACAATAATCTCTGCTGTGTCCAGAAGTAATTTTTTTCTGTTTACTGTCTTTTCAACTAATACAATTCTGTTTAGCACAGGTTTTCTGTCAAGTAAGAGGGAGGACATAGGAATACGTATTTTTTCCAGCTCTGCTCTTTATCTCTCTTTGCAACTCTTTTGTCCTAGCAGTTCCCTCATTTGACACCTAGACATGGTTCAAGTGTGGGGATCAAAGCTACCAGTAAAGATCTGGAAGGTAAGCAGTTCTGCATATGAACTTTTCACAGAGAGTGTGCTCTTGTACACGTCTTAGCAGGTGTGCATCTTCATGTCCAGACATTCACATTTTAAATGACTGACTCCAAATGCCATGGTAGTAGTAAGGGAAATCTAGTCAAATTTCTCTGTCAACTTGTAACCTTCTACATCTGTGGCCAACTTTATGAAAAGAAGGTAAGTTTTTCTGAGAGAACAATCAAGCAATTAAACTGTACCAGTGAATTTATGTGATGCCCTGTTTCCTCACCTTTTCCACCAACTGATCTGCTGCTGTGGCATTACTCCATCCACAGAAGGTCTGTAGTCAAACCTGGAAGATGCTACTACCAAACTTAAAAGATGCTGTATAGGGTAATGAGATTTTTCCATAGTCATTCTCTCTAAAATGTCAGAATTTGTGCACAGTTAAGTCATTCTGATTTGGCATTTCATCCATGCAGAATAAAGAATAAATGAAACATTTCAGATTCAATTATGTGGGGACTGTCAAAAATATACTGAATTTTAAGAGTTGACCAGTGTGCCCAGTTACTCAGCTTTCCAAAACTGAGTTAATGTTAGTGTTACCAGAAGAATGATTGCATTCGTTGAATTTTATGTCCTAAGGCTCAAAATCTCTACCAACTACTATTATAGTTTATGCTAAATGCAGCCAATACATATTATAACTTTGCACAGAATTTTCTACTCAATGACCTAGTCTGCTTGTAGAAATAGATTTGCAATGTGGTGCAACATCACAGTTATGAATTTTCTGAGTAAACTACATTGAATAAGTATGCAAATATTTCTGTCTTCTCCAGTGGAAAATTATATTTAAAAATAAAAAGGTGTTGTGCTGAAGATTCTGTTTTCTAAAAAAACCCAAACCAATAAAACCCCCAACTGAAACAAAAGATGCTTTTATTATGTACATATGCACATACAAAAATATATAGATGAGTTGTAAAATTTTCATGTTAATTAAGTACATTTCCATATTACAGATGTGATATATTTTCCTTCTGAAATTCACATATTCAGGTTTGAGGGGTAAAACCACCCGGAGTAATCTTTGCAAAGGTTCTTGCATATTTCAACAGGGGACTGAAAAGGCAAATTTTGGTGCATCCTCTGGGTTCAGAGGAATTGTGAAAAAACAGCTTTCAAATCAATGATTGTCAGGTGCTAATTTTGAGGAATCATGGTAGGCGATGGGAAGCCTGGCTGCAGGGCTCCCATGTCTTCTATGACTGCATTTATTTTTCTGAGATCATGAAGCAAACACCACTTACCACTTCTTTTCTGAATGACAAATACAGGAGAGTTCTACAGGCTTGTGGAGGGGACAATACATCTCACTTTCAATTATTCTTAACCAGGTTTTGTAAGGAGTGCAATTTTTCATCTTCCAGAGGCCACTAGTTCACTGGCTTTCCAGGTCAGTTTCAGTGACCCTTACCAAAAATCAGACCCAATTCTGACTCCCATCTGTGAGAGCATGTCATGGCCCCATAATACCATGGGAATTTGCAAAACCAAAGGCTTAATAGTAGCAGTATGTCCTTCAGGACCTACAGTTTGGATAAAATACTTGCTTTGAAAGCTAGTACTGCCCCCCCAATACCAGTGAGTACTTGGGGAACTGCAGTAAATGGCCATCTGGGGAGCCACTTAGCTTGCGAGATGACTGTGACATCTCTTACGTTCCTTTACAGAAAAACTACTGTCAAATTTGTATCAAATAGTTTTTAGGACTATTGATCTATATATCAATGCTCCTACTAACAACTTTAGATTTTTTTTCTATAACCTGAAAGTAGAATACAGCATTTCAGATCATCCTAAGTTCTTGCTAACTAGTAAACCATTGTATAATTTGTGGTGAGTATATATGTCAAGACCATGGCCAGCTAGTTTTATGCCAAAAGAATTCAAAAACTTTCAGTGACATATTGTTGCACATTATGGAAAGATTGCATAACTATATGCAAATCAGATAATGAAAATACATATATAAATAACTGGTCCGTCAAAATTACAGCCATCTTTAACCAAGTATAATAAGTATGTGTGAGAGACTTCCCATTGTCCATTTAACCCACAGAGAATTGATTCGGTTGCAGGAGAATCTAATCTGACGTCATCAGTTTTAAGGTGGAAATAGAGTTTTGAATGTATGGAATGGTGACAGACATATTGATGTAATTGTATAACTGATAGCAGTGCGTGAAGTGAGTACAAGGTGGATAAAGTATGAAATAATTTTTATTGCCTCCTGCTGATATTCTTCTGTATTTTCCTAAGTTTAAAGCCTATGGTGTATGACAATATCAATAACAGACCATATAATGGCGGAAAGAAATATATAAATTTTGTCCTTTATTTTGTGTTCTATAGGTTTTGGGTGCTCCATATCTTCAACTGCTGTTGCCAATTTCTGTTCTCCTTCATACTTCTTTCTTGATACATGTCAGTTTCAGAGGTCCTTACTTCTATTCTGTCACCACAGGCATCTGACAATTTTTTTTTCCAAAATAAAAATAATTAGCATACCAATTAAGGAAGTCTTCCTTATTATATGCCTTGGTTTGGAAAATTACCAGCACATCCTTTCCATACACTTTCCTCTATTCTCCCCAGGCAAATAAAGGCATTATCCATTGGGACAACAAGGAAATCTGTGACATCAGTGAAATAAATTGTCTTTTAGGAGGTAAATTGGTTACATAGACAACAGAGGCATTTTTATTTTTATAATCCTGCAATAACAAAATAAAGTTCTTTGTACAGAGGCAAAAATCTTTCCAAGGATAACTGACAAGAGGCATCATTGCTACGACATGTTGGAAAGAAGCACTTTTTGCAGCTTATCCTGATTTTACCACCTTGTGTGTAGGGGCAGGTTTCCCATTGAAACAATTCATCATCTAATGAAGTTCCTCATGCTATAAACTGTACATATGGAATCTCTGTGCTGCCTGTTGTAACCCAAGAGGAGATTTGTGGTTTTAATTCCTATCGCTTTTCAAATTCAAGGGGAAGGTTTTATTGCTTTTTTGAGCTGTTACCTTTTCCTAATGAACTGTATTGCTCTGAGCATGAATATGAGCTAGGAAAAGTGCATTCAAAACAAAATTAATAAAGCTACTCAATTTACTGTTAATTTTTTTGGGGGGAGGGTTTTGTTTGTTTTTTGGGGTGGGTTTGGTTGGTTGGGGTTTTTTTTTATTACTGTTAGTAAGTTCATTTCTGGCCTTTACTTAAAGCTACAATTTTTAACAAAAATGTAATTACATCTGCTTTTTTACTATTACCCAGTTTTTTTAATTGTAGTTTGTACCATATTTTGGGGAAACAATCAAAATATAACAAGCAAACAACAACAACAAAAAAAAGAGCTAAACCCAAACAAAAGCAGCAAATCAAAAAACAAACTGACAATATTTTAAATAAAAAGACCATAAAAACTGTAGAAATGTGAAAAATGTGTAGTTTAGGAAAATGTAAATCACAAGGGCATATGCAGGGAAACTTTGTAACTGGGAAAACATTTTAACTGCACTCTTGTGACACTGATAGGTGCTATGAGCTACACCTCTTTCATCTGGATAAGGTCAGGGTTAAGCACATCTAACCTCTTTCAGTACTGCTTGACCTCCTCTCCTGCACAAAACCTTTTCCTTTCTTTTCTCACAGTGTATAACATGAAGATTGTATTTGCTGTTGTAACCATTGCCCATCTAAGGGTCTGCCTTTCAAGTACTGAACTAGTTAAAGATATTAATTCCAAGATAACATAAAAATAATTAGTCTTGACTGTAACCCCCTTCTGATCCATCAGACTGGGTACCTAAATTTATTTTTTTTTAATGTTTAAGTAGCACTTCATGAGACTGAAATAACAGCATGAAGTAAAGATATTTTCAGCTGCTGGTTAGGATTTTTTCATATACTATAAAGGACTCCCTAGCATGGTTCTCAGAGGAGATACTGCTTTTTAAACAACCTGCAAGAAATGAGATAATGGCAAAGTGCAAAGAAAAACAAAAAGAGTGATGGAATTAGATGAACCTGAGAATGGAAACAAACACTATTTTGCTAATTTGGCTTTTGAGGATTTTTACTTGCAGTTTATCAAATGCTTGAGTTGAAGGATAAAAAACGCTTGGCTCCTCCCATCTGTTTGCTTTGGGGAAAAAAAAGGATATATTTTATCTGCTGGCAGAGGATCCTAAACATAAGAGAAATAGATTAAAAAATGGTGACAGCAGGTTACAAATTGGTGACAGCAGGTATGCTATCCTAACAGTGCAGATTTAGCAAATCACATTTTATGTTCACTTTTCTGAAGTAAGCACTACCACTCTAAAATAAATAAGTGAACCTTGCTCTTGTCCCATGGATGTTAAATTGTGTTGTATACCTTGGAAATAATCCATTCCCAATATGTATGTTTTTCTGATCAGTGGGGCTCAAAACATGTTTCATCTTGTCTTTTATAATTCTAGCACGAATACTGGAGTGAAAGTTTACAAACTATCTGCCTTATAAAAATTACTAGTATGAACACATGATGACACCATTTACTAGGAAGCAGGTTTTAAACGGTGTTGGCTTTCAAAAATCTTTTAAATTAAGTACATAAATATTACTTGATGTATATTTAAATTAATATTTATTGTAAGAGTTGTTTTAGTGCTTGTGAAGATAAATAGGCTAAAAGCAATTGAAAATTAAATCTTATCTACAGATTATATATAGCTTGAATTCCATTAAAATTATTCTTCAGATTATAGACCTAGAAATAAAATTAGTACAGTGACATGTGATTTTGTCTTGTTTACGTAAAAATATGGTTTTGTAATATGCGTTATCATCTGCAAAAATTAAAGAATAATACTGTACTTTTTACTTAGTGCTTAATCTTTATACACCTAATGAGCTATGCTCCTGATTGTAGAATGACTAGTATAATCTTATTGATGAACCATTTCCTGTTTTCAGGGAAATAAAATTCTCAATAATTTTTTAGCAGGTGGTACTGTAAAATAATAGATGCTCTATTGTCTCTCTTCTCTGGAAATAGAAAAATGTATTCATGACAAATATAAACATCAATGTTTATATCAATGCAGGTTTCATCTTTGCATGAAAAAAAATCTGTTTGATGAGCCACTTAAAAAACAGAAAAGCTTCTATAAAAAATTTTTGGGTCCTAGAATAATAGACTAGTTTAGTTGAAAGGGCCTTTTAAAGGTTATCTAGTTCAAACCCTCTGTGATGAGCAGGGACACATTCAATTAGATCAGGTTTGTTAGACCTTCATTCAACCTGACCTTGACTGCTTCCAGTAGATGTGGATAGGTGTCTTGGTTTTGAAAGACAGGTGTTTGCTAAGCAGGGTAGGAGCTTCTTTTAGAACAGGAAAAAAAAATATGCAAACCCCCTCCCTCCAAATTATTAAAAGGGGCTCTCAGGCAAAGATATTAGAATAAGAATAACAGTTCTTTAATATGTTTAAACAAAATAAAGTAAAACAAAAACCAACAAACTTCAACCTAATAGGAAAATTAGAACAAGATGCAGTATTAAACAAAAAGACAAACCCTGACAGTTAGAATACAACCTGACACCCTGTCAGTCAGGGTGTTGGTAGCAGTCCGGTTTGAATGGTGGCTCCAGTAGTCCTCCTGGAGTAACAGATGGTTCTGCTGAAGCAGAGATCCTGTAGAAGGGTGAAGTTTTCCTCCAGTGGTCTAGTGGTGATGTTGAAGGGTTTGGTCCTTCCTCTGGGAATTCAGTGGGAGAGAAGGCTGTTCCTCTGGGAATCCAGTAGAAGGCAGATGCCTGTTCTGTCAAATGTTTAGATTATATCCCAGTGGGAATGCTTGGCTCCTCCCCCTGGGCAGAGCTTCCCACAATGGGATGATGTTATTCTTTTAGTCATGTGGTGGGTCCTCACAATGGCCCATTAAACATAAATGGCTCCCGGAGGGAGTTATCTATGACTCATAAGGCAAGGTGTTAATGGCCCATTAACAGGAGATGGTCCAGGGGAGGAGGTAAGGAAAATACTGCCCCTCCTAATTTTAACAGTTCATGAAGATGGAGATAGAATATAGACTTTCTGGAATATGTTACACTGTAACCTAGGAGAATAGGGCATCCACAACCTCTCTGGACAACCTCTGTTCCATTCTCTTACTACACTAATTGTAAAAAAAAAAACACAAAAAAACCCCCAAAACGCCAAAACTCCAAAATCCCCCACTACCTAACCTGACCTTCTTTTAGATTAAAACCATTACCCCTTGTCTTACCACAACAGGCCCTGAAAAAAGCCTGTTCCCATTTGTTTCACAGACCCTCTTAAAATGCTGAAAGGCCACAGTAGGGTCTCCACAGAGTCTTCCCTCCTCATGGCCACAGCCCCAAGTCTCTCACGTTTTCCTCATAGAAGAGGTGCTCCATCCTAGGATGAACATGGATTGTTACTTCTGTTCCAGAATACAGGGTGGCTTTTGTCTGGAGAGTGTTTTCTCTCATCTTTTTTTAGGGTAAAATGCAGAAGAGATGGGATCTCAGTGAGGGTTATTCCAGCAGGCACACAATGAAGCCAGTACACCAATGGAATCTCTGGTTCAGCAGAGCATCTTGCTGTTAGAATGACAGTGAAACTGGTGTTTGTTTGCAAACCTATCTGTAAAATGTCAATTATCTGGGGACAGGGGCATTTCTTACATCACTTCTTGTGTATTTATACTGAGAGCAGCAAGGTCTTGATGTCATTTGGAGGCGCAGTGAAGTAGAACTGACAAATATTTGCAGTTGAGCTGATGCATTTACCTAATTTTCAGATATTCTGTTTTCAGATTCACACTCTCACAAAGAAGATAAAGGGAAATTTTATGTACCTTACCCCTCCATTACATTATCATTGCCAGACCCATCAAACTTCTGGAGATTTCAGGATTTAAAAAAGGAACTTCTAGTGAAGGTAGAAGTTATGAAATCAACTGTAGTAAATTAAAGGATGTTTTGTTCACTAAGAAGGACAAATCACAATGACAGAAAGTTAAAAGTCCTTGTAAGAGAAACCACAAGGACAGGAAACAAAAGTCTTTAGGTTAAGATAAAACTCATACATAAATATGCTCTTGCTCAATAAGTACTTGCTCAAATAAGCTTTGAGTTCCAGAAATCGGAACAGGAACACCAAATAAGGAAAGAAGACACCCAAGGAAGACTACCAACCTTCATCCAAGGACCATCAGGAGGCAGGATGCGACCACCTAGCAACAGTAGGAGACATACACAGAGTACAACTAAGAAGACACGTCAGCAGGAAATGGGACTGTATAAAAGATGGACTGGAACAGGCTCTTAGCATGGCAGTGGTGGAGAGCGAGACTCCCCTGTCACCCAGTGCTGGTTTGCTTATGCCTTGCTTGCTATAATTAATAAATTCCAATTTGACCCAAATTTCAGAGTGTACTGCAATTTATCACAATATGGTGCCATGACTTGGATGGGAATGTTGCAGTGAGATGGAACTATCGGGGAGGCGCCCCACCATTGGTGGCCTCGGTAAGTTCCGTGCCGTACTCCACTCCCACCGACGAACCTAAAATCCAAGGCATTAAGCAAAGGAGAACCGGTTGACCCTATAAACTTTGTGCACAAAGGTCCGGACGAAGACGCAGGACGCGTAAGTAACTGTGCGGGGGATCCGTTCGGTCTGGGTCGGGTATCCTGGAGTGCTGCGAGTGTGTGAGTGCATGAGAGGGGAGCTGGCAGCTCGGACTCCCCAAATTGAGTGTGGACCCTCAGTAGTGCGGACCCTCAGTAGTGCGGTTCTCATTGCCCGCGAGGGCGTGAGCCACGAACCAGGGGAAGCGAGTGGATTTGCACCACAGAAGTGTTTGAGTGTACTCCAGAAGATGGGACAGGGGAAGAGCAAGCCCTCTGTACCCATTAAACTTCCTGCAGGGATAGCCCGCTAGGGTTCATGTTAGATAATTGGAAACATTACCCTGGCACAGGGGGTAAAGACAAAGCAAAGATGACTCATTATTGTGTAGAAATTTGGGGTGCACCCAATCCCCTTTTCCAGACTATTGATAAAGATATTAAACAGGACCCAATACTTAGCCCTCAGACCCTAACCCTAACATTTCCAAATTGGGAAAGAGTGCTTGGGCTCTTTACCTTTCAAGGGGCACAAAGACAGCTTCACCTTTCTTCTTGGTCTCGGCACTCTGCCTGTAGGAGGTGCTACACTGCAACACTCAAGTGTTTTGTCTATCTTTGTTAAATTCACATATATCTGTGTACTGATAGCCACCAAATGAAAAAAAAACAACAAAAAACCAAGGTAATAAACCACAGAAATATGTAATTTGGGGAGAAAGCAAGAAAATTCTTACAAGCGTGGAGTACCAGAAGCTCTAGAACACAGAGCAAAAACCAAAAATGGCACTTGTTAAGTTTGTATTATTAGGAACTAATATGGATTTTCTCTCTGAAATAGAGCTGTTTTAAACCCCTAACTCAGGAGTTCAAATGGGAAATGATGAAATAATACAATATATAGCACAAATTCTGAGAAAAATGAGCTGCACTTCCAGGCATTTTTTTCTTGCCTGTCTGCTGAAGGGGGGAGGGGACAAAAAACCAAACCAGTGATAAACACCACTTACTTTTCCAGCAGCCTGTGAATCAGATGACCATCAGGTCATCTTTCATTTCTTTTGGACTGTTTCAGACTATTTCTTTCCTCAGCACTCCTTTCTGCTACCTGTTTTCTTTAAAGGAAGATTTGGGATCCTTCACTCTGTAGTAAAAAACTGATATATCAACTAGGTTAGGGGTAACTCCCAAGGTGCACCCAGAAAAACAAACAGGAGCTATTTCACCTCTACAAAGATCCACCTAAGCCTGGTCTAATGGCTTGTTGGAAAATAATGTCTCTTTCAAAATATTCAGTGCACAAATAAAATTCTGAGGAAGATATTAATTAAGTTTGGGGGAAAAATTACAAAGATTTTTTAAAATACTACCTGAAAAATAAAAACAGATTTTTAAGTTAAACCAGGATTTCCAGTAGATCCCTTCTGGATTCTGTAAGATTTATTGCAATATTCTACCTGTACAGAGATTTTGTGTGCTTTATTCAACATTATTCCATTAAATAAAAGGTGATTTCATCTGGTTATTGTTTGCAGAGCTCTGAAAGTTTTGAGACATTATCCCAAGCCTTATGAACTCAGTTTAAGGTAGTAAGGTACACTTAAACACCTGTAATAGCATCCGTATTTTTAACCAGCCTCTGCTGTAACAGTAGAAAGTATGTATTAAAACATATATCTGGCAAAAATATTTAAGTGCTGTAGAACTATATAATTAATTTTATATAATTCAGCTTTTTTCTACTGTAATCCAGGTAAATCTTTTTTCCCACCCTTCTAACATTGTGATACCTCATAATGCATTGGTCATACTTGCAAAATTAGAAAAGTGGTTTTAATATTTTTAATGAATTATTTGCTATTCCAATTAGACAGTTAATTTCTCTATGCTGAAACATCATCTCTCTATAGATCTAGTTTAGTCAAGTCTTTTTTATCAAGCTCTACTTTCATTTTAATCACTATTTATTATCCAGCAGTCAAAACCATTTTTATAATTGGTCCACATGACAAAACACAGGGGTTTTTATGTCATATCTCCTTTTGCATATCCTGCATTCCTAATAACTGGGAACAAGTGTGTCATCATACTTTCACACACTGTAAACAACCAATAAATTGTGACAAAATAAAGTGAAACCTTTGGAAATCGACTTTAACTGCATTTTAAGATGACCATAGAAAGTCTATTAAATTGTGGGAAGTACAGGACCTACAACATATTTTCACCATGTTTTGTGCATATATTTCAGAACTAGTAAAAAAAAAAAACAAAAAACAAACCATCAGCTTTGCAGAGCTTCAAACTTGTTCAATATTTACATCAGGGGAAAAATATTCCAAATCTTCAGTCTAATTTTTCATTTCCTCTAAACTCCATAAAATAAGAAAAGAGTATGTTTTGTTACTTTATGTAATTTAATAACTATTTGTTGATGCTTCCATTTATTTGATTTTAACTCTAATTTTGCAATAAAGAACAAAATTTTCACCCAGTTAGAGGAACATCAGAATGTCCTAATGGTACACTACAGAGACACTTAAGACAGACTTATTAAATGGTGGGTCTTTATTTTTCCCCTTTAGCTGGTGAACTAGTAGCTAAGTGTCTCTGTCAGCTTCTGTTGTGAGGAGGAACAAAACATGCAATAAATCTGCAGAGGGAATGTTATGATAGCCAGCTTGTGATATTTTGCTCTTGCCATTTTTTTCATCGTCATCACTGGTGCATCTAGGTTTCTAAACATTCTGCACGCCTTCTGCATCATGCTTTTTCAAAGGCAAGGATCAAGTGTAATTCAGTACAACTTTCTGCTTTGACAGCAACCACCAGTAACTAGATGATGACTGTTGGCATGCAATGAGCTTTACCTTCTCTTAACATTTACCATGTTTCGCTAGATTGCTAGTGAGGATAGCACTGTGATTGTGATAAAGCCTTAGTTAAGTAATGATATATACCGTCTCATTCTTCCCCTCTATCATTAAAGATTTAATATGCCATTATACACATGCAAAGTCAGCATCTGACATATGCTTTGCATGGTTCTACTGACACAAAGGTAGGACCCAGTGAGGGTTTAGACATGTTAAATTCATTCTGCAGAAATATGCATGTTCTTAGATAGCTGCTGTGCCAATTTTGCACAGCAAACATAAGTACTGTACGTATCTGCATCCCACTGCTTTCTATATGAATGCTCTACATTCTCCTGATAGGTACCATTTTAGAGCTCTTTTAATCTCTCAAGAGACCCTTTCTCTAATTCATACTACTGGCAAAATACCTTTTCTTTCACCACTCATACATGCTTTATACTGAGTATCAACATTTTCCCTTTCATATCAGCATCCTGGTTAGCATCCCCAGAAGATCTGTTAGAGATAGATACTATTTACCATATCTTCCTCACACATCTTCACCCCTATGGAGTAAGGCTCCTAGAGACCAACCCCTACAAAGCTGGTCAGATAATCTTACCAACAGCAGATAAAATCCAGGCTCCACCTCTTGCAGAATTCATTTGTGTGACTGATGACACGTGTCAGACATGGTCATTGTCCTCGCTTGAGTCAAAGACAGGGTGCAGACAAGACTGAGGGCAAATGGTTTAGAAGGAAGACCTGTAAGTATTATTAACTGTGAGCAGGAAGGGCTGCTTCAGAAGGAGGAATCCTAATGAAAGGGAACTTTTTGGTTGCATACAAATAACTCAGAAACTACACCCAAACCAAAATTATTATGGAAAAAAAAGAGAAGAGGAAGGCATAAGAGAAAGATGAAGACATGAAAGTGAAGAAATATGGTTTACTACAAAATTGGCATGGAGTAACTTCAGTGGTAGAAGCTTTTATAGCGTTTTTGTCCATTTGTCTTTACAGTCACAGAAATTAGTTTAGTAGTTTACTGTCCATTTCTTTAGCTTACAGCTTTTGTTTTATAGTATTTGCAATTTACTGGTTCACAGACATATTAAAATTTAGTTCTTTAATAATCCTACCAAATAAAATGCTTCAGTCTCCTATTTCAGTATCTCCATACCTGTAAAATAGGGCTTTCCCTTTCTTTTTTTTTCCTAGACACGTTTTTTTTTTATCCAGTGTTGCATTGTAGCACCTCCTACAGGAAAAGTGCTGAGACCAAGAAGAAAGGTGAAGCTGTCTTTGTCCCCTTTGAAAGGTAAAGAGCCCAGGCATTCTTTCCCAATTTGGAAATGTTCTAAACTAAGACACTTCATTGGACTCTCTGGACATCACCCCACCCCTGGAACTACCTGGATTGGATGGCTGCCTAAGCCCCGCCTAAGCTATAAAAAGCCCTGCTTGAAGAAACCTCGTGGCATTTTTGGGGTGTTGTATAGCAGAGACATGGACCTTCAGTATCTGGCATGCTTTTTTCTCTTTAGAGAGTTTGTTATTTTGGAAGTTAATAAACCTTTTTTGTTTCCAACATCACCCGACGTGTCTTTTCCTGCTCTTTTTAAGCCATGGGTATTTATAAGACAAAATACTCAAATTGGAATGGCACCTCTGAGAGCACATAACACCTGACTTGAGGAGAAATCCCATCAATTCAGTTATTTAAGCTGGCTCCCAAAACCTTATAAAGTAGGAAATTGGTTATTATAATTAAAAGAAGAGAAAGTTCCTAACCAGTTTTTCACTGGTCTCTCCACAAATCTTTGCTGAAGTGTTAATTTCACATAACTTGATTTATCAATTATTGCATGTTTTGCTTGGAGTATAAGTAAAATTATATAATTCATAAAAGCTTAAGCTGTGTAGTAATTGATGAGTCATTGACCATTCCCATGTTTTAACTTTCCACTCCTCTCCAATTCTCTGATTAAAACAAGTGTCAAAGTTGTCTAGTAAAAAATCTGGTGTTCACTATCAAGTGATAGCATGAAACTTTGCACTATATTTTAAAGAATAAGCTTTTGTGAATGCTTTATCAGTGCAGCAAGAAAGTATCATCTATATTACTGGAGTTAGCAACTGTTTGCAATTACTGTAAATTTGCCTTTGAAAAATTTAATCATGGTTGATCAGTAAAATGCAAGAAAGAGATGGAGGAGAAAATTTAATTCAGAAGTGAAAATTAAGAAATTCAATAGAAGAAAAACCAGTCACCATGATCTCTCCTGTCCTTTGAGATAATTACTATAAATTTTTCTTATTAAAAATATGTATTTCTATTGATACTATTTCTTCCTTGAGTAATCTCTTTCAAGGTAAGATAATATCTGAACAAATAAAACAATAAAGAAATGCTTCTTTTACTTTTATTTCACTCAAATTTGTTGCTTTTTGTCCTCAGCTGAAATTAGAGCATCTCTATGTATCACTTTTTAGAATCCTGTGCAGTAATTAAAAAAAAAAACAAAAAACATTGAAATGCAGAAACAGAAGCAGCCTTTTCATTAAGAATGGACTGTGTTTTTCAGACATCCTAACTATTCTTGTTTCTTCATCCCTCCTCTCTCCATGCAATGACAGCTACATGTGATCAGGGAGATTGTAGAGAGGTTATGAATAGTTTTTCCCTAACAGACAGCAGTAATAGAGAAGAAAAATAGGTTGAAAAAATCCTGGATTATGAATACTAACTGACCCTAGGTATCTGCCAAAATGATCTCAGATCTCAACAGAAATGTGAGGAAAAAAATGTGTGGATCAGAAAGCTAATGAGTCATTTTTCCTTTAATAATAATGAACACAAAAATGTTTTGTTCTTGGTTTTCCCTTCTGTTTATTTCTGTGTTGGCCCTAAGCATCTATCAGGACACCAAGTTATTTCATCATTCCTAAGGGAAAAATTATTCAGGAGGTGATCGATGGAGTTAATGGAATCTCACTTCTCCTCAGGTGCCTGAAAACAGGTTATCCTCAAAACTGATTTGCTGTTTCTTGTAGCCATAGATCACACACTGAAAGTAACACTGAAACAGAGTATTAAATAAATTCTTAAACTAGTCAAAATCTGAAATGGTAAATCCACACAGATGCATGCAGAGGTTGCCATCACAGTTTAAATTAAGTCTAATCTTGTAAGTGAAAACAGAGGTATTTAAGCCTGTCTAAAATCAACCTACAAAGGCAAATTATGTCATGGTGAGCTGAAAAATTGCTATGTACCATTTACTTAGATCTTGACTTGCTCAATTATCTCTGCACCATACATTTTTACAGACTAGAGGCACATCCAGTGTGAGCAGCAGCTGCATGAGAAATCAAATCTTGCTTGTTAGGGACAAAATTCTCAGGATGTCTGTAGTGGAAGGAAAGAGAAGAGACTGGGGGGGGGAACTGCTTGCAGAAGAAGAGCTCTAAATATTTTTTGAATATCTGATGATACACGATTTTAATGAACTCATCAAACAGCTCTAGATCCTTCATTATTTTAAGTCAGTCGAAAACATTCTATTAATATTTGCTGTTAAACTACTTTTCTGTGTTCCTGTTTGTTATCTTTGGAAACTTGTTCTATAGCTATTACCAGATGCCTTTCAGCTGCTTTAGGATTTCTGACTCTAAACTGCTCTACATTCTGTTGTTCCTCTTCCTCAAAGAGAAGATGACTAAAAAGAGAAAGAAGTAGCTCATGGCCATACTGAAGTGATGTCTAATGTGTTTGCCTTGCTGGTCTTGAAAATTTGAGTTAGAATTTTTCACATTATAATATCTATTTAAAAATAAATATATTTATTAGAGCTATTACTTGCATTCTATTTGACAGTAATAATCCTGTAATTAAATATTACACTTCAAAGATTTTCTGAAGCAATGTTATGAATTTACATCATGTTCTTCTTCTTTTAGTGTGTATCCTTTCTCTTTGTGAAGATGAGAGATATTCATGAAGCCTTTTACCTTCTATCTGGTCCACTCAGTTCATAAAAGAGGGGTGGAAATTTGAGTAATCTGCAAATTTGAATAAAGAGGTAATCTGAGACTGACTCAGAATCATGGAGTTCTAATTCAGTTGGTTTCTATCACTCTATATCCTTATAGATAACGATATCACACACTACAGTGACTGATCACATACTCTTATATTGGGTTCGTGGAGGTATTAGAACAAACCACAGTTTTTCTGACACATAAGAAAAAAAAAAAGGCATTATATATGCAGAATAAACTGTCTCATTAACTAACTAATGAGGAATGAATTCTGCACACCCCATAACAACTGTTCCTTTCCTGCTTTCCTTCTCCTGCACTCTTTACTAGCCATTTCCATGAAGACTTCTTTCTGACTTTGAGTCTTCTTCCCAACAAAGGAGCTACTCCCCAAGATTTCTGCCTCTAAAAAAAAGAAAGTATTTTCTATGGTTGTGCACACACTTTGCTTAGCAACTCTTTTAACTGCATCCTATGCCTACTCTTTAATAAATGTAAAGTCATTTTGCTTTGCACCAGTATCAAAGTTCTGCCTAGTAGCAACACTGTTTTGCATCTAGCTGTTTCTCAGAAAATATTCAAACAAATGGAAGAACAGAAAACTGAGTTGTATAGGAAAAACTGCTAAACAAGAAGAGGAAACTAAGATTTATTTTATTCCAAGGAGAGAAAAAAGAAAAAAAAATAGTAGTTTGGGCATTGCCAAGTTTCTTTGACATGTTTGTATCTGGGAGGGAGATGGAGAAAAATTAGTCAGAAATCTGATATTGATTTTTTTTGTTTGTTGGTTTTTGGGTTTTTTAAATGTAATATGTGTCTATATGAATTCAGTTATTTACCACGTGTCCCACCAAGAATGTTGTTCAAACAAAATACCTCAACTAACTTTGATAAACATGTGAATTCTAAGGGACTGACTTCTTCAAAGTATTCACTAAGCAGAATTGCCAAAGCAGGGATAGTTAGTCACTCACTGGGGGGAAAAAAATGCTTGAATAAGAGCCAATTCGGACATAAATATCGAAGTTATTGAATCCTCAGTGGAGAACTGTACGTGTGAAATTGCTATGAATGCTATATCACGGCAGCAGGCATTTATCAAAGATAAAACTTTTCATTTGGGATTATGAAATTAGATGCTAGTCTTACCTCTAAATCCAGAAATTAAAAAATTATCCTTAAGTAGTACAATTCACCAACTGAAAGAAATCCTGCATAAAATTCTGAGAATGCTTTTCATACTCTCCCCTATAGCTTTATTGTGCATTTTTTATTTTCTTTTTTTTTTCTCCAGCAGCTCCCCTTTCAGCTACCAGCAGCCACAGTAGCAGCACAGCTTGAAATGGAATCCACAGCCACAGGACCTCAGGATCAGAACAATAGATACGACTGACATGTTTCATATATTAAAAAAACTGGCACCTATGCCCATTTACATTTACAGGCTATAAGTGTTCACGTTTTGTTTCATTTTCAAGGAGGGGATTACTCAAGCAAGTAGAACAATACAGGGACAGAACCTTTCCCCAGCTTTCTTATTCTTCTTGTGTAAAAAGTGGTGTCATCCTTAGTAAAAAGATTCTAGAGGTTTAATTCTTTCCATGCATTAAACCGAAGTACCGTCTCCTGTACCTTACAGAAAAACCAGTTCATTAGTTGAAACACAAATTTTCCCTCTTTAACTGCACCTCCAGGCACCTTGCAAATAATTTATGAGATAGTGAGAATTTTGACAATCAAAAAAGAATGGAAATTCACAAGGCAGACTCATAGGAAAAGAAATCTTACTAAATGTATTTCCATTCTATTAGGGTTTAAAAGAAATGTCCAGAGTCCTCACTCTGCAATGAAGCAGCATGTTTTCAGTGATGTTTGATAATTTTTTGCAATATAAAAATTTTTTGCTTCACTAAGCCAAATTAATCTTTTTTCTTACCATTTGATATCACAGCTAGACAAGAATGATGGTCCACAGATAAGTTGGAAATATAAATTTTTCTTTTTTGTATTCTGCATTAGAAATCCAGAAGCATTTCTTTAGACTTTGGTGAACAGAAACTTTGTCTTTACTTGAGAGAACCACAATACTCAATTTCCAAAATTCTGAAATAACAAAAAAGCCTGAATGAAATTCACTTAAAATTCCTTAAAAATTAAAATAAGATTTCCAGCATACAAACCAGAAGTCTTTCTCTTTGTGCTCTGACTGTTCAGAAAATCACTTTCTGTAGTGCCTGGGAAAAAGGATCTTGTATACATGTATGAGTCAGTTATTCAGAAAATACCTTTCCATCAATTCAGATAGAAGAGACAGTTCTTCAGAAAAAGTTCCATTCCAGCTCAATAGCTGAAGATTTTTTTCCCCCTGTGGATCTTTCTCTACATAACATCTCCAGAAAGACCATCTCTTTCTCAGGCACAATTATAATAGTATTTCCCAGAGAGCAACAGCAAAATTGTCGAAGTGTAGCTCCAGTGAGACAGTGACAATGAGGTGACAGTGGAAGGAAGGAAAATTATTCTTGTTGGTCAGACTTTTCTTCATGTTCTCACAAATTAGCAGGAAATCAAACTTTGGAACAAACCTAAATACAGATTATCAAGAAGACAATATTATCTCTCATGAATTTAATAAAGCACCTAAAGAAGGTAAGAGAACCTTTACCTTCCTATAATTCTTATCAAGTCTTCAAAGAATATTAAATTATTTTATGAAGTGCTGTATATATATGTCATTGCACAAACCAAAACTTATTGTTTACAATCAGGAAGCATTTCTGATTGGTCAACAACCACCTTACATTGTCAGTTAAATATCTCTAGCCTGTTACTTAAAAAGTACAACTGCATGTATCAATCAAATCAAAGAACTCACAGATGTTGTACGTGATATAAGAATGCTAGACTTTTCATTCTGGCAAGTCTTAGCTATGTTGGGAGATAAAAATCTCACAAAAAATTCCTTCACAGAACAAGAACTATAGTCTGTGACATCCCTGTCACACTTCAGCCTTAAACCAGAAAGAAGTTCCGACATGGTGACTTCGTGATTCCCTGAGTCCAGCTGACTATCAGGATGTGCAGAGATAATTGTCACTTACAGAAAAAAATTTCAAAGTTTGTTTAAGGAAATATAGTTGAATCAACTTTCAGCTACACTGGAAGTTAACTTTCATTCTTCCCTCCTTCCTGTATCTTCTTTTCCAATGTTTTCTTTGATTTGATTAAAAATTTAAATCAAAATATCAATTATAATATTTTTCCTATTTCAGGTAAGTAGGACAGGAATATATTTCCCTGTCCATTGAGTATATCCATAAAGGAAATATCTAATTGTAGTAATCTCTGCAGGTCCATTAGCCAAATTGAATGGATCAGGATGTTTCTTACCATACTTAATTTGGATGTTTCTGATTAGGAACATCTACACTGTAGCATTCAGTGAGACAAATGAATATCTTTTTATTTAGTGATCACTCATAAATATAAGTATGTTTTAATTAATGGTAAAATATGTAAGTGTATATCCAGAGAAAGAGAATCTTTCTTATAACTCTCTCTGCTTTGTTCTCTCCTTTTCTTCTGATTAGTTTTTCATATTCCGTTATACTAAATATGCACCAGCTTTTGGAAGTAAATGAGTATTTAGAGGCTTAGATCAGCCTTGAAGTTCCTCCAGATATCAGGAGATTGGAAGCAGCACATATTTTTTCTACCTTATATTACCCACTTAAAAAATCATATTTCTTGAGTATAATGGATAGACTGCAATGATTTTCAAGGAAATAATTTTACTGAGGGACTTGGGGTTGGTCCTATCATATAACACAAGAACAAAAGTCTGATTGGTTTATGATTTCACTGGGAAACTGAAAGGAAATTAATTCCATTTAACTCACTACTTGTCAACTCCTTTGTTGTTGTTGTTTTTAATATACATACCTAACACTGGGGTTTGTCTGGAGATATTTCAAGCTGCTAAACCATTTATTAGTTTAATAATAATGCTAGAAATTATTGAAACACTATAAATGTTTAAAACAAAATATAGAAACTTCTGGGTTTGGTGTTCAAACTAAAACCATTTTGACTACATCTTCTAAAAGAGCCAGATAACCTGAAGCATGTTAACAAAGATAACCTGCTATGCTAAGGTTTTGTTGATAGGTCTGGACTTTCTGAAGTCAGAAAGATAGGTTAAAATACGGTATTAAACAAGGATTATAATAAGATATATGTACCATCCCTGCCCAGATATTACCCTTCTTCGGCACATTTGCACAAAACAGAAATCTGATAACAAGGGGGAAATGGCTTTGGGTAGCTTAGGACAAGAAAACAGTGAAAGATCTGTAGCTCACCCAAGTAATTGCCTACTGTATCTATACATCACATAATCATGGTGGGTGACGTATTTCTGATTACTTTCTTAACCTAATGCCCTCTAGACTTGAGAGGGAATAGGATTTAATGACTTACACAAGCATGCCTTGTTCCCTGATCAGCATCACCATTCCCAGGTGAGTAGAAACTCTTTCTCTACCCTGCCCTTACAGTAAAAGCTGACCTCTTCTCCGGGTGGCTTAGCTTACCTAGTACTTGCACTTCACAGGAAGACCCTTACAGTTTCCTTAGATCAAAAGATTAGTTTATTACCAGATTTTAAGGCCTTTGTTGTCACAAGAAAGAAGTAGGCTGCTGTAGCCCTAGTTGAAATGTGTCCTTTGGATAAGGATGTGCATCCCAACAGCTTAACTGGAGCCTTTAAGAAGACATTTACCATAGTACATGCAAATATCTAGTGGCTGATAAGGCTGCAGGTTGTAGTAAATCTATGAATGACCACAACACTCGTGTCACAGCATCAGTTTTTGTTTTCTCAATAACTCCATTTCCAACAAATCACACCATCTTCCATTGCTTTCTCGCAAGGCTTTTTTTTTTTGTTGATGGTCTTGTATTTCTGACTTGTCTCTGACACACCAGCAATTTCCCTCCGGACTGTTAGCATATTAATACAGTGGACACTGTGGCAGAAACTATTTTAACCTTTGTGAGAAGACATTCGCTGTTTTGTGATAAATATAAGTGGGACTTATTGCTGCCAGTGATTAAAAAATAGCAGTAACATTTTGGTCACTCTTTTGGCTCCCAAGCAGGTCTGCTTGACCACTTATACTTCTTGACTTACTCTAGAAAACATCAGTTCTCCAGTATCTGATTCCTCTCTGGTGCCTCAAGAGGGAAGGGGGTGTTGATGTCTGGACAGGAAGCAGGCTGGCAATTACCATGCCCAACCAGTAACCTCTCTAACTGCATTGTCTCCTCCTCCAGCTCAGACATTTTACAAAGTTGTGGTGAGGAACACGGGGGAAGCAACAGATGGGGAAAGGAAAGAACCTCCCACTGTTTGGATGAGTAATTGCATTTTTGGCGTCACTGCCTGATTCTGGTGTATGACAGACGGGAAAAGATTTAGGTACAAGCTGAAGTACACTGAAAAGTGTACTCTTTCTCTCTTCCTCATATTTTAACTAGGTGAAAAA
The DNA here is from genome assembly GCA_013400315.1 of Bombycilla garrulus. Classification (NCBI taxonomy): domain Eukaryota; kingdom Metazoa; phylum Chordata; class Aves; order Passeriformes; family Bombycillidae; genus Bombycilla; species Bombycilla garrulus. The sequence continues at coordinate 105,189 of VXBU01006141.1, forward strand.
AAGAGGCAAAACCAAAAAGATGATCTTAAATACTTTTAGTTTAATCCTCTTCAGTTTACCCTTCTCACATTTCTTATTTTTTTTTTCATGGTAAAACAAATATGCCACAAAATTGGAGGAAAAAGGTAAATAAAACATACTTTTGCCCCTATCAGATAAAAGTATTTTAAAAATTCTGAAGATTATGAAGATATTTCATTCAATGTTTCTCACCACGTGATGCATTTTTTAAACCTCTACTCAGCTGAAAGTAAAGGATATTTTAATATCATATGGAAATTTTGTAGTAATATTTCAATAACAGTAGAAATAAAGCAAACAAGTACAATTAACTTCACATGCAGCAAGGTTACAGTTATTTTATGGCTCACTCTTCCTCTAGTCACTGCAGAAATGAGCATCCATCCTTCTGAGACTGGCTTTTAAATTATTTACGTGAAAAAATATTCCTGCATTTTTTCTCCTTTCCACTTTGTGAGAATGATCACCTTCTCACACCAGTAAAAGCCTGTTTTATCCAACACATATTTAAATCTTACCCATCTAAATATTTAAAATATCATTACTGCAAAGTCAGCTAGTGGGAGCTCTGCAAGCTTTATCATCTTAAAATTGTTATGCCAAAATACTAGTGAAATGAAATAGTATTATAGTCCAGATTGTGTGTTCCTTGAAAAATCTAAATGTTTCTTCAGTTATTCAACAAAAAATCAGATTAAAAAAATATTTTCAATGCTGAGTCTATATTTTGAAGTACTCATTTGTACTATTTCAGTTTGAGCCAGATTGAGATTCTGCCAGCTCTTCACCCACTGATAGTTATCAATAAATGAGGCAGAGATGGAAGGGAGCACTGCTCTGAACTGGGAAAAACTGCTATCCAGAGTGATTTATCATATGCATAAAAGTCATAAAAAGACTGAATGATCTTTCTAAATGGCATAATACATTATGCCAGTATTGAATAACAAAGAAGCTAAGATAAGAACCTTGTGATACAGCAAAAAAATAATGCAACAGACAGATACAAAGCATCTCACTGCAAAAACCCACAAATTTCTATAATGAAGTAAAAAAATTATAAATTAACTTAAAAGACAGAAGGATTGGCCTCAGAAGCAGGAAAAAATCTTATTTATGAAGTGAAAAGCCATTCTTTGATTAAACATGTCTGATTGTCAGTTCCGAATGATGCAGTATGCCCAAGTATTTCAGGGGTGAGAATGATGGACAGTAAGTTTTCAATTGTCACTAAATTCTGGTACTGCTACATGGCTGGTTTTGTATCTGGGATATATTTTTCTTCTTAGAAACATTTCTGTCTTTATTTTTAAATTATTTTTTAATTATTATTGATAGGAAATTAGTAAAAATAAAAAAACTTCTGGAGTAATATCTTTTTACCTTAAAACAACATAGAGAGAAACATTTTCATAGACTATATGAAAATATAGTCTATGAAAAGATGACTATATGAATAAAATTCTCTATATAGCTGAAATGTTTCATTCACTAGGACAGGCAATGTTGGAAGGAATGTTTATTTCTGTACTGACTATATCCTTGTTCCCTCTTCTTACATTGCCAGTATTTTTTCTGACCATTATGACTGTCCCTACATCATTAATGGAATTGCAGACTGGGTAAGTAGACTTTAAGAGGGGCATTCATCAGGCTCAACATACCAGATGTTGCGCTGAAGGTTTCCAGAGTACTCTTAGTTTCTAGATTAAGGTGGATAGGAGGAGGACAATGCTGTGAAAGTGATTGATTGATTGATTGATTGATTGATTAGCTGAATGATTAAGTTATTGATGTGTAGTCCAGTCTATGAAAGAAAAATGCATGATGTGTACCTATACTTTACAAGTCCAATGAAACTGCCTTGCAAATGACAATAATTACATTCAAAGGGTAACATTCTGGTTTGCAGTTGAAATAATTCCCCAAAACATTGTTTGGAAGACACAGAAAAGCACAGTTTAAAATAAATTCTAGGCAGGATTTCTTCCTCAGATCTTGGGACCTACCTTTCCAGAGACATTGCTAAGCACCCCATTTTTACCCTCCACAAGTAGTCAAATTCTATCAATCCATTGTCTTACCTGGGAAAACAAATTTCAGTAGCAGCATCATGTTAGAGTAGCCCTACCACTCAAAGGTAATTGAATCTTTTGAGATGTTGTAAAAAAACTGTAATTGGGCCTTTGAGATGTCAGCAGAAACTTTAATCTGTGTTTAAATATGCAGATATATTATGTCTGAGACAACTTTTTACTTTTTTTGTCTCTCTGATGTCCTCTCTCTGAAGATTCCTATTCTCTAAGTGATTTGCATTCTACAATATTGGAAATTTATTCCTTAGAATCTTTGCTTAGAATCTTTTGCTAAAATCAAACACAGACCCCATTTGCAAATATTTCCAATTTGAATTCAAATCTAACCTAGAATATCTAGATAGGCTTAGGCCAATTGATATTTGTATTCACCTGTATTTCTTTTTCATTGAAATTTTGTGAAATAATAATATCCAAGTATATCTCTATAACAACTGTTTTGTTCTGACAGTGGAAGTATATTTAAGCGAAATGTAACTGAAGGGGGCTGAAGGACAGTCACTCTCATGAAAGCCACAGAGCTGTTCCCACAAACTCTTATGGAATGAACTGTTCACATTTTCCAGTGCTCTATGCTGTAACAGCAAAATAAAATACCCAGAAATGAGCAGTGCAGGATAAGAACTGAGTAAAGTTGATATGGAAAAATGCTTGCCTAAAGATAAATAGCAGAAGAAAAGTTATTTTTTTCACTGGCTGGGCAAAACCTTAGGGAAGTCAACTGACTGCATAGAATGAAAAAAAGCAGAGAGGGCAGACCAGAGCTGATAAACAGCTGCTTTCACCAGAAGATAAATGACCATGATGGCCTGGCTTCCACATTTACCAGGGGAGAGTCTTTTTTATCTTAATAAGGAATGCAGACCTTACATTTCTGTTTTCAGCTTTATTTTTATGGAATCTGATTTTCCTTTTGAATAATTTCGATTTAGATAAAAGGAGCCTTTTCCAGGAGTCTCTTTTTTTTTTTTTTTACAGTGATCCACAGCACATCATATTGAGTAATATTTATTTAGACCATTTACAATCAGTATATTGTTTCAAATTACACAGAATAAAATATTTGAATTTATTTTTTACTTGTAGCCTTTAGTTGTATTTTTTTACTTTTACTATAATATTGATTTGCAAGACCACTTTTAGAAAAGATGGTCAAATAAAGTACCAAAAGCATACAACAGACCCAAAGTATACAATGGACCCAAGGTATACAGTGTTTCTCAGCAAGGAATAAGTAACAAGAAAGAAGTTTAGAATGAATGAGAAGAGTTAAATACTAGTTCACATGTCCAGGCTGATGTTGCATAACAGCCACTTCTATTTCTAAGGTAGCTTCCACTTAATACCTTATCAAGAGAGCTTCTGTTACCCCAGGCTCCATTTCACACTCATTAACACCTCCCTCCAACCATCATTAGGATTCATTACAGAAGAGTTTAAACCTATTCAGAATTTTTCTGTGTTGAAATGATCCAAGCTGACTTTGTGGCTTCATTCCAGAAGAGACTCACAATCTGTCTGGACCGCTCCAACATAAACCCAGAACATGCTATAAATGAAAGGAATTATCTGAATTTGCCCTTCATTGTCTTCTTTGACCATAGGCAGACTCCCTTCCCTTTTTCAAAGCAGATTTCTTTTACCATCTGCCCTAAATCCCTTTCTCAGCTGTTGCGAATTGCACAATGTACTTTGGTTTTTGTTTTCTTGGGTTTTGCTCAGGGAATTCCAAGTCCGGCTCCTCACTCAGATAACCACTGAGAACTTGAGTTCTGTCTCCTCATTGTGATTGATGTTTTTCTGGCCACAAGTCCCGTCTTCCAGAAGTGCTGTGTCTGAATTACAAGCTTTCCCCAGTGCATCCTTTTCTTATTTTTTCTTATTTTTTTCCCCTGTGCCCTGAACTCACACATGTTGCAGTCCTTTTTGTCTAATCTTATTTACCAAAAGCTCTATGAGCCTGAAATAGATTAGACTGTAATGCAAGTTTGTCTCAACAGACCACGACCAGGTTCATGGATGGTTGGGTTCTTAGTTTGAAAACTGCATAAAAAAGGATTGCTCTTGTTTAGTTTCCAAGAGAAATACAGTCCCCTGTATTACCTTCATGTACTGACCATTTCTATAATTCCTAAACCAGTTAAATATACAAGGTTAAATATTTACTGACTTAGCAGAAAAGTAATATGGAATTTTCAGTTTTGCATATAGATTAAGAAGGTCATTTTTATTGTTATTACTCCTAGGTAACTGAATATACTGGGCTTTAGGGAAACAATGGTTCATATTGTTATAAGTGCATGTTGTGTTGTTGGCTTTTCACAAGTATTGGGATGAATGCTATATGTATAATGTTAAAATAGCTCTGCTGTATGGATATAGTTCGATTGGTTTTTTTTCTTTTCTCTCTGCTAATAGAAAGTTAGGCATATTTTTAATAGTGATAGGATGCTTGAACTGCCCACTTGGTTGAGATAACAGCCAGTGAACATATGATGGGGACTCTGCTGCTGGCATGCCAATTATCAACAAACACTGTGAAAATCATGAACCACAGACCAAATTAAAAGGTAATAAGAAGAGGATTAAAACCGCAAGCCAAGAAACACGCATGCTCTAAAAAGGCAGACCCAAGGAGTGGCCATGCTAAAGAGTTCTCAGAATGTGTAAACTAGTTTGTGGGAAAGTTTGAATATGCATGAAGATCTATGAATATGCAACAGGTTGATGTAATGTAAAAAAGTATTTCAGGGGTGTTTCCAAAGTAGCAGGTGTGCTCTTGGCAGAATGCCAAGCACCCTGCCATTTTAACACGTTGCTTTATTTCTGTCTTTTATAATCTTTTTATTAAACCTTTTAAATTTTACCAGGAGAGTGAACTTTGTTTTTCACAATAGTAACATAAAGTTAGCACCACTTCATTGTAGTAACATCAACAAGGTCTCCTCAGGGCAGAGCAGCCCTTGCATCTTAAAATTCTCTGTTGTCAAAACACTTCAAAAATAAAAAGACAATTCTAAGTATGAATTGTGATTATTTTGCCACGTCTCTTTTCCTTTCAGAGAAAAGTGTTTGAATACCTGTAGCCATCAAAAGGAGGAAAAGAAATAATGGGAGAAATTAAGTAAATAAATACCTGAATCCCCACTCCACTGGACTAATAGCTGAATCCTGAGTAGTAATAGAAATAATTATATTTATAAAGTCCAGGGTTGCATTGTTGTAGAAAAATACAACATTTGCAAGCACCATGGTTCTAAAATATTTTATTAATTTTTACCCTTCATACTCTACACATGCCTTGCTTTAGGTAATAGATACTAGCAGAAAAAAGTAGTGTGAACACTGCACATGAGGAACACACATATCTGCATAAAAATGTTTTGCTAAGATGGAAGCAGGAGAGAGGATTTTTCAGCTTAGAACCTCTCAGTTTCCTTCCTCTTAAAAAAACAAAAACAAAAACAAAAACAAAAAAAAAAAAACCAAAAAAAAACCAAA
>VXBU01006141.1:111141-132713 GCA_013400315.1 Bombycilla garrulus
AAAACAAAAACAAAAACAAAAAAAAAAAAACCAAAAAAAAACCAAAAAAAATTAACCACAGAAGAATAGATAACATTAGTTTGTTTCTCCCAGAAGGAAAAATAAACTTTTGCTTAGAAAGATTATGTTTGTGCATATAAGCAATGCTGTTTGCAAATTAAACTTTGTTTTTCAGGCTGGATTCTGGACTTTCACGTTTCTCTCTTTAGCTGGTATGGGGTAAGAGTATCCAATACTCTTTGTAGCATCTCTAAGCTCAAAAAGCTTCATGTTCTTCTCTAGGATAGAATAGTTAGTCTTCTCACTTTTAGGTCTCCTGTAATTGAATGCAGATCTCATCCAATTCACTTCTATCCACTTGGACTAGATAGTGAATTGCTCTCTAGTCTGTTCTTCTTCCATAAAAATGGCTTGAAATAAGGTAGTGATTTATTTACAGTAGATACCTATAGGCATCTTCCAAGTACTTGCCTTCACATAGAAGATGTCTTTATATCAATCATGGTGACATTACCATTATGAAGTAACCCCTTTCAGTTAGCACACTGAAGGGGCTACCTGCATGACCTGACATTTGCTGATGTACTGCCTTCAGGCAAGGATGCCTGTCAAGATAGTAAGCAATACATATACTGTCTCAAAAGCAGAATGAATAGGGAAGCAGTACTTGATTTACCCACAGGCTTCTGTACATTACCTTGTTTGGGAAATCTTTGTCAGTGTCCCTAAGCAACTTGTCACAGGGAAAAAAAAAAAAAAAGAGGGAAACAGATAGGTATGATCTATCTAGCACAGAATGCTTTTAATGAAAGTATTGTGCCTCTAAATGGATGCTATCCATTATCTACTCTTTAAAAGGGATGAAAAATCATGTTGCTCCCACCCAATATGTGCCAAACAAAGGCACAATAAATAAAAATGGCATTGAAATATATGAGCTCTTTGACTATAATATTAGTCACATCTTATAACCTGACCTTTCTGCTGGCAGGGACATTCACTAGGGTGTTCTAAGAGGACAAGAATTTTCATTAGTATGAAAATTCATTATAACAGTCATGCAATAAAGAAACATCCCTCTTTCCTGACTGACAATTTTTCACACATTATCTTCACTGTTCATGTCTGCTCCCAAATGTTAAAAAATATCCCATAAAGTTTCTACAGTATTGAAGGAATTGCTGGTATAAACACAAACTGGTAAGTAACCCACCATGGCTACTGCTGGTCTTACGACCATGGGCCAGTACTTACAGAGTGCTTCTAAGTATCCCCAATCAAGATGAAATTTAAAAGCTCTGTCACTCATGGTCATAGTTTTAAGAGACAATGGATTTAAGAAATATGCTTCAGGAAAAGCACTGCCATGGAAAGGGACCTGGGGATCCTGGTCATTGATAAATTGAATATAAGTCAGCAATGTGCCTCAACAGCCAGTGAAGGGAGAGGATTATCTCTCTCTGCTCTGTACTGGGGTGGCTTCACCTTGAATATTGTGTGCAGTTTTGGATACCACTGTAAAGCTGTTAGAGAGTACCCAAAGTTGTGTCAGGGGAAGGTTAGGTTGGACATTAGAAAAAGACTCTTCATCTGAGGGTGGCTGGATGCTGGAATTGATTCCCCAGAGAAGTGGTCACAGCACCAAGTCTGACAGAGTTTTGGAAGTGTTTGGACAGTACCCTCAGGCACATAGTGTGATTCTTGGGGATGGTGCTCTGCAGGGTCAAGAGTTGGACTCCTTGTGGGTCCCTTCCAACTTAGTTTATTCTGTGATTTTGTGATTCTGTGAATACAAACTAGTGTGATACAAATATAAAAAAATGTAAATAGGGAAGAAATGGCTCCCCTGACCTCAAGTATTGTGTCCAGTTCTGGGACCCTCAACTCAGGAAAGACATTGAGGCGATGGAATGAGTCCAGAAAAGGACAACAGAGTTGGTGAAGAGTGTAGAAAGTCATATGAGGAGTGGCTGTGGGAGCTGGGGTTGTTTAGCCTAGAATAAAGAAGGCTGAGGGGGGATCCCATCACTCTCTACTACTTCCTGAAAGGAGATTGTGGCCATATGGGGATTGGCCTTTTGTCTTAGGGACTTGTGGGGGGTTGGGGTGTTGTCCCTTTTGTTCCCTTTACCTATAGAATTTTGTCCCATATGTTGCGGGGGGGNTTTCTTAACCGGGGACGGAGCTTCTGCTGGTACTTCTGCTGGAGCTTCTTCTGCTGCTCACCCCGCTGGGACACCCTGCTGAGACTGCAGGAAGAACAGTGACCCATCTAATCCATCCCTGCACCAGAACTCCTGCATTCCATCTCAAGAGTTATTCCCTTCTTCTCAGAGGGCCTGTCGGAGCCATCCACGACTACCGACTGCCTACGGTCTCCCCCATCCCTCTCCCGGGCTTTGCCGCAGGAGTCCCTGACTTCTTCTTTGTAGTTGTTGTTGTTGTTAATACCGTAGTTATTGTTCATTTGTATCTTGTTATACTCATTAGTAAAGGGCTGTTATTCCTCCCCATATCTTGCCTGAAGGCCGCTTAATTTTAGTAATTTGGAGGGAGGGGGTTTCTAAGGGAGGCTCCTGCTTTCCCCAGCAGATACCTGTCTTCAACCCAAGACAAGACTCTAATCAATTAGTCACATTTTCCTATTTTGGTTTGTTTTGGCCTATTAACCATGTAACGTAGTGGTCAGTCTTTAAGGAATAAAGTAAAGAAGGATTAGATTAACTTTTGCCCTAGAATTAAAAATCCTCTGCTGGTTTCATTAAGTATGGATGCAGAGAAGATGGTCCCATTCAGTGCTGTTATTTCAAATAGATGATTTTTGGAGAATAAAGAAAATCACTAATGAATTTGTTGGAAAGTTAATATGAATGTGAATAGACATGGGAGTTTTAACGTGTTTATTACAAAGAAAGAGGAAAACTGTAAGTAAAAGCTCAGTCTGACGAAGAAAGGAAGCAACAGCAACAATAACTATTTTTAACAGACAAGAGAGCAAGTGGGTAGTACCAAATGAAAAATGTAATTTCCTCAGTGTATTAAATTTCTGGGGAATGAAAAAATAACTTTGGAAATAAAAAGAAAATGACTGGGAGCATTAGAACTCTGCAAAGGAGTTTATGCATATGAAATAAAAATTCTGAAAATCACTCTTAGAAAACAGATATTAAAATTATTCATGCTAATAGAGAAAAAAGGTTTACAGGACATGTTTTTATTTATGTTTATTTGCAGTTACCTTTTCTAAACCGTAGCCATAAGACATTAAGCATAGTAATAAAGGCTTACTGTTTCCTATAGCAAAGTTTCACGGCTTAAACCTATGTTAGAGTATGCTAATTTATTTGAATGCTAAACTCACAGGAGTCAATTTTTAGTACAATAAAGATGGCAACAAAATTATGGAATAGTTAAAGGATACAGAAATTGCAGGCAATGCATGCAAAGAAAAAGGAGAGGGTAAAGGATTAGAAGATAGGGGTATAAATAAGTATATATTTTCAGTTCTGTTCCTGACCATAGCAACACCTGCAAAGGCTGATGCTTTGTATCAAATAAGCCAATTCAGTCCCATCATAGCAATATTAAGGGTTGAGTTGCTTGTCTTCAATATTGTACCAGTATTCAGGAGGAATACAAATAAAAGGAAAACTATATTATCCAGATATTAGTTCTAAGTAGCATATTGCTACCAATTCAAAGTACTGTTTCTCAATCAGCTGACAATCAACTGCTACAAAGAAAATAAGTCTTGTCATAAAAAACTAATACTCTTTTAAGGAGATAGTAAGAGGCCTTTAGTTGTGCAGTGGGTAATTTCAATATCAGTCATGGAATTCTGTGACAGTATATTTTCTAGGTAACAAATCTCTGTATAAACTTGAACACTGCTAACTGTAATTACTAGCTGGATGTGCAGGTAAACATAATGTTGTGTAAATATATTACAAATATAAAATTTAAAGAATTCACTACATTAAGAGCTTTATTAATAAAAATCAGAATGTCAGACAGGACACAAAAGTCACCAGTCACCTCAAGCCTGGCAATGTTTTGTAGTTCTCCCAGAGGTTCATTGCTAACACTACTTACATAAGTGGATAAACAATTAATTTAACATATTTAAAACAACACATTAAAATAAACTTCCAGTAAACTACAAAGGAGGCTAATAGAAGTGTGCAATGCTAGACGCAATAAATTCATAACATCTCTGTAAAACGGAAGATGGCCTATTAAGGTAGGTAGGCATCAAAAGTGGTTGTCAGCATGCAGATATTTCCCCTGCATACTAAAATTCCATCCAGAGAGCATATTTCTTTTCATAGTAGCTCCAGTGCAACCTTCCATAGGAGATCAAGGACTGGTCATAATTTCAAGTAGCAACACCAGGAAAGAAGTGCTTTTCAAATTTTCTTCTTCCATGAAAGATCCAGGGGAACCAGTTAAGCTTGAGTGTGTCTCCAGCATAATGCAAGCTTCTCAGTTTTGAGGAAATTTATTGCTGTTTCTAGCAGTTGGTTGTAACAATTCTATGGGAAATATCCCTATATGCTATTACAAATAGTAACATGATCAAGATCAGTTATTCTTATGATTTTTTTTCTCCTCTGCATTTGACTAATTACTTAATGCATATTTGACTAGCATCAGTGCATATATACGCATCCTGTATACTGCTAGATATGCATGTTTAAAATATCTCAAATATTAGTCAAAAATACAGGACCCACTGAGAAATACTAAGTCTTTTGAGGAAGACTGAAAAATTACCCATAAAGTGACTTGAGTGCAAGCACTGTACAACCTCCTCAAATGTAAATTAAAAATAACATTAAATATTCTTTTATGCTATTTTAAATCCTTATAGTTTTGTCTTTTACCTTTTTAATCCTCCAATGACAGAAAACACTGACATATTATGTGACATTTTTTAACTAAAGATAAGTTTCCTAGCCACCATAAAATATGAGCTTGAAATCACCATACCTGTAGCCTAGAGTCTAAGCAATTGATCTAAAAACTATTATCTTCCAGCAGCAGTGGAATTACAGCTGCTCGAGGTAAGGATATTATCTAATTCTCCAGTATTAATCCTCACATCCGTTACATTGCACAGAATATACAGGGCTGTCAGGTCTGGAGCAAAACTACAGCAGGTCAGATTTATGCCATGCTGTGTTGTAAACAGAGTGTTTGAACTTTCATATATCTCTTCGAATGCCCACCTGTGCACTGGTTTTGCCTGCAAATAAGTCCCTTTCTATAGGAAATAAATGTTCCAGGTGGTATATCCATGACTTAAAACAACAGTCCTACAATGTAAGTTGGAAAAGTTACATTAACTTTTGTCAGATTGTTCAGAAATTTATCATCCTAAACTGAAAAAACTTTAACTGCCGAACATAGCATGCTTCCCATATCAAAGACCAGCAAAAATCAGAAATTCCAGCCAGCCGGCAGTTCCCAAAAAAGTGATTTTGCTTTCACAGTGTATTCTCCCTTCCTGTCTGTATTTCAGAATTTGATGGATGGCTCTTCAAGTTTTGGACTAGGTGGATCATTACCTGATTATGAACTGATCAGTGTGATAATAGCTCTTACAGGTATATGCAGCTATAAACATGTATGAAAATAAACTATATACAAATTTGACATCAAAATAAAAGAACAAAAAAACAGCTTTTTTAAAAGTCTTCTATGAGCTCTGGTCTTTATGAGGAGAGATAATTAATAAGATTTTTAACTAACCTTCAAATAATTTGTTACCATTAGAGCCAGAACATGAAAAGAATTAACACAGAAGACACTAGACCCAAAAATAAGTAATGCATGCTGTTAGCACTTTTATTTACCAGTCAGCTTCTAGATTCCTTTCATGACATACAGTCAGTTTAGTTACTATGAGAACAAGAGATATATGAATACAGGAATGCTCTTTTTACCCCTCACACAGAACATTATTCCCGTAATTATTAAAAACTAAAGCAACTTGGAACAGTGACACTGATTCAAGTAAAAATCCCTTGAACACAGTTTGTAGAATATTTATTGGAAAAGGAATAATTTTTTTAGAAGCTCAAATGCATGCTGATGAAAAGAGACAGCATTCAAGACTTTATTTCCATATGCAATTACACATGCAAATCACAGAATTATAAAGAGTGCACCTGCCCAAGCCATATGTTGCCAGCTTTTCCAGGGGAATGCCATGGGAGATAGTGTCAAAGGCTTTGCTGAAATCCAAGTAGACTCATCCACTAGGTGGGTCACCTGGTGATGAAAAGAGATCAGGTTGTACAGGCAGGACCTGTTTTTGCTAAACCCACTGTCTGGGCCTAATCTCCTGGTTGTCCTGTATGTGCTGTGTGAATGCACTCAAGTTGGTCACCTCCACAACCTTTTCTTGGGACCACAGTCAGGCTGACAGGCCTGCAGTTCCCTAGAAGCTCCTTCCATCCCTTCTTGTGGATGGGCATCACATTAGTCAACCTCAAATCATTTTGGACCTCCCTGATTAGCCAGGACTGATGAAAAATGATGAAGAGCTACTTAAGTGAGCCCTTCTGACAGCCCCCACAGTACCCTCGGGGGAATCCCACTGGCCCCATAGGGCACATGTACATCCTTTTCAGAAACCAGAGGGAGTAGGGAAAAAAAAAAAACAAAAACTCAGAGAAAGGTGGGGCATTGGTGATCAAAGTTATTTCAGTGAACATGAGAAAAATGCATTATGAAATATATTTCTCAGTGGTAGCTTTATTCTTGCCTCACTCCATATGAAGCAAGAGGTGTGTTCTTGAGGTCATATAAATAGGCCAGAAATTGTAATGTCCTAAAGCAAAAAAACAGAGGGCTTAATTTATTAATATATTTTTTGGATAATATATAGCATAATAGGATTTCCATGAGTTTCTCCTTCAGCAGCCATCCCAATGCTTATTATCCTAATCAAGATCTGCAGTTCTTAAATTCTTGTCTTCATGTATCAACTGCTTCCACAAAAACCTAGGAGGAAAAAGGAAATATTCTGAGTCACAGAATTCTGTAACATGTGAATCAAGTTTTCTCTGATATAAATGAAGAGCTGTTGGTTTGAACTTCTTTTAATTATGAAGTAATGTAATGAACATCCAAACTCCATGATGCTTATAGCATGGTGCAAACTCTGAGATCCTGCAGTCAGCACCAAGGTTCACATATGAGCAGAATCTTCCAAGGTTAAAGGTCAGAGTAAGAAGAAAGGCAGAAAAACCTCAATTTATTGGTAGAAAACATAACGAAAAGAGTTCAAGATAGACAATATCAACTATTTGAGAATTTGAAAAAGGCCCATCTTCTTTAAAGAAAGAAAATTGAATTCCCCTGTAAGGTAGTATTACAATTTACAAAAAAAAAAAAAAATTTAAAAAAAATAAATAAATAAAGGAAGCCATAAAAGCCAGCTGGTGTTCAAAAAGGACAGTGACAAACACCAGGCATACCTAGTCATAATCATTATGGGCAGCTGAAACAGAATGACCTTAAAACTCTTTCAAAGCAAAAGTGGAAATGAGGGAAATGACAATTTGTTACAAATTTGTTTGAAAGTGAATAAAATGAAACTTGAGAGTGAGAGTATAGCAATATTTTCCCTTACAGGAAAACTCTTCAGCACTCTCATTTTCAGATAGTTTGCCAAGACCAGTATGCAACAGTAATACTATTAGTGCTTGAGACTGATGTCAGTGAGTCTCACAGAGAGACTCTCACAGTCTCTGTTACCTTACAGTGACAGAAGAGATAAACACAGCTACCTCAAATGCTTCATCTGTGTTTCATCTTCACTGTTCTGTTGGGAAAACATTTTGACCTTTCCTTTGCACAATTCGTTCCAAAGTTTATACCACTTACAGTCTGTACTTTTGCATCATTGCTGAGAGTTTTATTCTACCGTTACATATACACTGTTTGCCTCTCACATTTTCTCAAACAGAAATTTTTGTAAAACCTCTGTTGCATTTAAACAACCCTGTGATTGCTTTTTCTTAACATTGGGTGAAGGATAACAGCCATAGCATCAGAAGCAGCAAAGGTCAGATTTAGATACTCAGAGGGGGCTCCGGAATCAACATCAGTGATTTTATTCTTCCAGTCAGAATCGCAGGCTCACCAAATGCCATGTCCAAACAATTTCATTGTCCAGGACTCCTGGAGCTGTATAACTTAATTTGGACAAGTTCAGAACACAAACTAAAGGGTCACTTGTTGACTTCCACTAATACTAAGGATTGAACTCCATACTAACAGCTGCTTCTGAACATCCTCGGAGAAGAGGAGGGGTGAGGAGTCATTGTCCCTTTTTCAGACAAATCTTTGTATTAAGTAGTGACACCACTCCACCAGTTCTACCCATGCCACAGGTAGATATTTTAAGAGTTTGATGAACAATAGATGTTCTCTATAAAATGCAGCAACTGCCATAATTTTCTATTCAATCCAGCGAAAAATAAGTGATGGCAGGACAGACGCAAGTATACTTCAGAGCAGATAATAGCAAGTTAGTGGTGTTGGTATTATCTAAGTTTAATAAATTAAAAAATATAATATAAGGTTTTGCAAGTTTCAGTATCAACATAACAATGCTTTTTTCCCAGAATAACCATTTTTTCCCTTCACAATTTTATGTTAGAGTGAAACAGTGAAAAAAAAACAACCAACAAACCCAAAACCATAGCCCAGTATGCTAAACTTTTGTATACTTATGTATACACCATTATTCAAGATTGAAAATACTCACACCTTGATTCACAAGAGAATAGCATATTTGCAGAACTAACATATAGCCCATAATCTGGCACATCTGGCCTTTACAAGTTAGATCCTTGCACTATATCCAATAAAGGTAATACACAGCCAACTCAGGCATACAAGATAGTATATGTGCATTAAGGTAATACTACATCCATCTGATGAGTATTGCTTCCAGCAGCTCTTTGGCACAGTAATATCATTACAGTACACTTTACAAAGAAGAACATTACTACTTCATGCTCTGTTACGTAGTGTAGAAAAGCTCAAAAAATTTTCTTGCTCCTGTAATAATGAACACATTTCTGTAACAAATATGGATGTGCTCAAAGCCTTTGCATGAAGCAAGAGATATAGTGGGATGGAACATTGAACACATTTGCCCTAACATTGAAAACTATACACAAGGAAAAGTAAAATACCTATGAGCCATACATTTAAGGGATCTCTGCACATACCGAGGCCTTCTTCTTACCGAGGGGAAAGACTGTGCATTTCAAAATGACTGCTGACTTTAAGGCAAAGCAATGGCCAAATGTAGTTGACACTGAATCATCCTAAAGGATAAGTAGGAAATTGAAAACATTTCTTCACATATTTAAGTCCTGCAGGAAGAAATAAAATCTCTAAAAGGTTGTGCTTTTTGGTTTGCATAGCTAAAAGTAAGGGTTTCACAGTTATGTACATGTAATGTCACAATTTGATTGACAGATCTCTTGAATTAGTAATTATTTAATTCACTCCAATCTAATATATAAACATTATACTTATAATATATACACATATCAGAAAACCCCTGAAGTCTGTTGTAACAAACTGAAGATATTTTACCATATTATACACAAAATTTTATTTTCAAAGCTTGCAAAAAGACTTAGTAGCCTTCAAAATGAATTTATTTCTGGAGCTGCAATGCTAAGAGGAAATTAATATTCAGAAATACAGTATACTACTTGAATTACTTTGTCTGGATATGTTTTAAGGAATTATATCTGACCAAGTTACATAATGGAAGAGTTGCTTATACTAAACTAGAGACCTACACTGTCATAGCTCTTAATGTGATTATTTGTATTTCTCTGGGTAATATAGGCCTACAACAGAAAGCTTGTCTCTAGTCTAGACATCTTTCATGTCTTGTTTAGCTATATATCAATATTAACTACTCTCTTGAAGAAATAATGTAGCCAATTCTCCTGATACTTTCTGTTAAGAATGAGAATTTTAAAAACAATGAGGTTTTTGTCAAATCTACTTTAGTGTAGGAACCTTGATAAAACTTACATGTGAAAGCTTTTTTTTTTCAGCTTGACAATAGAACCTCTGTCAGTCTAGATAATGGGAATAAAATTTCGTGTCAGACAATAGAAGTAGCTCTGAGGTCATTCAAAAGTCATGCAGAAGGTCCTAGTTTGAGGCCTGTTCAGATTCTGGCTTGATAACACAATTCTCACCATCTGGGTATCTGGGTCAGAAAACTGGCTACTGCAGGCCAGAGTTCTGCAAAACCTTTTAAAATTTAGGTAGTAACTATGTATTGGATAATGGAAATATCCTAGGTTACAATGTAAAATGTGCCAGAAGGTATGTGTTCTATCTCCATCTTCATGAACTGTTAAAACCAGGAGGGGCAGTGTTTTCCTTGCCTCCTCCCCCGGACTATCTCCTCTTAATGGGCCATCAGTGCCTTGCCCCATGAGTCATAGATAACTCCCTCCAGGAGCCATTTCCTGTTTAATGGGCAATTAAGGACCCACCACATGACTCATAGAATATCAGCCCATTGTGAGATGCTCCGCCCAGGGGGAGGAGCCAAATATTCCCACCTGGATATAATCTGGGCGATTTGGACAGAACAGGCATCTGCCTTCTACTGGATTCCCAGAGGAGCAGCCTTCTCTCCCACTAGATTCCCAGAGGAAGGACCAGACCCTTCAACATCACCACTGGACCATTGGAGGAAAACTCCACCCTTCTACAGGATCTCTGCTTCAACAGAACCATCTGTCACTCCAAGAGGACTACTGGAGCCACCATTCAAACTGGACTGCTACCAACATCCTGACTGACAGGGTGTCAGGTTGTATTCTAACTGTCAGGTTTGGGGTTTTTTTTGTTTAATACTGCATTTTCTAATTTTTCTATTAGGTTGTAGTTTGTTGGTNTCACAGTTTTAAGTCTTTTTCCAAGGCAAGTGGCATTTGGCCAAAAGGCAGGGAAATTTATATGTGAGCAGGCCCGTAGCTGATCAGCATCAGGTATGTGCTGTACCGTGGCGGTGAACATACGCCCTGTACCTACAGCCGTTCTGCCTGAAGCAATGTACTGCAGCAGCAATCATCTCCCCCCTCAGCCAGGCCAGGGTGTGTCTTGTGGGGTCTGTCCCAGTCTCTGTCCCGACAATCTGGAGGCAAAACGAGATCTTCGGGCCGACCCTTACAGAGCCCCTTTTAATAATTTGAAGGGAGGGGGTTTACATTTTCTATTCTAAGAGAAGCTCTTGCCTTCCTTGGCAGGCACCAGTCTTTCAAACCCAAAACAGGAAATTAATTCTGCATTTTACTAGCTTAGTTGTGTGCCATTACCAAGCTATGCAGATCATGCAGTGGGTCAAAAAGGCTATAGAGATAAAAGCTCCTATGCTTATCAACATCCTGTCTGTGTGTTCTCTTCACGTGTTTGAGACCAAATTCAAGTTTATATAATATAGAATACTTATAGGGAACTCTAAATTCTAGAATATTGTCTACATGCTGGAGGAATACCCCAGACTAGAATATTTGGTCTAATAAAGTCTCTCTTCTTTTCTTGAAAATGCCTTCAGTCTACCTTAATTCAGAAGAAGAGCAATTTTGTTGTCTCTGAATGTTTCTCAGTACTTAGGAAACCCCTTGTGATGCACTTCTGTTTCTGAGAAAGATTCCATCTGAACAATAAAATGACTAGTTCTCTTAGCTATTTCTTGCTACTCCTAGCAATCAGCTTGCAATCTATTGATTGAGATATTTATTTATACCTTTTATTTTTTTTCATGAAGGGATTTACCCCTGGAACTCTTCCTACCTACAATTTTCTGTTATTGAAAACAAAATAACTGTATTTTCAATCTGTACTTTCTAATTCTAAGACATTGGAATGCTGAGGTGCTGAGCTAGAAGATTATTTTGCATTTATTCCTATCTACAGATATAGGTCTTCATGTTATATTTCTTCATTTCAAACCTTGCTAGTAGTACACCTGAGAGATACTATTTCTGTTTTCTTCAATTTGAATGTGTTTGCAATGTTAGAACATTCTTCAGAAGAATAACTCTTGATTTACACAAGTGTAAGGTAAGCAACTTGATAAAACAAGAACTATCATAAAAAGAAATCATCTATCACTTTGTAAGATTAACATGGAAGCATCTTGCAGCACTTTAAAATATGATCAATTCATGCTGTTATAATTGAGCATTGCTATAAGTTATACCTTGAGTTCCATAAATGTATTGATTATAGAAAACCAGATAATTATTTTCTTTACAATCACCTATTCACTTTTAATTACTGTAAGTTGATGTTTGCTTCACAACCTAAGGAATATCTAAGATTATAAGTACTTTAATAATAGTCTAAATAAAAGCAAGTATTTCCATTGAAAAAACACTAAAATGTAATTTCTGTATGGCATTTATCCTGTCATATGTTTCATGCAAGGCATACTCCTATAATTTTCATCAACAATATTAGCTAATTTCTCCAAGTTCCTTAATTCAAGGCTTTGAATAAAATTTCTATGCAAGACAGCCTTTTCAACAAGAGTCACTATCAATTTTCACTTGATATCTATGACATAATTCAGAAGAGTCTGCTTCACATGCAGCTAAATCTTTCTGAATCTGAATATGGACAATATTATTTAAACTCCCTTTATATTATTTTGTTTTAGTGCAAAACTAGCATTGCAAGCTACAAGTGATGCATATTGGGTTTTAATGTAATGTTCAGTGTTTTGTTCTAGACAGCTAATGAGAAATTCTGGTTAATGTGTGTCGAAAATATGTGAATTCTTTGGAGACTAGTAAAAGCTGCTTATGGAGACACAGAAATTACCTTAATATGGGAACATAAACAGATGAAACCATGTAAAGGATCAGGGCAATTTTGTTCATGTTCTTTTCCTCAACCTGTAGATGGTTCAAATTACTTTATGACTTCATATTTGATCTTCAATCATTTTCTATAATTAGGATGCTTAAACATTACTATTGAGTGTCTATTTCTGTTCATTAAAACAATTATATCTACAGAACTTTATTTGGTTAGGGTTTTTTTGTTTGGTGTGGTTGTTTTTATTTTTTACAGTCAAAGGGGGAAAATAGAAACAACAGACTTTGAAGTGCTATGCACATATTATATGTTGGTTCCAAATATTCCTTGTTTTCAACTTAGCCAACTTATAAATCTTTACTTAAATGCTTACCTAAAAACCTAAATATTTACATAATGTTTTTATCAGTATTAGTTGCTGTGTTCTAATGCAGAATAATCTTGAAAGCAGAATCAAGCACTTTACAATAATGTAGTCAGAAAATAAAAATGAAGGCATCTTCAAATTTCTGAACTCTGCCCAACTTCATTAACTAGTCAACTTCATCCAGGATCAATGAGACCTATCTGCAATGCACAGTAGAACATTAGGCAGAGAGGAAACACTAGTGAACATAATCAGAATAAAAAGCTTCCACTGATACACTACTGGGCTCAAACAAGCACAAACGGTAACAGCTTGGCTGCAGACTTGGATATGTTCCTTTCAGGACAGCAGCTAATATTGCTGCAGAACGCTGCCTTTGCAAAACCACCACCTTTGCTCAGCATTGATTCTGATAATGTAGCTCCTATATGCAGTAATTTCCCAGAAAGCTGTGGATGGAATGTTCATGGCTGACTCCTTTATCAACAACAGCATTATTGAGTTCCTCTGTAGCATTCCCCCAGACATTTAATAAGGCGGATCTTTCAGTGTGAATACCTGTCATTCCTCAAGCAGTAAGAGTTCACTACAGTGTAATTAAGGAAAAAGACCCACCACTTCTAATATATGCCATGAAGTATCAGCAAGATGGGTCCTATGTACCATTTTAACACAAAAGGAATAATTTTATTTTGTGCAAAGCTTCTTCATCTGGGCTCATATGTATTCTCTCCTTTAATTTTTTTCAAGACCACTGTAGTAGGCAACAAATTTTATTCTTCTCAATGCCTTCTACTTGCCTTGTTTTTCCAGTTTGCCTCACCATGTATTTCAACTCTCTCCTAAGAGAAACTGTACACTCCCCTTCTGCATTCTCTCCTTCAGTCATTGTAGTCCTTTAGCGTACCAGATTTTACATCTCTGCCACAGCTAAGAGACCGCTTCTATTTCTCTTTAGGTTGTTGATGATGTTCTGAGGACATATACAACTTATTGAATATGTTACTCATCATAGTAAAATGAGAATTATATAGACATTATTTCATCAGGTGAAGCCATTGTAAGTATTGCTAATGAAAGATATAAATAAGTGTTTGCATTTCTGTATTTAACAGTCCTGAAATGTGATCTTATCTCACACAAGCAGTTTTCCTTTAGAAATTAAAAGGGAATGTAATTATTTCTGTAACTCTAAGTCACATTTGGGGAGTAATAATGGACTTCAGAGATCCCACTTTTTATTTCTCTGGTCAGCTACGAATGGAACCTGGTTCAAATCAAAGTCTCAAATTGCACAAGCCTGAAAAAAATAGAGGAGAAAAGAAAANTCCTCATCAAAAATATTTTTAAAATGCTAATTCACTTCTAATACTTAAATGGAGTAATGTCAAACAAAGTAGTTTAAAATGTTTACAGTCTCTCCAACATCAATTTTTTCTAGTTTTAATTCCCTTTAGTTACTGTTACTATACTTACAAAAAAATATCATACATTTATTAAAAACTGTGATGGGTTTCCAAAATTTTAAGGGTGGAAATTACTCCCCCATTTGACCTTTTTGACTGTCATAACAGCAAAAAGCACTTTATAATATCCAGCTGTTAAATGGGTCATCAACGTAATAGTGCAACATGGCAGGAACTGATTGATTACTGTGCTGTGGGTGCCAGTTTCAGAAGCAATCTGTGGATAATTTCTGTCAAGGACATGGTTTCAGATTTTGAGCTCTGCTGGTTAAACACAGTTACTGCTGTGAGTCTTTATTAAGGTTGAACAAGTAGAATCTGCTGATCTGCCAGTTGTTCCAAATGATTGTGCTCCCGTTGTGAGAATACTTAACCTCTTTATGCATGACTGACCTTCCAGTGGAATCCTGCTGCGAGATATGAATGTGGCCATTGCCAACAGACTGCCAGCAGAACTCTGAGCAGTGGATATAAAGCCAAACTTTTGCAATTGTGGGCAGCAATACTGAGTTATATAGTTACCACACCAGTTCAAAAAACATTGTAACTGATTACTTGGTTTCCTAGCTAATTTCTGTTATTGTAGACGTCAAATAGCTTTAATTGGCCAAATCTATTTATGGGAAGGTTTTTATGTGTTTCAGACAAAAACCTATATATAGTCATTGTACTAATTATTTCCTTCTAGATTTTTTTTTCTGTGAAACATATAGCTGACAATGAGAATGCTGTATTACAACAAATTTGCTTGAAGTCCACCATAGTTAATTTTAACACCTGGCCAGTTCCTTCTCTATGAGGTGCTGATAAAAAATATTTTTTGTAAATTTTATTGCAGATAAACCTCCATAAATAGTCACCAATTTGAATAAGAATTAATACTCTTTTATGCATTTCTCCAGTGATGCCTCCTTTGCTATAGTCCCCAGAGACCATGGTTCTGTTTCCGGAACACCTAAATGTTGATGGTTGTACAGAATGGAGAAATACCTTCGAGTTTCTTCCTTGGCAGAGTGAATAATGGTGACAGTTTACACTTACAGAGTGTTCCTGCATGGAAAATTATATTCTCAATTATGTTCATCTGAGCTCTTCATTATCACTGCAAAATGCTGGTAACTTGAGAAGAATTACTGAATTTGGCAAAATATACATACTTTGCAAACCTCTAACATATGATTATATATGTGACAAAAGCAAGAACTTTTATTTGTTTTACAGTGGAAAAAGCATCTTAGAGATATTTAATTCCTTAGTTAAAATGAGAAATAGAATCCTTGTAGAAAAAAGAGAGATGACTGAAAAACAAGTTTGTAAAGGATAAGAAATACGAGCATAATTTGATGAAGTAATAAACACATCTCTGTTTGTGTGACTATATGTATCCCTCATGAATGCAGAGAGTTAGGTGTTTTCCAGGGAAGGAAGGTGCATAATCAACAACTTAATTGCTTAAGGGGTGAATATGCAGAGGTAAATCTGCTATTAAAACTTCTAAGTAGGAGACACTCTCACACTATGAATGTATTTTAAATAATACAGGATGGTGTCACAGTCTTGGACAATCTGATCTGTGACATATTCCCGCATTTTTTATTATATTACACATCAGCCCTCTGTTGCCATTATTCAGCACCAGGATTTGGTAAGAAAGATTTTCACTGATGAATCTGATTTTAAACTAAGTTGCTGTAACATATCTGAAACACCATTTGCGGGAGGAATTTTGACATATAGAATGGAGATTTAAATGTAAATCATTACATGACTATTTAGCTGACTTGTCTCTTTTCATTTAATTATGGGTCTTTTTTTCATGACCATTCCAGTTTTAAACCACGTGTGTGTTCCCTTTACTTTTTTATCTCCACCTTGTTTTTAAAATGTCAGATTTCAAGTCAGTCCTTCTCTGAATTATCCTGTATTCTATCATTAAGTTACCAATAAAATTCAATATAATTATCCATTTGTCTCTGTTTCATACTTTTTTTTGCATAAAAATCTTTATTTGTGCTGATAACATGACTGTACCTATTTCTCATGCATGTGATATTTACATCCCTGAGTAGAATTAAGAGGCCTGCTTGCCTCTCAGTTTGTCCATGAGCTGTAGAAGAGAATTGAAATGGTTCTCAAATGTTGGAAGTTTACTGTAATTGCATGGAGCAATTAGAAATAGAATGGTCAGAATACAATGAAATTGTAGAAGAGCTGGAGGAAAGATCTAACCTACCCTATAATTTTGTCAGGTACAATGCAATTGTGTTAACTTAATCAATTTTAACTATCTCACCTAAATTTCTGCGGTAATCACCTCCTGTACTCAGTTGCTAAGATCAGTTCACATTCTGTTCACCGGAGCTGCACTTTGTAGGAGCTTGGCACTTACTAAGGTAAGTTGCTAAGGTAAGTTTGGACACTTGATTTCTGAAATAATTTTCTTTCTCTGATTTAAATAAAATGTGCCACAAGAAGTATACACTTTTTAAAAAAAATATTTATATGAATACATTTTATGGGTGTTTTTTATGGGTTAATTTTTGATTCACAGTTGCATTCATACTCATACCAAATTTTAGTTTTCATTATGACGATAGCACTTGTTGGTGATAGAAAATTCTATACATGTAATATATGTAATTTGATTGTTACTAGAAGAGAATTCTATGTGTGCAGCAATTTGATTGTTACACCATTTAATAGATTGTGAAATCATTAAATAATTTGCAGGATTACTGATAAAAATATGTTTATATTTCCCTCTCTTCTGGCCTACTATAGTTAGCAGAACAACCATTGTCTTTAGACAGGAGTATCTAAAGCATCTTTGTTATAGATTGATAGTTTATTGATACAGCATTCCCAAATGTTGTATATTCTGTTTATTGATGCCTTGTGAATCCTAACTTTTTTCATTAATTCTCCTGAATCAAGAAGATTATCAGGGTGGTACTGACACCTTTGATTTTCAGTGCCCATATATTCCTGTTAAATTAATAGAACAGGTATAATCCTTCCAGCTCACATGAGAGAGTTCTGAGCTTGGATAATGAGAACCTGTATAATGACATCTTTTAAAGAGCAAAATTACAGCTAAGTCATTTTCTCTTTCAGGTATAATGTTGCAATCTCTTGAGTTTGGGCAGCACTGTCATTAAATATGCAGATACATTACCTATGGTGCCACCTTTTCCTTCAAATTGAGATTCAGGGATGACTGAAAAACTTTTAAAGTTTCAGTACTTTCGCATGCAATTCAGAAATGAAAATTGTAAAGGAGTTAAAAAATTAGTATCAAAATCTTCTGAACCCCAACAGAAGAGTTTTATCAAGGTACATTTAATTCAATAATTATTATTTTTTTACATTAAATCTATTTTCTTCCTTTAATTCATAGTTTATCACTGTCATTTCCTACATATATCTCTATGCTGGGAGTTTCTTCTTTTAATTAATTCAATGCATCTATCATTAGTTATTTCTCCTATGAAGCCAAGGAACGTGTTAATGAGTCTTCCAGAGCAATGTGTCAGTTTTTAAAGTCCATTAACTTTCTATGACTTTTTTGCATACTAACACTCATTATGAAATAATTTTACCTGATCTTGAAATCCAATTTAAAATCCAAACATGAATTTTCAATGATGGAACATGTTTTTTAATTGCTCTATCTTTCTATGCTCAATACAGAGCTGAGATCAGAAGTTGCATGTTATATTTTTGATGTCTCTTTCACACATTTTCAATGACAAATGATCAACATGAAAAAAGATTCACAGTTTTGAGAGTCAAAGCCTTCAGAAAATAAAGGTTCCTCTAGAATTTGTTATTATTTCAGATGTACTGTTACTGACATTTTCTTACAATTATTTTGTTAAAAACTTTCTTAGTTCCAAAAGCTATGGGTACAAAGCCCAGCAGACCTTCCAAAATTATTCCCTTATGTTATATTTTTCTATGGTACACAGAGAAGAAATATCATCTTCCTTTGCTAGCTCTCTTGAAGTATGCCGCTGTTATTCTTGTCATGTCAGGACTGCAGATATATATCCTGAGATTTATCATGCAAAGAAAAGAATCTAAATTAACTTTAAATCATTATTTCCAGGTCTAGTTGATGTTTTTGATAAGCTCCAGTCTCTCTGTGAAGCCCTCATCTGGCCACAGAACCCACTCTTTTAGGTTTTTGACCAGAAAGAAAACAAAAAAATGTGATCCAGACAAGAGCAGAATGTGACAATGTGTCCTCCAGTCTATTTTAAGTGATAATCAGAATTACAGGATGCACACAACAAGTACTTGCAGGTGAGTTTAAATGCAAAAAGTGCATAACTGGAACATAAATTCCACAGAAGTTCTAGTATTCAATACAACCCACTGGACATTTGAATAAAGCACTGAACAAAACCCACATAATTGCAGGAAAAACCAGGCCATGTCTTAGTCCCAGGGTTTTTAATCACAGCAGAACCGAGTGAGTTATTCCCAGAGTTTTGAGCAACAAATTTGTAATTTATCTTCATTTCATGATGAAAAGTCACTGCAAGCTAGTAAGATTTCAAAACTTAGTAGAAGATATTTTACTTTAAACTGAGTGATTGTGGAACTGAAACAATTTTCATACTGAAACCACACTCTACTATGAAGATGTAGTTTGTCAAATCTGCATTTTTGTTTGGTTTTTTTAGTAAAAAATAAACTTTCGGTTACTTGGAAAAAAGATTAATTGAGATGGATGTAAATCTAACTGTAGGGAGATACCACTGGTATGTGGGTTTCACTATGTTCAGGAGCTTTATTTTATTTTTTTAAAGAATGAACTTTAGACAACAGTAGATACAACTTTGACACTAATGGAAGAGCCAAAGATCCCCCTTGAATTATGCTGCAGCAGGCTTTCCATTTGGGTCATGCAATGGTGGCCATTTATTCCTTTCTGCTCTGCTTTAAACCATGTGATTGTCATTATGAACCAATGTCATGTATCTCGGAGTACCAGTAAGAAGTGCTACACTTTTCCTGGTATAGAGGGAATTAGGTGTAATCTTCATCATAGCACCACATCAGAGAATGTGATAGTGTCATAGAGAGTAAAAAGCACAAGATAATAGAAATGGGTAAGTTCCAATTTTTCTGGTAAAACAGTTTTTGTTACATTCACTTTCAAACCATCTCTAAGTCAAATGCAGAGCTGCTGCTTATGTTGACTTCAGCTTCATTAAGACCTACTTCTATTATAATGATGCATCAGAAGCAATATCTGCCAAAATAGTGCTGATAGTTAAATCAATGCTTGAACTACAGTTGCCCTGAAATCAAAACTGGAAAACACAAACAATCCTGTAATTAATATAACAGATCTTATTAGATCTTGAAAACTGGCTATACTTCATTTAGAGGTTGACAAAAATGATGAACATTATCTGTATGCAGTTAAACACCCATGATACTTTTGTTCCTTATATGGTTTCCATATAATGATACATTTCACTTTTTGTCAGGGATATAAACAGGGTAACTAATCCGATTTGGCATAGTATTTAACTGTTCTTGTACACGTATTTTTTAATAAAACCCTCCATTCTAATCAAATTATTGCATTCAATCATAGCTTATATTCTTTGTCTCTATTTAGAAGGTAAAAACTTGCATTTCCCTTTGATCGTGCATCAAATCCACAGCTTCTATTGTAAAATAGAGAGCAGCATTGCAGACTGCTTAGTTCTACTAGTAGTACTACTCCTTAATTGAGTACTATTTGAATGATGAAAACATATCAGCTGCCTTTATTTGCTCTCAGAAAGACAATTGAATATTCTTCTGAATATCAGTTTAGTGTATTGGTACTACTTCCTCAAAAACATGCCATCACTTTTCAAAGTTGCAATAGGTTCACCTTTCATGGTGCATTAGTTACAAAAACATCCATCTCCATCAGAATCTGAAGAGGACCTCTGCACTCACTGCTGCTCCATGTCAGGTCTCTGAGGGACACCACCAGAGCATCTCAGGGCATCCTGTCAATATCTCTGAAGAAAAATGTGCATCTGGTCTTCACATCAAGGATCCCTTAGTTACAATCAGTTTCTGGTTTTCTATTTTAAAACATGCTATACTAATTCAAGTAGAGTTTTTCAGTTTGATGGACCTGTGAGGAAATTCTGAAAACCATGGATTCAATACAGAAGAAATATATCTTCCAGTTCCTCTTAGAAGGGAGAAACAAAACCTTTTTTTCAATACATGGTAACAATTCTACTAAAATTTGCATAGAAGTCCATTACACGCAAGAAATTCTTTAGAAAGAGGAATAACGTACATGACAATAGGGATTTTATATATTGTACATCAAAACAGACAATGGCAACTTGTATAAAATCTAATGCTACCTTCATATATTTTAACTTTCTTATAGGAGTTAAGCTAGTTTATTTAGTATCCTAAGCATTTTCTGAAAATGAACCAAGACCTTATATTACTAAAATTAATTCTTTCATGTTCAATTTTCAAAGTTCATCTGACTTCATAAATTAGTAAACAATTTCTCTATAACATGATTGCTAGAGTTACTCTGATTTATTATTTAGTTACTTGTTTAGTAAGACTGAAAGGGTTCACCTTATCCAGTTTTAGAGCTCTCTTCTATATGAACTAAGTAAAATATTTTACTTAAAATTTATATACATTGTTACCCAGTTTGATGACAAATTTGTAAGGTTATGCAAAAATAAAATATACATGTATGTGAGATCTATAAGGAAATAGGTCATGTGTATATTAAGGCAACATATTTTTCAGACATGTCAGAACAAAAGAATGATAAATTTCAAGTTTTAGTAATGTCCTAGGTTACAATG
>VXBU01006142.1:4729-16807 GCA_013400315.1 Bombycilla garrulus
GGAGCATATTAATGAATTCAGAAAAATACATTTGATTGAGGAAAACCTGGCAAGAGAATTGATGTATAATTAGCTTCTAAATGTTGTTAGTTGAACATGAGATCTTTCTAGAAAATTTTGCTAAAGATTGAGCTGCGGATGAGTGATGGAAGTTATGACATTTCCATTGCATCTTTCATACCTTTTTTCATTTTGACCTGAAGTACAATTTTTGCTACACACATTTTTATTACCTTTTATCAGTTATCACAGAATGGAAAGTTATGGAAAACTTAGTAGTACTTCATGTTTATATGACCTTTTATTTAGAATTTGTCTGTTTGCTTCAAAGTCTGAAACTTCAAATATCATTGTACCTAGTAAAGCAAAAAACATAAATGCAGACCTCTAAGGAGAACACAATGTGTAACTTTAGTAATATGCTACTAAAGCTAAACTCAGAGATATCTTGGAATCTTTTGATGAGCATATTGGATTGATAGGTGATCTCTTTTCAAGTCAAGAGACAAAAATACTCGTAATAAATGGTTACAAGATGTGACCTGTCTTAGTAATATGATTGTAGTCATGAATGCAAAGCTGTCCTATGGTCATACTGAATGGAAGAACATAAATGTGCTACCTAATGGGCGGAGAATAAAAGAAAATATGCTGAACTTCCCCGGAACAGTACAGATGTTATAATGGAAAAGCGGCCATGGTCATGGTGATAACTGTTTTTGGTAGAGGTTTTTATGTATAAATATCACTAGGTGTAAGCCACACTTCCATACAGCTGCTTTCTTCTAAGCCATGGGAGAAATATGAAATGTTAGCCAGATGCCTGTTTGATTTGGTAAAGGAATTTTATTTAAAATGAATGTAAAAATGTTTTCCTGTTGTGCCTCCCTGACGATTTTATTAGATATTTTAAAGGCGATGGAGCTGAGGTTCACTTCTTTTACCAAGAATTGTCTCCCAAACTGGTTTTAATGAGATTTATCCCTTTGAGGTTTTTTGGTCTTTTGCCTTGTTTTTATACAATGTGGACTTTCTGCGCTAGTATCAACATCCATGTGAAACTTTGAAACTTTTCATTTGGCTGTGAGTTCTGCTTATACATGTCCCAGAGTGATTTTTTTTTTTCTTAAACAGTCTTACAGGTAGTGCCTGAGGATATGTCTTTCTTTCTCTCTTCAAGCTGCTGCTGTATATCATCCTCTGTGTATATCTATCTCTTAGACGGGTATGCTCTCTTTACTGAAATATTCAAGCTATGTCCTCCAGCTCTATGTGTGTCAGCTCAATGCCATTTGATATGGCATCTGGGTCAGAAGAGCAGAACTGCAGTCTTTATTTCATTCTTTCTGCTCAGCATTTACTTACTCAGTGTGAGAGAGATCATTTATCCATAATTGCAAGTCTCTAAAGTACGTGTTTCATTTATCCTGTTTTTAATATCTTCTTAACCCAGTATTACATCCAAAAACTGACTTCAGTTTGTTTAATTTTTGTTTCTCATTAGCATTAGCTTTTGAGGTCATAGGATTTCTTGTGCTTCCGTTTGAGCATGAGAGCTATCATCCCACAGTTGTTAAATTGTCTCTGCAGGGAGAGAGAACTTGATTGGCACTGGATCTAAGATCTTTTTTCTACTTGTTGACATCTGGAACTACAAGCTGCGAGAGGAAAAAGACTTTTAGAAGCAAATAATTTTGGTTGTACTTCAGTTTGGTGATCAGGTTCTGAATTGTGATTTTTGTTTTTTCCAGAGCTGAGTTCAGAAAACCTCAAAAATTGCTTTAAGATCATCAATGCTTATATTTTCCTATCATCATCTGAATTTTTGCAGGTATGTTACCGTTATATAAAGATCCATATTACCACCTCAGTTCCTTACTGGCAAACTGTTTTTTTCTCTCATCTTGGAATATACCGTACACACAAACATTTATACTCTTATTCATTTATGTATATACAAACATACTGTTATAATGTTAGCTCTTTATGGTGCACAGTGGACTCAGATTTGAGAAATATTATTTAGAATTAATGCATTGGGGATTTATTTAGTAGTTTGGTATTGGAAAAGGTCCTATTTTGGGTAATAATAGTTATTATCTCTAATTAACCTACCAGATTAAAATTATGAATATTCGTTATAGGAAGAGTTGAACTAGAGATATTATGTCTTGTTGCCACACCTTCTTCAGTAGAAAATTCTTTGAGATTGGTTGATTCTTTAAATGTCAGCATTGTTAAAAATGCAAAATGCTTAGATTAGATTTCAGTTAGTTTAGAATGATGAGCATTTTAGCAGATACCATCTACTAAGAGAAACTTGGTCTTTAGGCATATGTAAACCCTAAGAAATTGAGTTTTGAAATATATTCAAATATATAGACTGCATTACATAATACCTTCTTTTTAATTTTTATTTCAGATATATGCTGCTGACTTATGTCGGTCATTTTGTGAGCTTTTGAAGGATGTAACTACTGAAGGTCAAGTTCAAGTTTTAAAGGTAGAGTATAATGAAAATAACATCCACAGGCTCTGCTCTGTCCATGTAATGTTTTCAAATTGAATTTAGAACATGTAGAAGAAACCAATGTGTTTAGCAGAATTTGACATTGTAGGTAAACCATGAGTATGATTTAACTACCTATTTGAGGCTTGTGTATATGTGTAGCAACCTACTGAATGTAGAGAAAAATTTTCCAGTCTTTATTGAATGTTGTATGTATGTGGTCTCCATGAAATTCCTTTTTGTACCATACTTGAATTTGTACCAGACACAGGGTTCAAACAGTCTTTGTTTGCCTTTGGCATAAGTTGCTGTTATAATGCCCATAACTGCTTAAATAAAGTTGCTAAAGGTTTTTCAAAGCACCAGAAAGTTACATTTTCACATATCCTTCAAATGGAGTTGTGGAACTCACAAGCTTTTGGAATATTAATAATTTGAATGTGTGTTTTGAAGAATTTCAGGAAATAAAGTTGGAATATACATTGCAAGAAAACTGAGTAGTAACTGTAATGTACTACTACTAACTTTTCCAGTGGTTGCACTAACAGGGGGCTCTGTGTTGCTTTTGAAAACTTGGACTTGAATTAAATTAATTGCAAATGCCATGGAGGATATAAATTTGATTCCACCTGTCTCTTTGGTGGATTGCACAACTGCTTCCAGAATGCCTGACAGAAAAAAATTGGTGAAATTGATAGTCTTTCCTGTTTGTAATTTCTCCTGTGAGGAGCTTAAGGCCTCTTGTTCTGAAATATAAAATGTCAGTTCCAGTCTATCAGTGATATTGTTTGAAGTTTCTAGTTGGGCAAATGTTTTATGCAGCAACTTTTAATCAGATTTCTAAAATGGAATTATACTGCTAATACAGAATCATTTATTCACTTGGGTCCCAGTGTGGCTGTGCATTAGCTGCAAGATTTATCTAGTATACTTGGAACACTTTCCTAGTGTGCCCTCTTGATTCCAGAGGGATAGTTGAGCTATCATCCTTGTAAATATTTTTAGAAAAAGGAAAAGTTTTTGTCAGGCTTCACTATGCTGACTTGTTAAACAAAAGACCAAAAAAATCTAGATAAGTATTGTGAACAGAGACATCCAGAGGTGTTCTCTGAAATAGTTTCCTGCAAACACCTTTGGCTGGATTATAAATAGACATTAGAACAGTAATTAAATTAATAAGATTGAAAAATACTAATTAGACTGATGAGACAATTTGTTGCAAGATTGCTGAGGCTTGACATGACTTGATTTTTTTTATCTGACACAGACAATAAAAGGTTTAAAAAGACTGTACAAGGAACAAAGGAGTTGGCTAAAACTTCTAGTACCCAGAAAGATGAGTGGGGAAAATGTTTTGTTTACCACTATATGTAATATGCGGCTTTTATACCTATGCTTATTAAAGGTCTACACAATTTAGAGGTATTGAGAAATGTCAACTGTTTAACACTTCTATCAGTGCAAAAACTAGAGCATTAAATTAAACTATTGAGAAAAAAGTTCAAAAAGGAGAAAAAATATTTAGGAGAGATTGGTCAAGAGCATAGAAGGGTTGGTCCTTCCTCTGCGATGGAAGTAAATGGAGACTAAGAGTCTTTAGGTGAGGTACCTTTATGTGCTTTATAAACACATTGGGATCATGCATGTCGTGTCACTGTCTTTACCCGGAAGTAGGAGTGAAGAGCCCTCAGCCCATTATTCTCATAGCCACTTCTCATCTCTCTTGGTACAAGGGTAGAGCACAAACATCCAGGCAAAAGAAAAATTGAAGAAGGCAGAAAAACAAGTTACTTTGGGGAACAGCACATGGTGGGGAAAAAGGAGCTGAAAAACAAGGGGTAAAGAGTTTAAACATTGGGAACCAGAGCAAGGTACGTAGGATTGCACCTCTGAGAGCACACCTGCAAAGAGCTGCTAGGTCCTAATCAGTGGTTTCTTAAAAAAGTTACATGACAAAGCTATAGAAATACTCCCTGAACTGCTAGTATTTTGCCCTACCAACCACCTCAATCTGCATCTTTTCCTGGAACCAAAATAAGGTCCGTTTTTCCAAACCATGTCATCAACTTTGCCTGGGCCACGGGGAGGCTTGTGAGCTACTTGACTAGGTGGGTTTCATTGGCCTGTCAGCTTTCACCAGGTACATTTATGCAGATCAGGTTTGCAGAATATAGTTTCAGCAGTCTGGGGTTTGCTGGTATTTAATGGTAAGCATCCTATGAGCAGTTTATATGTGTACAACAGTTTTAAAGCTTCAGTTAAGATTTATTAATGTACTTGACTAATGGTCTAATTTTCTTCTTTTCTTAAGGTTGTAGAAAATGTCCTAAAAGTCAACCCTGTGTTGGGTCCTCAAATGTTTCAACCTCTTCTGCCATCAGTATTCAGGGGGATTATAGATGGGGAGGTAAGAGTACTTTAACTACTGTCTAGTTTTCTTTTGGAAAATGAGAGTACCTTCCATTATCTCCACTTTTTTCATATTGGTGTTGTATTTTCCCTTATTTTAAGAGCATCTGGTAGATTTTTGACATCTAGTTTAAAAGTCTGTGAGAGTAACACAATGGCATAAGAAAAAAACAACCTATCCATCACTTGTTTTTTCATGTAGTGTTTGTTTTAATAAAACAGCACAAATTTTATTATGCTGTTCCACCATTCCTTCACTATTAACATTTTCAAGAGCTATAACATNCATACTATTCCTTTTTAATCATCTCTGGACCAGAGAAAAACAAAGTGAATGAACTGAATGAGAAGATCAAGTTGACCTTATTTTCCTAATTGACATATGTAATGTGAAGAGCTGAAGGGTGTGAGACTGGTTTTTTGTCAGAGAGAGTCTTGAAGATTTTTCTGGTTTACATGTCTTAAGTTCTTGCCTTTCTCTTTGTATTCAACAAACTTTTATGCTGGCTGAAATTGAGCTTTAACTGTGTTGAACCTTTCCGTTCTAGCAGGAATCAGTGGGTGGAATTCTTCAAACTTTTTGACTTCTTTGATCAAAACCTTTGCTTATTTTTCCCAGTTGAAGACTTCCAAATATCAATATGTGGCTCAAATTACTGAGTTGAATAAGATATCCAAATTTATGCCAAGTAATACTGTATAACAAAGTACTTGTTCAAAGCACAAAGATAGAAAGATAGAGTGGATTATTGAAATGTCTTCTGATTTAAGACTAATAAATTCATTATACCCTATTCCGAATGTATTAATCTGGTTTAGTATTTTCAGGTAAATGATGGCATTTTGATTTTAAAGGAAGTTTTTTTACAAAATGCAAGTACATTCTTATATGCTGAATTTAATACTAAAATATCTATAGCTTATTTTAAAAGTAACTACCAAAGGTAAACTAATGAACTTACTACTGTACTCCAGTTAATTTTGAGACACCTTCAGATTAGTTATGTGTTATAGTTTCCATCTGAAAAAATTAGCAACTTCAGAAATACTAAGTGTACTTAATGTTACTGAAATTGTAAGCAGTAACTTGGGAACATAATGGACTTAAAAAGTAATTTTTTAACAGTACAATAAACTGTTAGTTCCTTAAGATACAGGTTTTAAAATTTAATGTAAAATCACCTTGCAAGTTGTCTTGGCTGTTTGGAAGAAATTGACTTTGAAATTGCCACAGTTTTTGTACTGTAAGGACTGAGAACTCTGGTAAAGATTGCTCACTCAGTCTTCAGTTCCTACAGGCTCTTAAATTGCAATTTATAACTTAAAATCTAGTAAAAAACATAAGGGATGCATACAAGTATTTTCCGGGTATTGCTGCTGTATGTGTCAAATATTTTTATTTACTTAATCTAAGCACTTTTTTTTTTTCTTTTTTTTATTTTTGTTTCAGAGATACCCAGTGGTGATGTCTACTTATCTGGGGATCATGGGTAGAGTTCTACTGCAAAATGCAAGGTTTTTTTCATTACTTTTGAGCCAGATGGCGTGTGAATTGGGTCAAGAGGTAAGGTTTATTGTCCTTTTTTGTCCTTTTGGGTTTTTTGTGTCTTGGTATTTCAGCTCTATTACATAGGGAAGTCTTGCTTTTTTTGATGTGAGGAAACTTTTCCCTCCATGCTTGTTCCTGCCCAGTTCATCTTGAAAAGAGGCTCTTCCTCCTCCTTTTCTCCTGTCGCTGAACACCCTGTAACAACTTTTACATGTTCCCATACTTACTTAAAACATCCCATTACAATTTCTATATAATCCCTAAATTCTTTTCCTGCTGCATCCCACAATTAGCTGTGTAAACCCCCTTGTGATTAGAGGGTGAGAATTTCTTTCCCTGTGCCGTCTTGATGGGTCTTGCAGGATGGAAAATGGTCTAATCCTTGTCCCCTGAATTTCTTGAGTATCAGGTTCTGTGTGCTTCTGTTTCACTGGTGAAGTTACTGAGGGTCTTTTGCTACAGGTGTTCTATTATGTCTTTAAGAGAAATTTTAGTAATTTGATTTTTTGGGATATAATACAGGTTTCAAACAGATAATGACAAGTTTGGGGTCTTTTTTGTTTTGTTGGGGTTTTGGGTTTTTTGATTGTTTGGTTTTGTTTTGGTGGGGTTTTTTGTTTGTTTGGGGTTTTTTTGTTTTTTTTTTTTTTTTTGTTAGTTTTGTTTTGGTTTTTTTTAACTTGTCTCTGTGTAGATAAAACAGAGTAAGTCCATGTGCTTTGTTTCTATGAGACTGTTAGGGGAAAACTGAATAATTTGCTGTCCTGAATTAGTTCCCTCTCCATAAATGAAATGCATTTCAAACATCTAGGTTAGAACTAATGGTGTGGAGGGTTCAGGGCCTGTAAGCATTGTCATAGAAATTTGAAAAGTACCTGTTGCTTGATACTTCTATCAGGTACACAACTGTACAGTGTCTTTTTTCCAAGACTAAGTAATGTATTCAGTTGCTGGAAAAATTAAAATGAGTTATTTTCTAAACGCACTGATGTGCTCATAACTGAAAAGGAATATTGTGTTTCCTGATGCAGTTGGACCAAATTCTTGGTAACATNCTTTCTGCTTTGGCATTGCTTTCTCTTCTGCCATCATTGAATAGGTAAGCAAATGTACAGAGCCTTAAATAAGAGTGCCTCAAAGGCCCTTGGAATTGTTTTTAAAGTATTTCACAATTCTGCGGCTAAATATTCCAATATAAGTATTTTTATTTACTTGTTTTTCTCCCCCAAGAGAAACTTTAAAAAGATATAACTTTCATGCTCCATTATATTAACTTCTTATTTGTCTTCATAGTGTTATAGTAATCTTTCTTCCATTTCACAGGAAATGTCATTTAGTAAAAGTGAGGTACCAGCACTGCAGATTATATGTTGATTCTCATATTAACGTATTATCTGCTTCTCTCATCTAGAATTAAGTAGTTGGTTTAGTTGACATGTTACTATTTTGGTATCCCATCCAGGGAACAATGTTGAGATTTCTTTCCTGTTGTAGGTGATCTGAACTTTCATCCTGGTTTTCTCCTTAATAACCTAAATAAAGAGTTGCTGTGAAAGACTGTGTTGTTGCTGTGAAACAGTTTTTGCACTATAGATTTTATAGCAAGCAGATTTTACTATTACGCTTTCAGTAGCATCATCATTGCTGGATATACATAGAAAATGAAAGTTCTAAATGAAAATGCTGAGTACACTGACTCCTAAGTTGTCAGTACTAGAAGTCGTATTTAGGTGAGATTTCAGTCCATATTTACCTTCAGATTATTTTTTTGGCATTCAGGAAGAGAAGACTGCATGAGTTTACTTTTAGTCTGCTGGGTTTCCTGAACAATCTTTAAGTATTGTCTTTTGGGAATTTAGATGTTGCTCCCAAATCCTAAAAGCTATGTTAGTAACTGTAGAATATGTAGTATTCCACAGTTGAAGCTGTAGACTATGTAGTCACAATCTAAAAAAAAATGAGGAAACATTTAGGTGTAATTTAGAGGCTTCATGGCTTTTTATATGCACAGAAATTTTCTTTTTCTTTTTGTCAGGTGGATAGTCAGGATAACTAGCTAGCTAAAGGTGAAACAAGCAGCTGTTTTATGAGAGGTTTTCTCCCAGTAAATATAACAATATTACGTTTTTTATAAATATATTTGAAATGTTTTTAAAGAGGTGTTAGCTAAAATTTAAGGTGCTGAACTACATCTGTCTTTCCGGGAAGTTTCTGTTAAAGAGAGAAAGAAAAAAAAGAAATTCCTTTAGATAACCATGTTATTTTAAACTGTGTTCAGCTGCTCCAGATTTCCTGCTGTAAAAGCCAATTACTTCTGGCAGTTCTTAACAAAATAAAACTTTATACAAATGACAGCTTCATTTTTCAGTTACTCATACCGGTTAAGAAAGCTGCTTCTCAAATAAAAAGCCTCTCTTTATTGGATGTAGTTATGTCAGAGATATGGAAATTTCACTTTTACAATTGAGAGACTGCCAAACTTACCTTCAGACGGAGTGTGTGAAACTGATTCTGTCAATTGGTTGTTTCTTTTACGAGAACGATGCGAGTCACTCTGGTTTTGCTGTATCTCAGGGATTATACTACAACATACTTGCTGCATCCTGTATCTGTAGGCTTCTTGTGCAAGTCCATTTGCACAGCTGAAGCAAAAAAAGTTTTAAATATAATACAGTATTTAAACAAAACATCTTGGTTAATGTAAGTGTTTTCAAGGAAAGCTAAAATAATTTTTCCTGTTGGAATGCCTCACTAACCAGTTTCCTGGTAAGATTTTGCTTTGGATAACCTAGGTAAGTTCAAGATTTCTCAACTGCAGAGGCAGAATTTTGTCTTTTGTTGGTGGCTATGGGCTGTCTTCAGAAGGCCAGAGTGAGGGTGAGATTCTTCCCTCAGCTTGCTGTTTTGTGCTGGTCAGGATTGGTACTAGTAGTAAGCTCAGATTTTCAAGGTTCTGCTATAAGGAAGGCAGTGCTGTGCTGTGTCTAACACTTTGTGAGAATTTTTTCCATTTGCCAGTTTCTTCCTCTAGCCTTTAGCTGAAGCACTGGTTTATTTTAGAGAGGGAGTAGACAAAAATAGTGGTGGGAAAAATGAAGATAGCATGTATTCTCATTCTTCCCTTAGAGTTTTTTATGGATAAAATGTTGGGGAAAATATTAAACAGTGACCTTTTTATTCTCCGTGTAAACTCTGTAGTATTACTTCATGGATTTAAATTATCCTCTAGTGATCAGGTTTATAATTACAAATATGTGGAACTCTGGACTTTCTGCATTTTAGGGGAATGTAAAACTTCCATCATTATTGATTTAAAACCAATTTGACACAAATATTTTTCTGTTTCGAGTACAACACCTTTGGTAGTGTCATGAGTGAAGGATTTTAGAGCAGATAAGACAGGATTCACTACAGAGCAGTTGTTCACAGTGGCTCTTGGGCTGACTAGTTTGACTGAGCAGGTTATAAAGTGACAAATTGTTAGCCACACTGTCATTTTCTCATCTAGGCAGTACCAGCCAGAGATAGACATAATGGCATGCTTTTGGTATCAACAGAAATGCTGTATTTTAGTCATGTATTCATGTCCTTCGATCTAGCATCCTGTTTATCTTCCCAGAGCTGCACATTGTGTTAGTGGTTAGAAATTAATAGTGAAAAAAAAAACATTAACTGCTGCTTTCCTGATTAGTGTGGCAGCACCTTTCCATGGAACAGTAATCTCCTGGTCTTACTTAGGGCTTTGCTCAAATTAAATGCTGTATAATTGTCTGCTTTTGCTATTCAAGTGTGGTCAATTAATATTAGCATTTTTTTGTGTTTGACAGATACATACATTGGCAATATTTTCCGTATTTTGCGTTCTTTCTGTCTATCATTCATCCACATGCATTTAAATTAATTTATTTTAAAAAAATCTTACTATTTCATAAAATAGTTGGTTAAAAACTTCTGTCTTTAAACTGTTGTATATAACGGTGGGGACCTATAACATTCAGGCAGTAAGGATGAACTTGTGGAGCTACACTGTCTGCATGTTCAGTACAAGAGGAAAATGTGGATAGAGACACAGTAGTTCTAACAGGAATGGTTTTTTGAAAAACACAGAAGGACTTGAAGTTTTTTTTTGGAGGAAAATTGTATTGGAGTGTGAGATGTGCCAGCAACCTGAACGAGTAAATTTACAAATGTCGTGATTTTCCTACTGTTGTAGTTCAGTCACATTTGTGTTTGTCTACAATCTGAATG
Source organism: Bombycilla garrulus (assembly GCA_013400315.1). NCBI lineage: Eukaryota > Metazoa > Chordata > Aves > Passeriformes > Bombycillidae > Bombycilla > Bombycilla garrulus. The sequence continues at coordinate 15,445 of VXBU01006142.1, forward strand.
GCTTGTTTGTGAACTTACTGCTGCGGGAGTACTCTTCAAGACTGAGTTGAGTTTTATTTGATGTATCCTTGGTCCCTAAAGTAGTGCCTACTGAATATAGTCAGTAAGAGCATTCTACCTCTTATTTGTTGTGGAAAATGTGTGGGCCTCCACTACTATCTACGGTTCTGCATTTTGAGCTCTTCAGCATCCTTTGTAGTCCCTGGTGCCAAAGTGGCTAAAATAGCACTATGTCTATCTATCTATCTATATGGAAATAATTAGCTTCCTTACTGCAGTATAATGTCAGTTTTACAGTGTTTTGGAATGTCCTTCTTTGGTGATACTGAAAGGTTTTAATGATTTATTTAGAGAAGTAGATATATTTTTTTTTTCTACACTTGTGTGTATTTTAGTAGAACACAAACAATGCTGAAAGATGCTAAAGAGTGATAGGAACATTTATTCTCTAATAAGGAAATGGAAACAGATTTTGGAAAGATTATTGTGTCAATGATCAGCCTAGTTTGGGGCGGTACCTAACTGTACCCACAGGTAGCATTTAACACCATTTTGAAAGCTAAGCACTTCCCTTCTGCAGGTGAGTGTTATTTCCACTATGTCTGTCATGCTTAAATGGGAGATTGCCAAGTTTACTTTTACTCAAATCACTGTTTTCCAAAAGAGGCCACTAACTGTGGTCCTTGAGAATCAGCTTGTTTTTGGTGGACCTACCAGTGTAGAGTGATACCATTCTTAAAGTAGAGGAGACTGCACTGAGCTTAAAATATGAAGATTTATTTTTCTTCATTTGTGGTACATGAGTAGTTTTCATTTTACCCCTTTGAGTCCTTTGGGGAAAGGTTAAGAGGTTCTCCAGGTTTCTAATCGTTATATAAATGAATGTCTACTTTTTCTCATTGTGTATCATCTGATATGTCAGCAACTATGAGTTCTGCCAGTTAGATAATTGGCATTCTGTGAGTGTAAGTACTTTCAATATGCAATTACAAATCTTCATTAGGTTATTGTAGAGTTTTGTCTCTGTAATTTGTTAAAATTACTTAATTAGAAATTTTAATATTACTCTCAAAAAGTTGTTTGTATGTTAGTAAATGGCAAGAAAGTGCTTAATAAAATGTCATGTTCTCAGGATAGTTATGTCCTCATTTATAAAGTCAGAATTTCTTACCTAATTACGTGTACATCCTCATTTCTTTATAGGGATGATACTCTGAAGCTATTTTATCTTCCCCTCTGTTTTTTTAATCCCTCTAGTTAAAGGTGTTGTCTTGGTTTTGAAAGACAGGTGCCTGTCAAGGAAGGCTGAAGCTTCTCTTGGAATAGAAAAATGTAAACCCCCTCCCTCCAAATTATTGTAATT
>VXBU01006142.1:22792-34960 GCA_013400315.1 Bombycilla garrulus
TTCTCCACTCTGCCCAGGAGCATTCGTGTATATATTTAGTTGTTTTCTTTTGTTGCTGCTCCAGAAGGAGGCTTTTGGCTGTCCATCTGCTTGTCAGCTCTGCACAGGGAGACAAGTTAGCTGTCGTAATGCAGGGCTTTCAAGCATCCCTTGGAACCTTCCAGAAACAACAATTCTTGTTTACCTCAGTGGAAACAATATATCACATGTCACTCCAAATGATCTAAGAGGCCTTCAGAAGCTTGTTGCACTCTACATGGATAACTCCAGTATTTTGTACATACACCCAAAAGCTTTTGTGGAAGTCCCCAAACTGTGCTACTTGCATCTAAATAGCAATAATATTAAACGCCTGGATCCAGGAATCTTTGAAGGTCTTTCCAGTCTTCACTGTTTATACCTGCAGAATAATCGAATAGCTTTTCTTCCCAGAGGATTATTTAGTGATCTTATTTCTGTTAGATATTTAACTCTTCAAAGAAATCGTCTCAGTGTCCTTGGAAATGGAACTTTTTGGGGAATGATAAGTCTCCAAACACTAAACCTAGCAAATAATAAGATTTCATGGATATCAGATTCAGCATTTCATCATCTTGAGAATCTTGCATATTTGTTTCTTGAAGGTAACAACTTAACATTTGTGCCATCAAATGCTATTGGAGGGCTCAAAAATCTTGAAAGACTTTCTTTGTCTCACAATCCCATTGGATCAGTTCAGCCTTTTGCATTTAAGGGACTTAACAAGCTTAGATATCTGTCTTTGAAAAATGTCAAGCTAAAATGTGTTGCTGTAAATGGATTTTTTGGATTAAACAACCTAGGCCAGCTAATCTTAAGTTATAATGATTTAGAAAATATAAATTCCAGCACTTTTACTTTATTGACCAATTTAATGTATCTACAGTTAGACAGAAATAAAATAGCCAGTATTGGTGATGGTACCTTTGAAAAAATGGGGCAGTCACTTAAAGTACTCAGTTTAGCTTTTAATAATATTACAGAGTTACAACCTGAAGTGCTCAAGCCCTTAGTAACTTTAACTCATCTGCAGGTACATTCTAATCCTTGGAACTGCAGTTGCAAAATGCTTGCGTTACGTAATTGGCTAGCATCGTCTTCTGTTTCTGCAAAAATCCTCTGTCAGAATCCCCAGAATATGCGTGGTAGACTTTTGCATTTTATGAAGTGGGCTTGGTTTTCAAACTGCATTGGCCCCCCTGCCGGCCCAGGCTCTGCCCCAAGTGTGGGATCTGTTGAGGTGCGTCACAGCACTACCACTCTGATGATGGCCTGGCATAAAGGAAACAGGCACAACACATCGGAACAGTTTGTCACTGCAAAAACGATTGCTTTCTGGGAAGGAATTACAGCTGCATCTTCTACCCCATTGCCTTATGAGGAATATGCTGTTGAAATGCCATCACAGGCAGCTGCAGTGTTATCAACATTACCAGTGCAAATACCAACAGAAATTATACCTACTAATAGGAATGTAGAAGAAGAGCGGTTGTTTACAACAGATCCTGTTCCTGTATCATTAAAGACAACCCTGATTTGTACACAACAGGTTGAAAAGCTGAATCAAGCTTTTGACATTTTACTAGCCTTTTTCATTCTGGCTTGTGCTGTTATCTTGTTCTTAACCTGTAAAATTATTCAGTTTAGGCAGAAACTAAAGATGTTGGAAAACTCAGGGGAAAAGAGTATAGAATATTACGGCTTTTATCAGCCTGGCAGATACAACATAACTGACTCAGTGCAGTCTCTAACTCAGAAATCAGTGGAACATTCAGAACTGGACCAAATAAGGCTGCTCAAGCGAACAGCATCAGAAAGTCAGGCACAGGTCATCTTGTTCGAACATTCATCATTGTAATTTATCTCATTTGATTTGGTGTCAGCTGTGATATGGAAGGTCAAGAAATCAAGAACTCGATTCTGTAAAAATACCTCCACTGGTTAACTGCTTAATAAGAACTGTGGAAAATGACACAATTTGGGTTCACCCTTTGCTTTGTGAATGTTTTGAAATTTATTGATTATTTCATTATGTGTCATTTCAGTCTAATATATATAAGTTTATTAACTTCAGTCCCTGTTTGTAGTAATCATTCACCTATGCTCAAGTTTAAAGTACACTATAATGTATTTTGCAGTACTTAATGATGTAAGTTCCTACAGAAATTCCATAGCTATTGTGAAGCAAGTAAAACATCAGTTCTTAGTAGGATCACAAAGCCAAGAAATCTTGGGGAATCAGAAAACAGTGTTTTGTGTGTTTATTGTGATAGAGTTTCTACTTTTCCTCTACTAAATAAAGCACAGTGGAAAAAAGCACATTTACAGCTAGCATGTTCAAACTCTTGAGTAAGAGAAAAAATGCAAACTATACAAATTCTGTTCATACCTGTAGCATATTGTAATATCCAAAGTTGTGTGTTCAGTCTGTATAATGAATATATTAAAGTGACTTTTTTATTAGTGTGTATCTGTATCATTTTATGAAATATCCCAAATTGGATTAAGAAAAACTAAATTTCTGTTGAAATTTACCAGAGTTTAATGACCAAATTTATTGTGTCTAAGGTGATAGAGCTGGTTAATTATTGTCAATAAAAGTTCATAGTCTGTCATCTATTTTAGTCATCTATTAGTAATATTTTGAGGGACCTTCTAGATAAGAGATACAAATTGAAGAAATACACTGCACTGTAAATACCTAGTGCTATATTAATGACTGAAAACATTTACATACTTGGTTTATATTTGGAGGTGTCACATAAAGGTATGTGTTCTTAGTAAAGGCTTCATCTTCAAAATAGGGATGTTTTCTTATATAGTTTGCATTAAATTTTTTATTTCTATTTCAGATGTTGGCGTTCTGTTGTTGTCAGATTATGTCTAGTATGTTGTAGCTTTATTTTCAACCTGAATTTCTGCAATTTTTGTTTCTGTGTTTGTTACTTCAATAATTCAAACTTATTTTAGTAATTAAAAATCATAAAACTATGTTCCAAATAGTCCAATACTGTAAAATTTTCAGCCAGTAGGACTTAGTCTTGTAGCTACTGTTTGTGTTCTACAGGCCTGTGCTCTAGAGATTTCAGCCGTATTGTTTATAAGTTACACAGTTTACAGTTAGACCATTTTCCACAAGGAAAAGTGGGGAACAATGCTTTGATAGCCTTTCCTCCATGATGTTGATTACAATTGTGTAGAAGTATGTTGCTTTTCCAGGCTCCACCTTGGAGCCTGTGACATTCTCCAGCTAAATGCCCTCAGCATTCTTGTTCTATCCTCTCTCTTTCCTGCTGGTGTAGGTCTTGTGCGTATCCGGGCTGTGCAGTCATCCTGTTAGTCCATCTACAGTTCTTTTCCAGAAGGGAAAAAATCTGTTATCTGTCAGGACATGTATAAGTCTTGACTGCACTGAGTGGGTGTGAATGTGCAAGTGTGACTTCATTGTTTGCTGTTAGTGTAATCAAATAATACTGTATTTGACTGTACTTTGCTCTGTCATAGATCAAATACTTTTAGGGAACACACAGTTCAGCTTCTTGGACAAAAGTGTAAACTTTTTACTATTGCTTGAATATAAACTATTTTTAAAATAATTTTCTAATTTAATATCAGATGTTAAATATAATAGGCAAACGTTTTTAAGAATGGAAAGCATAAATTACTGGCTGTAATTTATGCACTTTTTTTCAGATGCTAATTGGCTCCAGTCTCTTCCTTTTAACCCTTTAACCTTTTAACTTTCTATCTCTCCTATGTAATTCCATGTGATAAATATTAGTTTTGTTTTCACTTAGTAACAACTTCACAATCAATGATTGCACAGTAGTAGGTTTAGCAATTTTATGTGCTATATTTTAGTTTTACATGAACACCTTCAGAAATAATGGACTTCAAATGCAGTAGAAACTAGTTAAGTTTTTCTTGCTAGAAAAGCTGCTATGCCTTTGTTACAGAGAAGTTTTGATAGTGCACAAAGGTTAAAAATTGAATAAACCTGATTCCCAATTCTCAAAGAAATTTGCCGGGGAGCAGATCTGTTATTTTAGGCTCTGATTTCCACAGTTGCTCTTTACAGAAAGGCATGAGGGGTTCTCTCTGTAGGCGCATCTTTTTCATGGACAAGCTGCTGTGGGAGTTCCTTGAGTCTCACCATCTGTAGTGGTGGAACATGAAAGGAAGCTAGTGTCGCAGCTGTTTGTTCAGCAGAGAGTTAGAACAGTTGAAAGCCATCCTTTGGATTGGAGACATCTCTGATATCCAGCTTGCCAACACAGGGATTAGACTAACAAGGTGCTGAGAGATTTATGAAGCAGTTGTGAGGGAAATGCCTTTCTTTAGCAGTCAGTATCTTTTGTATTTAAAAGTTCACACCAGGAAACCAACCCTTTCATGTACATGTGTGGTTCACATGTCTGTTAAAATCATTAGGGAATGCATTAGAAGCCTTAATGAGTCTGCTCTCATGAAGCAAAATTGTGCTTCATTGAAGATCAGGTTTATGGTCAGTCATAGGAGTCCCCTGAAAAGATTGTCTGAGCTGCTACTTCACTGCTTTTGGAGCTCCCTAGAACTGTGCAGCTCCTAAGGGGTGTGTGTGTATAATAATAATAATAATTTATGTCACTTTCAGTATGTGCAGAGTAATTTCTATTTGTCCCACTCCACCTCTTCCCTTGGCGAGTGAGATAAGAATAAAGAGTTAGTTAAGCTTTTTCAATGCATACACTAGTAAAGATAGGAAATCAAACTCTTCTTGGTGTTCATTGCTTCATCCTGGTAAATGTAGAAAAGCAGAAAATGTTTTATCTTTCTTTTAATCTCTGAAAAAGTATTTTTTCTCATATAGATTTTTTTCTCCTTCTCTGAGGGATATGCAAAGTAGATATGGGGGCCATTTCATTAAAGCACCACTAAAAATATGTCATGACATGTTTTAACATGATGATAGAGCTTTGTCTACAGTAGTTGGATATATAATTGAAGCAAAAATTGTGAATTTTCACATAAAATCTCTGGATAAGACAGCTGTGTGCATTAGAAATTATAGACAGAATGAAAAAAAAAGAGAAACCCTACATTTTTATTTTCAGAACAGATGGGTTCTGTTTTGTCCTTTGAGAAGTTTTTATTCTTTTATCTAAAAACTTATGTGAACTTTGAAATAGAAGTTTTGAGATTATTCATATGGAAGCTGCCCTGAATGCTAAATTTGTTTTCTTTATTGGAAAGGTGATTAACAAGCAGCACATATCTAGAAATAGTTGCACTGTTTAATAGCTCCATACTTGGTAAATATTTCAGTGGGTCTTTAGTAGAAAGAAACTGCATGTGCCATTTAAACGAAAAAAAAGGGAGAAAAGAAAAGGTATTATATTTACTGAAAGCTGCAGCCAAGTTACATTTTGAAAGGTGTTCTACATGCTTGGTTTTCCTTAAAAAAATCAAACCTTTCATGAATCTGCCACTAAAGAAAAAAAGTGAAATACTGTTTTTCCTTTATGTCATAAAGTAAGAATATCCTTTTCAAGAAATGAATTATTTCCCTATGTGCTTTTGCGGTAACTATCAAGAACAATGTTTGTGCCGCTTTGTGCTGTCGAGACCTCAGCTGGAGTGCTGCATCCAGCTCTAGGGCCCTCAATATAAGAAAGACCTGATACCTCTGGAGCAAGTCCAGAGGCCACAGGGTTAATAAGAGGAGTGGAGCACCCCCACTATGAGGACAGACTTGAGAGAGTTGTGGCTGTTCAGGTTTGAGAAGAGAATGATGTGTGGAGACCTGGCTTCAACCTTTCAGTATCTGAAAGGGCCTGCAGGGAAGGCAGAGAGGGACTGTTCATGAAAAACTGTAGTGATAGGACAGGGGGGCATGGCTTAAAACTGAGAGTAGGTTTTGATTAGATGTTAGAAAGAAATTCTTTACTGTGAGGATGGTGTGGATGCTCCATCTCTGTTTAAGGCCAGGTTGGATGGGGCTTTGAGCAGCCTGATCCGTTGGAAGGCGACCTGCGTATGGCAGGAAGGTCAGAACTAGGTGACCTTTGAGGTCCCTTTCAACTAAAACCATTCTGGGATTCATGCAATTTGGAAGGAAGGAATAATACAGGTATTGGACAGCATCCTGTATTATTAATTAAATAATGTGTATGAACGGGGCTCAGAGTGTTCACATTTGTTCTCCCTTGAATGCCCCTTGTCTACTCTTAATGTGAATCTGAGGGTAGCTTGTTGGAAAAGACTAACCTTACTCATGTTGGAAAATCTTTAATTGTGTTAATGGCATTTTCCTAGAGGTGAAAAAAAAACTAAGAATGAGGCAAAAGAGTCTTAATGGAGGTGTGCTAGGCAGGACCTCTGACTTGGTGAAGAAACCTGCTCTGTCTTAGAGGGCTCATTGTGCAGGTGACTGTGGCATTGTTCACTTTGTCAGCTGTGCTGTGAAGTCGGTAGGTTGTTTGTTTGCTTTCTTCAGAACCTTACAGAGCTTCAGTCTCACAACATGTAATGCTTTACTATTCTGAATGTGATGGGGAAGCTTTTTGGCAAATTTAAAACACATAGCTGGCAATCCGGCAGTAAAAAATTATGTCAGTTTTCATTTTGTGGAATTCAGGAGTATCAAGTCTTATGATACAAGATATACTTCAGATTCAAATTCAGCATACAACAGTAGCTGAATTTAAAAAAGGGAACAAAACCTATTCCCTTTGAAACAAAGGATCATGAATGAAAATATAATATAAATATTTTCTGTGCTTGGTATTCTAACTTGACAAGCATTTTTTTCCAGGGCATCTATTGCTATTTAACTGTTTGTCACATGTGTAAAATTTAGTTGCATGTTTGACAAGAAGATTTTCAAAAGCAGTTTCTATTGTATAAGGAGCTGCAGTTGATCTATGTCTTCAGTTTTCATCCCAAATAAGAAAAGGAAATGAAATATTAGGAGACACATTTGTCTGTGTTAAAACAGTGATGAACTACAATCAAAGTACAATATATGTACTTCATGTTTGATGCCTGTTAATAAATGGAATGTGTCTGCTTCTGTCTGCCTCTTAGGGAGCAGTGCCAGCAGCATCATTTTGGGAGAATTAAGCCTGAAATTCCAAACAGGGAGCAATAAAGTGCTTCAGTCAGTGGCAGTCCCAGGAAGAGGGTTGTAGTTTACCATCATCAGTTAGGTCCTTTCTCTTTCTTTGCTGCATGTAGCTAGAGGTATTCCTGAGATTAACATCTTTTCACTTGCAGTTTGTCTTCACACTTTGTCAGTTCATAGAGTAGGAGTCCAAGAGCCCAAGTTCTACGATAGCATGTCTCTGGCATTAGGTCCACAGCAGCAGGAGATGGAGGAGAAGCAGCAGTTGGCTGCTCTCCATGAACTAAGAGCTGATGCCACTTACTTTATCCATCACAGGGGGATCATGTTTCTATGCCCTTACACTACAGGCACATCCTTTCTCAACGCAGGGGCAAATGTAAATGTGTACAGTGGCAGTTTTGGGCATTGTGGGCCTATCTAGTCAAGCCTTCAGTTTTACTTTTTTTTTACTTCATGCTGAGTAAAGGTACTTGTGCCTTTTAAGTAGATATCCCAAGTGATATCTACCAGCCCTTTGCATTAGCCTTAACTAGCCTTATGTGTCAAATGGCAGGAAGTGCTCCTGTTTAAACAGATAAATCCCATTGCCCTTTCTCTGTACAGTCAGGAAAATCACATTCTTTCAGAACTGGGTGCAGGATTTTTTCACCCGCTCTGGGGAGTTCGTTACCTAGAAAGGTGAAGAAATACAGGTAAGTAGAGGAATGGACCTTCTTTACAAGCAGCCATCACTCAAGGTGTTGTGTATGTTTATGCAATGAATAGTGATGCTAGAAATGGTGTAAATGTGTTGGGAATGGAAGCCACTACTTTCTGACCTCTGGCAGGAGCACATCCTTTCCAGTCTGTTCTTGACTCCTGTGCTAATGTATATTCTTTTCTATTCCATTTGCAATTACTTCTAGGTTTTCAGTGGCACATTAAGTTTTGTAACATTAAAAAAAAAAGTTTCTTGTGTATTTTGGAGCCTTTTTGTAATTAAAAAAAAAAAACTAAGTTAGTTGCTTAATAGCATGCTCAGCTAAGCAGTAAGCAAGGAAAATACTTCTCAGTAAATGTACTCTACAACTGAGCAAATTTCCTATGTAGTTCCTTTAGTTAAATCACTTTCCTGTTCTTTTCCAGTGTTATCCAAAATAAATTTTGTTCTTTCCCAGTGTTATCCAAGATAAATTTTGTGGTATCATCAACATTTCAGTGGAAGGACTGCACGATGTTATGACTGAAGATTCTGAAACAGGAACATACAAAGAGTAAGCAGAAAATGTAATTTAAAATGGGTTTAACAGTAGCAGTACTGTTTTATATGAAGTGTTTTCATTTGAGAAATCTGTAGGCAGTTAAGACATGCTTGTTAGAGTTCTATTTTTTCAACAGTGAGTGTTTTTGGAAGACAGGAAACTTCTGGTCTTAAAAGAAAATATTTGCAATGGGGAAAGATGGCTTAAAATGACAGTATAATTTTATATTGTTCATTAAGTTATTTACTAAATGATGTCTTAAAACATTCATATACTTAGGGTTGTTTTTTCCTTACTTTGACTATTATATCTAAAATTTCAATACAACAAGCTTGTGTGTTGACAGAGCCCACCCTAGCTCAGAGTTAGCTCGCTCAGAGTTAGCTTGCTCAGAGTTAGCTCGCTCAGAGTGTGACATGACCCTCATGTGAGTTTACCTAGTGTACAGTATTTCACAGCCTGGAGCACTTGAAAGCATGTCCCACAAGGACAGTTCTGCCATTGTTCCATGTAACACATGTACTGCTACAGGATATATCTCAAAAGACATATATCAAGGAGCAAGAGCTTGCTTGTGGCAGGAATGTGGGTTGGAGGTGTCCAGAGTGCGCTGCCACCCAGCACCACACTCATTCATTTCCTGATGTCTCCCTGGCTGTATTCCATCAAAGCAGAGAAAAAATAACCTAATGAATAGCAAGATATTATTTGGGCAGAGGTCCTAATGTCATTTTTATCTCTGTAATGTTTACTTACTTTTAGAATGGAGAGTTTTAAGACATAAAAACAAGTGCTCTGCAGGAATAATCTTACAGAACCATAACAGAATTTGCTAATGCTGTGATGCTAAGAATCAAGCATTTTTTGTTTCAGATCATTACATGGTGGTGAAACAGACTGCATCTGAACTAATTAACTGTTTAAGGGGATGTTTGCTGCCACTGAAACTGGGTGGCACAGAACAGCCGGAGTGCAATCTGTAAAGTTCTTCTCCACTTAAAACAGATAGTATGCGCACAACTGTGTGTTGAGAACAGTCCACGCACTCACACTGAGCCAGAACTATGCCTAAGAACTATCCTTACCAAAGTACTTCCCGCCAAACTCTTAGTAAAGAAGATGTAACTCTGGGAATGTGCACAAGTCTGGGAATATGCACAATGTCTGGCACTGTGTTTTGTTCACTGTTGGAGACAACATTGCAGAGCCCTTCAATTTCTAAATATGTTGCTTTGCCAGCACTTGTTGAAAGAGTTCTCACTGAGAATTTTTATCCTAGTTAATTTCATATTTTAAGCCTGAAGGCATGTATAACTTGTCACTACTTTTCCAAATTCTGGGCATTTTTTTCACTTCATCAAATATAGTCACACTGAACCAAAGACATATTTATGGTGACAGGTTCTGAAAGAGCTGTTTGAAAGATTTTGACTTTTGCATGATAAATTTTTACATCATCTGGAAGTAAAGTGAAAGCAGTCATCTGAAATCATGTGCATCGTTGTGGGTCTCCAGATGAAGAAGAATGGCTTATGCCCAAACTGGTTCAGAAGAAAGATTATGTGTACTCTACTGATTAGAATATTAACTAATTATTGTAGTGCAGGAAATAAAATTATGTGTGTGTTCAACTCAGGAAAATCAAAGCTGAAACACTTCAGAGCTTCAGCCGCTGTACAGGGAAAATTGCAGAGGTTAAACAATGACAATGGTTTAAGTGGCTTCACCACTTTAAATGAATATGTTTAAACTGGAATTTTAAAGAAACTGTGTTTAAATTAGAGCAGTGAGATTTTGGAAGTGGTAAAAGCCGTGTCATTTTTTAGATTATATTTGATTTAAATCAGGTTATGATAATGTTTATACTGTCTTACAATACCAAGGGATTACACTCAACCAGGTTTCCTAGAGTTCATATTTCTCATTGTAGTGATAACTTTGAGAGAGCTTTACAAACCTCAAATTTTATGGGAAGGGGACATTTCCATTGCTCTAGACATGTTTCACTGATACTCATTTTTTTCCAGTTTTATCACCATCTCTTCTTTTATTCTTTCCTCTCCTTGTGTTTGAAATTTTGTGGTACCTAAGTAAATTTATGAAGGTCTGAAAAAGTTAATTCAGTCTTGTATGTTTTGGCAATTGACATTTTTGTCTCCTTTAATAAACTGAGATACAAGTAGCCATTTGTGAGCAGAGGAGATATGCAGTTTGCTGTACTATTTTGAAATAATGAATCCCTTTATTAAAAATAGCTTTTGTGTTAGTATTTGACCCTGCTTGCCATGCTGTTTAGCAAGTGTTTCATACAGCTCCAAACACATGTTAATAAAAAACTAAATATATAAACAAAATAAGTCATAACATTTTCATATAAAATCATATAAAAACACATGAAATCACAACTTTTTTCATTACCAACATTAAAATTGGTTATTCAGCTTAGTTGATGGAGCATTTCACATTCTAGTGGAATGCAGCAATTAAAAAAGCACAATAGTGCAAGACTGAAAATTAACAATAATCTGCATCTGTCTTGGTGCGTTGTAATATGTGAATCATGTGTCCTTTGTGTCCTGAATCGTGCCTGATATATGGTGGCAAGTTGTCATCACCTGAGTGTTTTTAAATTGTTTTGGTTTTAAATGCAGAAATTCTAGGAAAAGATTTGATAAAGTGGTGGAGTGTTTATCTATTGTTTCAGCATGGAGCATGTAAAGTGAATGAAGGACATGTTTTCTATAGGATAGCTTTCATCAGTGACTTTGGAAAGTCCATTCAAACCATTTCAGCAGACAGAAAAACCTGACTTTTAAAATGCTTTTTTCCTTCATATTTTCTGGTTTTATACTTAGTTCAAAAATAGAAGTTACAATGTGGCTGTTATTTGCATGTATTTGTACCTGCTTGTTGAGAGTTTCAGCAAAACAAAAAATGAGTTTAAAATTTTGTTTGATTTCTTGCAGATTTTATTGTAGAGCCAATAGCACTGTCCTTACTAGTTTTCAGGTCGGTTTGTTAATGACTTCACAGAAACATGTGAATGCCGTGAGACATCTTTGTAATCTTTGTATATGTGCCACTTTGATTTAATATAGAGTGCTTGTATAGCACTTTCTTGAAAAGAGTGGAAAATTTTTGTAAGGAGCAAAAAACCTACATAAGACTGTTTTCTATGTGCACAAATGCATTTTAACCCACAACGTAAGCTAAAATATAGAGGATAACTGAGAATGTTACGTGGGTAGTGGTGACAGAGAACATGCATTCAGGCTTCATTAGATTCGTTGTTCTCAGAAAAAAATTACTTGTGATTAGATTGCGTGGCTTCAGCAAATGCCCATATCTGTTCTGTGTTTTCAAAAGTGCTTTAAAATAATTTTTAATGATGATGTCTGTTAAAACTGTTCTTATTCCTATTTTTAGCTGCATGTTAATGTCTCATTTTGAAGAGCCCAAGGCTACAGAAGATGAGGAACCTTCCACAGAACAAGAAAAAAGGAAAAAAGTGGTACGTTTTAGATCAGTTATAAACCTGATTATGTGCTTCACTTCTGTCATACTAAATTCTTTATAGGTTTGGTTGATCCATTGTTCTTGGACAATTCGTATTTTGAATCAGAAAGAAAATTTAATGCCAAACCCTGAAACCACAGCACTTACACTTCTGCGTGCCTTTTGCATCTTGGTAACTGTTACCAAGATAAACATAATCTGTTCACAAAATCTGGGCATTACAATATGTGCTGGTTTGAAAGCAAGACCAGTGAGACTCCAAGTCAGAAATACAATTTAATAGGAAAA
>VXBU01006142.1:35166-53453 GCA_013400315.1 Bombycilla garrulus
GAAGATGGAGATAGAATACAGACCCTCTGGCACATTTTTACATTGTAACCTAGGACACAATACTAACACAACATAGAAGGAATTTACTGAAAAAAGCAGGGAGCTAAACTTTATTGAAATGTCTTGGCAGGCCAGATTTCTCGTATTTTAAAGAAGTAATGTGCTGCGTAGAATTTTTTCTAGTGTAAAGAACTCTAACAAAGAAGACAATGTGTACTTGTGTAACTTTTCTTTTAAATACCAATAAATATATAGGAATATATTTATAAAAGCAGTATAATATATGTCTTCTTAAAGAAATGCAAAAACCTTTCCATATTCTTCTGCTATTAGAAATGCCTTAGGAGAAATTCCTAATGTCTTTCAATTTTAGATTTAAACAAAATGCAGAAAAATAATTTTTTGTGGTCCTTAAAAATGTATTATACAGTTCTATAATTGTTACTCTTAAAAACATCTCTAGCCTCTGTTAAATTTCCTTCTTACTTGTGGGCTTAAATTCTAGCTGTTTGTTGCAGATTGATAGTATTAATTCTTAGTGTTTATAATCTCTCTATATAGGTATATATGTGTATATATATATCTCCCTGTAGATCAACAGGGAGAGAGACATGCTTTGTTAATCAGATTTTTTAAAAAAGCAAAAGTAAATTTAAATCTACAATTCTTTTATGTTCTTAGTTTTGAGTGTACTCAGACTACATTGCTATCTTGCTAAAGTTTTAATACTTTTATGGCAGACCTTAATTTTTCCTGTGTGGGTTAACTTCCATAGTTTGGATATATGTTGAGGAATTTGGAGTTCTTAGATTTGTAATGGACTACCTTCAATGTGGATATGTCAGGCAAAATGAAAAGCAGGGCACATTGAATTATCATTACATGATACAACACACCAATATGTTGCTGATGAGCACAAGTTATAGAGAGGGAACTGTTCTGGAGTCATATGCAATACAGTGTCAGTGGTCATTTGAATAAAGGTAAGTGTGCTTTGATTAAAAGGAGCTTCACCAAACACCCCATCAAAAGTCTTGGTTTACTTCTCTTGCATGTATCTTCCCTTTCATATATCTTCCTTTGCTTATCACTTTCCTTTTTTCTCTGAGACTGAGATTTGTTCCTCATCTTCTCTTTAACATTAAGCTTAAACACATTTTCAGCCTTTATTTGCTTGGAAAGTTTACAGAGAATAAATTATCCTATGTGAATGTCAAAGCTTCATTTTTATTTTGAATCTCATAGTCTAAATTTAACTATTTCCATGGTTGCTGTGTTTTCTAGATTCCTAAGGATTATGGAAATCCTTTGTTTTTCTCCTTTCAAGCCTTCTTTGTAAGAATAGCTATCTATTTTTGTCTTCTCATTCTTATATTTAGTTAATTTTTCCTGATATATTTCTGACTTAAGCCTTCTATGCTGTCATTTTCTCAGCTAACTTTACACTGTATTGTTACCCTTTTTAATGTAATTTCTTGCAGCTGTGGAAGCAAGTGAACTGTAGTTATGAATGTTTGCTATAAATTCATTCTGAATCCCAACTGAAACAGCTTGATAAGTAGCTTTGCAGATGGTGCAGAAATTGAGACATAACACTTGACTATTTATTTCAAAATTGGACCAGTCCTTTGGGTAGGTCACCAGTAGCAGAAGTGTCAGATAATAATCAGAATTGTTAATCATGGCTTTGAAAGCACAGCTAGCGTTTGATTTTAGAAACTGAATTAAAAATAAAATTTTACTTGGGCCCATTTCTGCCAACATGTGATTGAAGTTTCTTCCTCTCTGGTAGGAATACCAGTGCACACACATGAAACTTGGAAAACTCTAGTAGCTGATACCACTGGTAAAGTAAAAGAGGGAATAAATATATAATGTGATAAGAAAATCAAGAACAACCTAAAGGGAATCAGCAAAACCTCTAAGCTGTCTGCATCAAGCCAGTGTTTACAGGTGGAAGATTAGTTTCTTCAATCCAGCCCCAAGGTGGGCACCTGTATCCGGTTTCAAGATCAATTTGTAAAGTAATGAGATTGTAAAGCTAGTCAAATCCAGGTTTTTACAGAGCAGCATAAAGCACATTTCCATAATGCACAGCTACTGCCCAAATTTTTGTTTCCTGTCTGTAGCTGTTTAGACTAAGAAGCTGTTGGAATGTACTAGTGTTTTTTTAATTGGAAAATAGATTTGTTTTGCCTTATCAGAGTCAGGCACCTTTCAATAGAACAGCTATGGCCACACACCTAGGAACTCAGTATACATACTTAATATGTAGTCCTTTGCCAACTATGCTTACTGTTTTTCCAAACATGATTTTGTTTGCTTAGACTACAGCTCTCTGTGGAATATTGTTGACAAACTCATTATATAAAACTATTTCATTTGTTTTGTTAATTCTGAATACAAATTCCAAAAAAGTAGAGCAAAGGAAAATCAACTTCTTGTTGTTGCAGGAAACCCTTTCATTTACTTGAAATACTTTTGATGTGACTATCTGAATGAAAACAAGTGTTAACTCCATAATTAAGTCTGAAGATTCTTAAATTGCATTTGACTTACAGATGGTAGATAATGCTTCTAGCAGCAAGCATTAATCATACTACTGAAGTTTCTACTGGCTCCGAGTGCTACTGCTTTGAATGGTGAGGCAGCCAGGGATATAAGGGCTAAGTGAGAGCAACAAATTTGCAGACAGCAAGATCAGTGAGAAAGGGAGAAGGTGCTCTAGGCACCAGAGCTGAGATTCCCCTGCAGCCTGTGATGCAGACCATAGTGAGGCAGCTGTGCCCCTGCAGCCCATGAAGGGCAGTGGTGGAGCAGAGATCCACCTGCAGCCCATGTTGGAGAAGGTGGATACTCGAAGGAGTCTGACCCTGTGGAAAGCCCACACTGGAGCAGACTCCTGTCAGGAGCTGTAGCCATATGGAGAGAGGAGTCCATGCTGGAACAGCCTGTTCCTGAAGGACTGCACCCTGTGGAACAAAAGGGATCCACACGGGAAGAGTTAGAAGGATTTCAGCCCACAGATGCACTCATCTGGGAGAAGTTCATGGAGTACTGTCTCCTGTGGTTTAGGGTCCCATGATGGAGCAGAGTAAGAGTGTGAGGAAGAAGGAGCACCACAGACAATATGTGATAAACAGACTGCAATCCCCGTTCACCTGTTCCTCAAATTGCTCCAGAGGAGGTAGAGAATTTGAGGTTAAAGCTGAGCCCAGGAAGAAGGGGTCTATTGTTTCATTTCTCATTACCCTACCCTGATCTGGTTGGGGGTAAAATAATTTGTGGGAGTCAAATCTGTTTTGCTTATGCAAGAAACTGGTGAGGGATCTCTCCCTGTTCTTACCTCAGCCCATAAGCTTTTTGTTGTATTTTCTCTCCACTGTCCCAGTTATGGAGGGTGTGATTGAGTGGCTTTGGTCACAAGGGTGAGAACATCTGTATTTAAATACCTGTTTTTCTGTGCAAAATTCTCTAGAGTAATTTTATACGTGACTATTTAGAGCTATGAACTTACAGAAACTAACTATAAATGCATTATATGACCGAAATTACAGTTTTAGGTGAACAAATGCGAATCATTTAGAAACTGGTAGATTCTTTGCTTGGCAAGGCAGGAAAAGAATACCACTAAATTCAGGAAATATTGATTAAGTAGTTGTGATTTAGAAATTTCTTTAGAAAATTCAAATTTCTGGAAGATTTCAAATTTCTGGAAGATTTCAAATTTCTAGAGATTCAGCTTGCATTTACTGAAAAAAAACCAACTCCTACAGAGTACCAAACTGTTACTGCAATTACTTCCCCTTTCTAAAGAGTGTAATGGTAATAATAGGTAATAAAATTAACAAGTCTTACCTTGAAATAATATGACCTTCCAGCATAAACAGTAGTGTTGTTTGGGTTTGACACTAAGATGAGCAGATCACAGGTCTGCATTAATTGCCATTGATTTCAACATCCTACTTATTTATGATGCAGCAAGCACTGGATGTCCCCATTTCCCATCCCTTTCCATCCAGCCTGGTCGACTGAGGGACAAATGTGGCATAACTTGTCAATGCCCTGAGCTTGCCCATGTGTCTGCTGACACTGAAGTTAGCTGTACATCCTCTGTCAATGTAGCCTCTTCTGGTACCTATTTTCGCTTCCATTGAAAGGCAGAAAATGCGGGAAAATACTGGCAAATATTCAGTCCTTCCCTACCCAACAGAAAATTGTATAATCCAACTGGATTTATGAGGTGTATCAGTACTGAAGTGTGTCTATTCTTTATACATATGGACAGTTTATTTTGTTTGGTTCTTAGTCCAAATGACTTTGACTTTTTCGGTATTTTGTTTTCTTACTAATAAAACAAAACTGACCATAGTGCATGCCATCACTGAAGTCCTTGGTAAGATCCAATGTGATTTTTAGAAGTTACAGGAACCTCATTCAGTAGTAACTACTGAAGCAGCTTTGGAATTGTTTTATCTTGTAGAAGCATAAAACCTTAGAGCAAAGTGTAAGACTCATCATTTGATGCTGTTTCAAATGGTTTTAGACTGATATTTGCTTTGATAATAATTATTTTGATCTTTGTTTTGCACAAGTGTTTCCTGTTGTTTGTCAAGTAAGTGGAAAAAAGTAAGAACAGATTTCTTTCTTGAGCTGAGGTTAAAATCAAAATGTATCTTTTGTTGCATTGTTATATATTTTTCTTTTACATGTTTTCCACAGCTTGCACTAAAGGACCCAGTACACACTGTGTCACTGCAGCAGTTCATCTATGAGAAGTTAAAGGCACAGCAGGAATTACTGGGAGAACAAGGTTTTCATGCCCTTATGGAAAATGTGGATACAGAAATAGTTGCCCAGCTACAAGAATTTTTACAAGGCTTCTAAATAAGCAGAAAAAAAGATTTTCTATGTCAAATCTTTATTTCAAAAACATGAAAGAACTCTAGCCTCCTGTCTTGTGTGGATGAGTCTATTGAAAAGTGAAAATAACTTATGACAAAAAAAAAAGTTTCTGCTGTTGCTCCTAAACTATGCTCTTTTGGTTTTTTTTTAATAATAAAGGGTTAATTAAGGGTCTTGTCATTAAGCTAATGTTTCCATTAATTCTAATTAATTTGTGGCTGTACCTGGACTACTTAAAATTACCATGTACACTATCTCAATTAGTTGTGGTTTTCCATCAAAGATATGTCATGAGGATACTTGAGAATTGTTGCTAAAATGTTTTTAACCCAAATGGTCATGGTTAAAACAATTATTTACAAACATGATGCTTATATTTAATTATTTATTAGTTACCTGCAGAGTAAAGCTGCTCCTTTCTACGTGTATTTGTCTTCCACCATGCAGGTGGAAGCGGGAAGGAGATGCTGATTTCTGTTTTCATATTTTTCCTTTTAAGTACTGGTCTTCCACCTTCAAAGTTAATTTTAACTTTGCTTCACTGAGGGATGATTCAGCTATTAAATCAGTTTGTTTATTTTTTTTTCCAGAGGGGATTAGCTAGTTTAGACACCTACAAGCTTTTGACAATTTTACCAGATTACCAGATGGTTTTAAAAATGAGCCTTTTTTATTGATCTTTTGGGAAGTAATCTTTTTTTTGAAACCTCCCCTCTGTTTGCAGAGGAGGGTTCATCTTTCTCTCCTCCTTTGGTGTCAGTATCAGAGACTGTTGGGGCTCTCACAGTTCTGAAAGCAAAACCTCCCCTGCCCACTTTGCCAGCATCTGTCAGGAGAATTTGTGTGAGAACTCAGCTCACTGTTTCCTGCATTTTACCTTGGCAGGGGAGGATTGCCAGAAGAATTTCTACTATTTGTTTGTATATTATGTATATGTCATTTTCTCAATCATCCACCATCATCATCTCATAGTTAAGAGGTTTATCTGGTTACATTTGGTATTTGCAAGGGAGGAGACTGTGAACTACAATTACCAGAACCTGGTGGATTTTGACTGGATTTGGATTTGTTGCACAGTTAATCTGCAGACACCCTAAGCTTTTAGCCCAGTATCTGTGCAGATCTGGTCACCCTTGCTGGCTTTGACCCCACCTGGCATGACCACCTCATGTCTTGGCAGGAACCAGTACTGTCCTTCCCCCATTCTGCCAAATCTCTTGTGCAGTGCTGAATGGCACTCCCTGAAGTTTCAGAGGTAAGCAAGCCCTACCTACACTAGTCCAGCCCTAGCCTAAAGGCTGCTCTCTCTGCTGTGTGGCCCAGGCACCCAGCTCTCTGTGCAGCATCTCACAGGTCAGATCTGTCATCATAGCTGAGACAGACCTGCCTGCCTGCATCGTTCTCAGAGCAGCTCCACCTCTGTTACTTCATGTGGTAGAGTGTTAACTGGAGTTTATGCTAATGCATGATGGAGGCAGAGACCCTGTCAGGAATAATGGACATCCTTCCAGCTAATAACAGCACAATAAGTTGTGATTAACTTTCTGAGTAATGTTTCTGAATTACTGCCTGTGTTCAGTTTCATATGCATTAGGGAACAAGTTAAATTTGCTACTAGGTGTTCAGCTTGTGAACTTGGAAGATTTTACTCTGTGGCTTGGACTGTAATTGAAAACAATCATCATTATCATAACTGTTTATATGACAACCATTATCAGTGAGCACAATGCTAAACAAGTGCCCATCTGCCGCCAGCAACAATCTAGTACTCAAAGTGGGGAAATTTCAGCTTGAAACAGCAAAAAAACCTCTTACATACTGTTATTATATATTAAACTCTAAAACATAGGAGTACATTTTCACTGGAAGAGGATGGATTAGGACTGCAGCAAGCTATAGTCCTTTTTGAATTCGATAGTAAATTTTTTAACTTTGGTCTCTAGGGAAATAATGGAAACCAAATATAACAATTAGCTTGACACCAAGGCAGTAAACTACAGTTTCTGAAATTCTCATGTAGGGGATTCTTGGATTCTCTCATTCTCTAGGCTTTGATTTTCAAGACAGAAGTAATTTAAATTGGGGTATTTTTTTTCCTACTGCGCAACTGAATACTTACGAATGCTATTAGTTTACTTTTCACAAAAGGCAGTGATTAAGGTGAAGGCAAACTTTCTGCTTCTGGTAAGAGTTAAATGAGAGGCCTAATTCTGCTGCTTCCATTTTCAAAATGTTACGTTTGGTGTATCGATGATGATCATTTTTAGGCCACTGGCCTGAATGAATTGTTAATAACTCATGTGCTCTTTTTGCAATCTGTTAAATCTGTCTCAGCTTTAGAAACTAAATTTATTGAAGCTATAACTTATTTCAATTTAGTAGTTGAGGTGTTTGTCTCATAAAAAATTACAACTGGAATAACTTTCAAGGATGTTTGAAGCAGTTGCTTGTGGCATAGCTGGCAGATTGGCAAGGGGGTATTCTGCCCACTCGGCCTTCACTGAGAAGGGGTTTCACTATTCCATGGAAGAACACACCATGCAGGCCATTCATGTCTACTTCTTTCTCCTCAGGATCTTTGCATACAGAAATAACTCATCAACTTTTTCAAGTGTATTTTCCCTAAATTACTGAGAGTATTTCAGATGGGACTCTGAGCACTTTGGTCTAGTGGAAGGTGTCAACCCATGGCATAGAGTGGAACTAGATGGTTTTAAGGTTCCTTCCAACCCAAACCATTCTATTATTGCCTGATCATAAGCCTTAGAGGATTTGCAGGAGGGGAACTCAGGTGTTGAGACATGTTCTCCCACAGTATCTGGAGTGAAGGGTAAAAGTCCTAAGCAGAATCACAGCTCACAGCTACAAATTGTAACAAATATGCTCTTTTCTCTGATGATTCAACAATGACAAAATCCCTTCTTGACATCATATTAACTAGGTTTGCAGTTAATATTCAATACTGTTTAGTATGCTTGACTTTTTTTCTTAGTTTTAACCAATTCCAAACTTAAAAATGCTACATTGCAGCTCACAGTGTTAGAACAGTGAACATACCACATCTTTATTCAGCAGAAGCAGCACCTTTGAAGGCTCTTCAGACTCATTTACTTGTCTTGCTTCAATGCTGCTGCTTCAAAAAATAAATTATTACTAATTTTGAAATGTTCTCAATTTCCATCTTACTGCTAACTGATCACTAATCACCAGGCAGCCAGATTTGACTACTTCTGTAGAAACATTTCATAAGGTTCAATAGCTTGTTCATAACACATTTTGCTGACTCTTGGGAAAATGAAATCAAATTAAGTGGAGACAGCCCCCTTAAAAATTTAATTGGGTATTCAAAAGGAGTGCTTACAAATGTTACATCCTCTGCTTCTCACAGTGGCCAGGCAGCAGTTTGTTAGGCTGTTTGTACTACTCCATTAACTAGTATATATGGCATGCTTGAAAATACTGATTACAAAGGAGTTAGTTTTCAAATTTACACAGGATGGGCCATCAATTTTGGTCTAAAATGAAGTGAGAAGGATTAAAAAAATTTGCTGCAAACAAGAAAATTCCACCAGCAATACATAATTTTAGCTAGAGCATGCCTCTTACCAGTTGTTTATAGGGATTAAAATCCCAACACACGTGAAGGTGTGTTTCATTTCTGAAGTAAGCAGTGGATGTTGGCAGGTGGCAAAGAAGTTTACATGGGCTGGAGTTGTGCAAGCAGTTGACTTTTTGAAGAGGGGAAAATGCTCAACAGAAGCATATTACTTGACCTAAGGCTTAATGCTGTATTTCTCTGTTTTTTAAGACTTCTTAACCCACTTTTAATAAAATACAAGCCAATTTTGAAGTAAAGCTGTCAGTTCTAAACCTGTGAAAAGCCCAAAACATTCACAATAAATATTCTTAGATAAAGCAATTTGCTGAATGTGCATATTGGTTCAGGTAGTGTGAAAGTTTTCAGTTTTCAGTTCTTACATTAATCTCTTGAAAGCTTATCCAATTCTATAATGGGGTGTAGTGCTAATAAAGAGATACTACTTAAAACAATGACAAAAAATTAGTCATGTTGACTGTGATTGCAGATTGTCATCCCTTCAAAATGGAATTTTAACCAGAAAAAATGATTAATAAAGCAGCATTTAAAAGCAGACAGAAAAAGTTAGCTGATGCAAATATTTGACCAGAAGTTACATTTGTTTTTGTAATATTTGCACCAGGACAATCTTTGGTGTTAATCAGGGAAAGTAACAAGACATTGTGGGGCCTGTCTGATGCATGATAGTTGTGGTTTAAACTTAAAAATGTTTCGTTAGTTATTCAGGAAACAATTGAATCAGTCATACAATATAAACAAATACCCAATAACTTACTGCCCTGAGAAAATGGAAATGGCTGATAGGTAAATTCTGAGCAGAGAAAGTGTATGCCTTGATATTTAGTTGCATGGCAGTGTTTCAAAAATACACTATGAGTAATTTCAAAAGTATTTTAAACCAAATTGTCTTTAGTTTAATGGCAAATAATCTGTTTATTAATTGTTACAGTTACATTTTTTAACTAAAATGACAAGGGTATATTGCAGATATTTTTATAGGCTACTTCGAAAAACTAGTAGTTCTCATACATCTGGATTGTGGGAATGACTTCTGCCTCACTAACTGAGCTTTCAAGGGAATAGAGACTTAAAAACTGTACCTTCACCCTGATGCTCCACCAACCCAACTTTAAACATCAGGGATGTATGCAAGGAAGCTTACAGGCATAAACTACATGCACAGCTTTTCACCTTCTTCAGCTGTTAAAATGCTCTGCCCTGTATTTTCCCATACTTTACACTACCAGGTGTAGCCTTTTTGTTTACTACATCTGTAACAAGTGCCTGCTGTTTCACAAGCACTTGTGTTTTTTAGTTCTTAGATACAAAAGTGAAATCCTTGTATGCTGGCCATCAAGCACTCTGGTGAGGAATAAAAGATGGAGATTGGTTTGTCCACCAGCTGTGGGTGAAGGAAGTGGTGAGAGTCCCGTGTTCTCCTGTCTGTCTTTAAAGCTGTTTAAGCATTTTATTCAATGGTACTGTAATGCCTCATTTGTGGATAGACCCCAGATCCCAGGAGTCCTCATCTAGGTTTTTGCTGCTAGCCATACTCATTTGTTGAAGCATTTTGATGTATTATTGTCTCTCTTCTGAGAAGCCATTCAGGAGCTCTACAAGCAGAATTGTTCTGCTCTGCAGAAGTTCCTTTTCATCCTCCACCTCCTGAAGTACTTGTGAAGAAACCAACAAATTTATCTCAGCCTCTTTCTTGAGATTCTGCAAGTGGAGTGTCAAACACACGGCTGAATGAGAGGAGTTGGTCTTTTGGAAGGCTGCAGCACAGAGGCTTCTAGGGAGGCTGGGTGATGGTGCAATCAGATGTGAAATGCTAACATCTAAGTAACAGGCAGAGATCAATAGAGTGAATAAGCAATTTTCAACCTGGCTGAGGAAAGATTCCACAAAGCTTCTGTATTAGTATTGAGTTTTATCAAACTTCATGGATGGTTTAGGAGCACTGATGAAAAAATTGCCAGTGAAATAGAAATGGAAAAGAGTGTAACAGAGCAGGGTGTTGTGGTTTGACACTGGCCAAACTGCCACAGCTGGGCAGAGGAGAGGAAAATTTAACAAAGGGTTTATGAGTTGAAATAAGGACTGGGAGAAAAACTCAGCAAAACAGGTTCAACTTAGTGGTGCAAAGTGAGTTTTTTACTAACAAAATCAGAGGAGGATGATGAGAAATAAAATAAGCCCTTAAAAACACCTTTTCTTCCCCCAACCCCTCCCTTCTTCCCAGCAACAGGGCAGGGAGATAGGGCATGGAAGTTTGGTGAGTTCGTCATCCGATGTTTTCTTCCACTGCACAGGGAGAGGAGTCCTTCCCCTGTGAGACTCCCTCCTCCGGGAGACAGTTCTCTGTGAACTTCCCACCATGGTTCCGATCTCATGAGCTGCAGTCCTACCCAAACTGCTGCGATGCGTCTCTCTCTTCCCACTGGGTGCAGTCCTCCAGGGACAGGCTGTTCCAGCTTGGAAGCTGGGCCCTCTCTCCATTGGGTCTCCCACTGGATCACGGTCTCCTCCAGGCATCCACTTGCTCTGGCATAGGCACCTCCTCCATGGGCTGCAGGTGAATCTCTGCATCCCCCATGGTTGCCCACGGGCTGTGGGTGGATCTCTGATCCCCTGTGGATTCCCATGGGCTGCAGGGGCACTGCAGCTGCTTCACCACGGTGTCACCACACATGCAGAGGAATCTGCTCCAATGCCTGGAGCACCTCCTCTCCTCCTTCTGCACTAACTTGTTGTTTCCCTCACATGTTCTCACCTCCTCCTCTTCTCTAGCTGGAATTAAAACTGTGCCACTACTTTTGTTTTGTTTTCTTTTAAAATATGTTATCATAGAGGTCTTGCCATCATCTCTAATTGGCCCAGCCTTGGCCAGTGGCATATCCATCCTCAGAGCCATCAGGAACTGTCTCTGCTGGACATGGTGGAAGCTTCCTGCAGCTTCTCACAGAAGCCACCTCTGTGGCCCCCCCGCTACCAAAACCAACACAAATATCAACACAAAGATGGATGAAGCTCTAGAGCTAGAAAACGCTGATCTGCTTTGTGACAGGTGGTTCAGAGTCAGCCCTTGTGTGTGATGTTTCACTTGGAGCTTGTGAAATGGAAATCTAGAGGCTCCCGTTGTTGAGGGAGAGCATTTGAACAAGCTGCCACAGCTAGAAATGAGATTTCACATAATTGTCCAGTTTGGAATATTCTCTTGAGGTCATCTAGTTTACCCTCCTGCTCAAGGTGGTCAGCTACAGTAGACTGCTTAGAACCATGTCCAGCTGGTGAGTATATCCACAGACAAAGGCTCCACAGCCCACTAGGCAGCCTCTTAGGCCATGCTCACATCTTGTGTTCAAACAAAATTTCACATTTCAGTTTTTGTCCACTGCCACTTGTGCTGTCAGTGGGCATACCTGAGAGGAATATAGCTTCCTTTTCTTCATCTCTCTTGTTGGGTTTTTACACATACTGCTAAGATCCCTGTATATTACACATACTGCTAAGATTTGACAATCTCTTTCTGTGGAGTGGATTTGAGGGAAAAATTTCCTCTGGAAGATAAAATGCTGAAACTCAGTGGATCCTAATATTACTTGGTGTGGAAAAGAAACAGGATTGTTCATGGGCTAGAGCAGAGTACTGGTCAGTGTTTGGGTTGGAGACTAGATGGACCTATACTAAGAAGAGAATATGAATTTCCACAGACTGGAGAGGTTTTACAGTAATCTGTCATGAGGAAGTAGAAATATCTGTACCTTCACAGTGAGGATATGTCAGGAGCAAGACCAGAGGAGATGAGGACCTCTTCAGGAGAGATGAGGTCGTGTTTTATTTTGATTTCTTGTAAAGGGAAGATTAATTTGTGGAAAGGAAGAATTTTGAAAGACTTTCTGTCTTGACCTCTACAGCTGGCAAATTAGCTGTGAAAGGAATGATCCGATCTTGTAATGTCTAAGGTTGAATTTGCTCACAGAATCTGCCCTGCAATTAAAGAATGAAAAGCAGTCATTTTGTCCCATTTTTTAAGAAGAACTTGCACAGCTGGAGACAGATGAACCCTGAATTAGTTTGGAGGCATCACATATGCCCAGCCATGAACATATTATCTCACAACTAAAACCAGCAATGTTGGCTTGGCCCATTCGTAAAACAGCAAGGAAGACATTTACCTTAATTTGAGATGGGGATGTTGACTGTTTTTCATGAAAGCATTCTCTCTGGAGTTCAAGGCTCTTGTTTTAATATTTAAGCATATAAGTGGGAGTTAAGCACCAAAGACATAATGAAGTCTTAAATGTCTTTTTGCCCACAGGCATGAGTGGAATTATTTTAATTTGCACTTTATGCAAAATCAGTTTGTAAATAGAAAAATAATAACAGTAACTGGCTTTAGAAACTTACTGGTTTTAGTGTGTCGAGTCACTTTTTCACTGTTTTGAAATAACAGTAGAGTAGTACAGAACACTTAGACCTAGCAGACCCAGCAGACCATATAGGCTGTTCTGTATTTTATTTTTAACCTCTTTTACTCTTTATTGTGAAGGATTCCAGGATGCTGCTCCTAATTGACCACTATGTTAGGCATTTTCCTATTCTATTTACCAGACTCAAAAGCTTTTTTTTTTTTTTTTCTTAAACAGAATTACCTTCAATGTGTATTTCTTAGGTCACTGCTAATATGCTGTGTCACCTTTACAGACATACAGGATATGCAAGTTAGTCACAAGCTGCAACTAAATAAAACTTGGTGGCATTAGAGAATTCTGCTGGCCCTGAATCTTGGAAGACTTTGAACTGGTAGGTAGAAATAGAGAAGATTTTCTCAGGCTTTCAGAAATATTCTGTATTTGTTTCAACTGACACTTGAGGAAGATAGTGATGGCAGTCAGGTGAAGTCCCAGGTGACAGGAAAAAGGGAAACATGGTGCTAGTCTTAGAAAAGGGTAGAAAGAGGACCCTGGGACCTGCCAACCTGTCAGCCTCACCTCTGTGCCTGGGAAGATGATGGAACAGATCCTCCTGGAAGCTGTGCTATGGCATATGGAGAACTGGAAGATGATTCAGGACAGCCAGCATAGCTTCACCAAGGGCAAGTCCTCCCTGATCAACCCAATACCCTTCCATGATGGAGTGACTTTTCCACATCAGTGAGAAGTAGATGTCATTTATTTGGACTTCTATAAAGCATTTGACACAGTCCCCCACAACATCCTTCTCTTTAAGCTGGAGAGAGAAGAATTCAGTAGGAAGAGTGTTTGACAGATAAGGAATTGGTTGGATGTTAACATCTAGCAGGTAGTGATCAGCTGCTCAGTCCCAATGGACATCAGTGAAAAGCGGTGACCATCAGAGGTTCGTACTGGGACAAGCGTTATTTTAGATCTTCTTTAATGGCATAGAGGGGTCAAGTGCACCCTCAGCAGATTTGCAGGTGACCCCAAGCTGAGAGGTGCTGTTGACATATCTGAAGGATGCGATGTCATCCAGAGGGACCTGGACAAGCTGGAGAAGTGGCTCATGGGAACCTCATAAGGGTTAACAAGAGCAAGTGCAAGGTCCTGCATCTTGGTCAGGGCAAACTCCGGTATCCATCCAGGCTGGGGATGAACAGATCAGAGCAGCCCTGCCTGGAAGGACTTGGGGCTGCTGATGGCTGAGAGGCTAGACATGACCCAGCACTCACAGGCCAGAAAGCCAAACATGTCCTGCATCCAGAGCAGCATGGGCAGCAGGGCCAGGGCCCCTCTGCTCTGCTCTGGTGAGACCCCACCTGCAGTGCTGCATCAGCTCTGGGGTCCCAGCACAGGAAGGACATGGACCTGCTGGAACATATATCCAGAGGAGGCCACCAAGTTGATTAGAGGAATGGAGAACCTCTCCTATGAGGAAAGAATGAGGATTGTTCAGCCAGGAAATGAGAAATCTTCAGGATGACAGGACTGGAGATTTCCAGTAGCTGAAGGAAGCCTATAGAAGAGATGAAGAGAGACATTTTATATGGGCATGTAGTCAAAGGGAAAATATGTTTAAACTAAACTAGTATAGGTTCAGATTAGATATTAGGAAGAAATTATTTGCTCTGAGGGTGGTACAACAGGTTGCTCAGAGGAACTGTGGATACCCCATCCATGGAAATGTTCAAGGCCTGGATTGACCTTTGAGTAACTATGCCCGTGGAAGGGAGTTGGAACTAGATGACTTTTAATGTCCCTTACAACCCGAGCCATTCTATGATTCTGTGGTTCTAGGACTTAAGGCGTACCTTTGTCTTTACTGTATTTTTAAATAATTCTTCCTGCAGGGTCCTCACAGTGTTACTCATGAAGATTAATTTTGTCTGAATTGCACATTACTGCCAATGACTCCACAGAGTTTGACCACAACAAGCTTATATTGTCTGCTCTGTGATTTCTCTTCATAGCTTTGGGGTAGGACAATTTTAACTGCCTGCTTAAAAAACCCGGTGAGTACAAGATTTCCTCAGTAGGAGCTGAAGAGAAATGGAACTGCGTTAGGGAGGAAGGGGATAGAAAAAACATGTTTAGGAGAACAAAATGCAGTAGAAAAGAAAAGGGGAAGGTGATGAGAGTTGACATGGGAACAGACATAAGAAGTGAATTATATTAAATTATGAAAATTATAAACACAAAGGGATAGAAAACAGGAAAAACACAGGTAACAGTGTCAGGGTAATAATGTTCTGTTCAGTGTGCATGAACTGACCTGTGTTTCTGTCACTGCTACCAGGATTATTTTATTTTTCAGAGCTTGCCCAGTGAAATAGGCCCATGAAGCTTGCATCTGGGCCACTCATGTTTGCCAGAACTTCTGTTTTGGAGCAAGAAGATATTTGTTGCTTGCAGCCATATTTTAGAGTAGCAATAGAGATCATGGCAGAGTTAGTATGCTGTTGCTGTAAGTTGTCTTCCTGTTTTAAATAAGAAACACAGTGCATTTGCTTAAAACACCATGAACTCCTACTAAAGATGTATAGGACTGAAGCTTTGGAGCTTAACAGCAGCAGATCAGTGACAAATCACCAAGTGGCAACAACACAATTGCTCTTGATCATTTTTGCACACCTCAAATATGGTTGTAAAGCCTTACTGTAGTCATCATCAATGAAAAGAGTGACTTTGAAGTTATGATTAAGAAAAGACAAACAAACCCCAGAAGTACATTTGCCTTCCCTTCAGAGAGTAGGGTTTTTTGTGTAATCTTCTCTCTGGAGTTGACAGTCTTCTAAATATGAAATTTGCTCAAAGTTATTACTTTTATATTTCTTTCATTAGAAATTATATTAAAATCTATATTATTTCCGTTTGCCTACAGCTGTGTTTGCACTTCAAAGTCAATAAAATCTTATAGCAATAAAATCCCAAGCAATCTTAAGTTCAGGCAAGTACAAGGGACTTCGTGCAGCTTCAGATTTAATTGAAGTTCTAACTCAATTTCATTTTGCAGTAAATTTGGATGAAGTAACTGATACAAGCTTTAGTGCCCATAAATACAATACATTTCAGTTGAGGCTCTAGAGACACAATTTAAAGTGAAAAGGCTGTGACATTAATAAGCTAACATACACACTTACTAGAAGAAGTTTTTAAGTACTGTAGTAGAGGCAAATTATACCTAAGCCAGTGCATCCATTCCTCTCCACTCTTTTATGATGGGAAATTACAAAGCATAGGTCAGGAATAAACAAATTGTGTGTTCTTGGGGTAAGAGATGGGAGGATTATATTTTTTTCTCCATTGAGTTGTTTAGTGGCCCCATACAGCAGAATAGTTGCAGTTTACTGCTCGGATAATGTTACTGTTAGAGATCATAGTGAGAAATGGTGCAGAGATGTTGTTTATACCATGTGGAGCTTTAGCAGGGTATTAAGGCTCCAAGTCAAAACTGGCTGTTCTTTCTTCTGCAGAAATGCTTAGTGTGCTGTCCTTCTAGGACTTCTTTCTGGAGTTCTGATAACTCTGTCTCAACTGCATTGTGCTTGCCCAGAACCTGGCTCATATGAACAGATTCTGCAAGAATTGACACAGCTCTAGCTGAGCCAAAACTGATGGCATTTG
This sequence comes from Bombycilla garrulus, assembly GCA_013400315.1. Taxonomy (NCBI): domain Eukaryota; kingdom Metazoa; phylum Chordata; class Aves; order Passeriformes; family Bombycillidae; genus Bombycilla; species Bombycilla garrulus. The sequence goes on from VXBU01006142.1 coordinate 51,754, forward strand.
TTGAACCAGAACTGCCTTTGCCACAAATGCCCTTGTGCTGTTGCATGCAGCATTCTCAACTGAAGAAAAGTGACCAGAAAAACCATGTTTGAATCTGCTTGCACAGATTAAGACAGCTGCTGTTAGTTCTGGCTTCTCATAGCACTGATGCAACAGCCACATTTACCTGCCTAAATCTACCTGTAATTTACAAATTATGCTCAAATTCATCCATATTTGAGCTAATAAACCTTTGTCAAACCAAGTTCAGTCAACAGCATGTCAGTTAGGGTGTTTCTACGCCTTTTGCCTTCTTAACCTGCAGCCTGAATGTCTCAGTGTGTCTCAACAACACTAAAGCCCACTTAAAAGCACCTTGAGGGGTCTAACTTGTCCACAATTGACCTGCACTTGTAAGGCACAGGGGTCCAGATAATATGTAGTGCAGGCCTTTCATCTGTAGTCTGCCCAATTCTGTTTGTGTTATGTGATTTTATCAGTCCAATTTAACAAACAACAAAATTTAGTTTTATAGCAATTTTTAATTCAGCAGTTTTGTATACATAAATGATTATAATAAAATACATTGAAGATGTATCAGGGTAAGTGATAAAGTCTAAATAAGGTTCATAGTTCAGAAATAAATGATTGAGTATAATAAAGGTTTGGATAAGGCATAAGCAGAACCAACCGGGGTATAGGGTGGGCTCCTCACCCTGCCTCATGTATAAAGCAGTTTACACCATAATCCATGCTTATATACTATATGCTGATACATATTCATCAATATTTCTGTAATTCTCCTGCTTTCAATACCTAAAATCTACCTTGCATTGTGCATGCTCTACTGGTGTTCAGGGGTCTTCCAACTCTTTCGGGGTTCTTCTTTCTGAGGAAGGCTCTCCTCTTCATCATTGTCTGCTGGGTGACCCTACAGGTGGCACATGCACACTAAGCTTTGGATTACATAATTAACCATATGTCCTAAAAATAAACCTAATTATTTCATAAAGAGGCCTAATTTATGCTGTGTACCTGGAGTTGTCCCAAGTTGGCTAACTCCTAGGCCCAAGTCTTCTTGGAGGGTCTGTCTATTTCAGTCCTACATCCTGTATCTCCCTAAATTGAGAATTATCTCAAGGCTGAAGTCTTATTTTGAGACCCTAATTATCTGCATCCTGCATTTAGTTACTATCGGATAACACCTGCAGAAGAGTCCATCTGTTTTGTCTCACTATTTGATGTCTATTGCTTTATGACAATTATTTCCTATCGATATGGTTACAATATTGCTAATATTGTTATGGCTTAGTTAGCACAAATCAGATTCATTTATCACAGTTTGGAATCTATTATTTTTTCCCAGAAAGCACACAGAAATTTAGGAGACTACTTCTGTGCTGTGGCTGCTTGGAGATGTTGAGCTGAGTGGGAGGTTTGTGAAGAGCAACCCTGACTCAGCTCCTAAGGTGGAACACTCTTCCTGGAGAAACACAAACAGTAAGGATTGGATGGACAGGACAGAGAATTAAGAGCATTGCTCCATGCTCACTCATACTGGTGCTGTGTGGAGATTATTATTTTTTTTTGAGTTTTTTACTCATTGCTGCTGCTCTCAGAAAAGGCATGTGTTGGACACTGCTGTCTTAGGCTAGGCAGCTGAAGGGCCTTGTTGATGGAAAACATCATGTAGTTCATCCTTGTTGCAATCTTTGAGCCCC
>VXBU01006143.1:0-80002 GCA_013400315.1 Bombycilla garrulus
AAAAAAAATCATCTAGCAACTTCAATGATTCATTCCACAAGTTACTGCATTTTCTAAAACACTGTCTCCTCTAAAGTCCTAACTGCAGGCTTATCGCCTGCCTCGAAAGTTTGCTTTTGGCCTGGAAAATGAAAACAACCATATTCAGGCACACTTACAGAGCTGGGCCTGCAAACACAGCAGTGATGGCTTGCTTACCCAAATGCTAAAGCAACTGGGAACCAGAGGGGATTTCATTAATACCTTCAAGAGAAGGCATTTTGCTTTGCTTTCATCAGTCACAAATCCCCAGGTGTGCCCAGGGACAAGTGGGCACTCTGGGAAGTGTTGGTCAGTCTGGGTGAATTGGCATTAGGCAGCATCCCAGTCTTGTGGTGCAAGGAGAGTCAGAATCAGGCTGTCATTCTGACAAGGCAAATCTCAATAAACATGAAGCAGTAAAGTTTAAAACTCTAAGGAGATTTCATGCATGAGAAGGCTCTTACATACACGAGGAGCCTCCTTCAGGCATTTCCTTCCCACCTCCAGTTCCCTACTGCCCCCAGCAACATCCTCCCTGCAACTTGTCTGCTCCATCCATCAGCTGCAGGCTGGAACAGCATACTTTTTTGGGTGGAAATAACATTGCTCAGATGCTAGGAGGAAAATAAAAAGATCATTATTTGCTTTTAGGAAGGAAAACACAGCAAAACCAAAGGGCTTGAATCTGCTCAACTCTTTATACAAAATGCAAGCCCTGAGAGTAACCAGATTTGGTTCATGGCCAGCAGCACAGGCCTGGCTGTGTTTCAGCCACGGGGCTTTGCCTGCTCCCCCTGCACACAGGAGCTGGGTGTCTCTGGAGGACATCCCCCCATGTTTCCCACGACAGCCTCTGCTTTCCCAAATAACTTCCCAGGCAATGCTGGCCACACCTGGAAACCGTAACATAAATTTGTCTGCCTAGCATCTTTCCTTAGTCTCTTCTAAGTCTTAAATTTACCAGAAAACTTGCCAGCAAGATTCAGAGACCAGATTGAGATTAATTTAAAATCTGGCTGACAAAAGAAGGCTCAGACAGAGCCAACGCTGCACTGAATATGTCACCAGCTGCCTTTCTTCTCTGCTCTGCTCCAAAAGACAGCCTATCTACTTCAAACAGGCAGCCTTCCTTTCCCACCTTTCTCAGATGTTTTTAAGCAACCTAGTTTCACTGGAGAGCAGTCCATGGGGGCTGGGGTTTCTTACTTTGAAAATGTGAGGTCTTCTGGGCATTAGCTACCAGGAGAGTGCCAGTCACCAAAAGCAGGCGGTTTTGGAGGGTTACCAAAGCCGCTGCAGAGGCAATTCTCCACGGGGAGGAGAAAGGTTCAGAAATTGTTCTCAGCCAGCTTGGTCCACACTGTGAAACCCTTGAAAAAAGGAAATGGTCTTCCTACGTGTCACTTTTGACATTGCCATCCTGTTTCTTTCTGCATTTCAGCATGCTAATTGCTTGGAAAGGTGGGGGGTAAAAGATCTTATACTTAGATCTTTGTGTAGGTGCTGTTGCTAAGATGCATGATGGAAAAAAAATTTCCTTTTTTCTTTTGATTTTATTCCCATCCTGGCCATACTCTGCAGAGGAGCAGGGAGGAGGGGTACCATTCCCTTGCACAGGAGGGTGTGGCAGGAGAGAAGGGTGCTGTGGCAGGGGGCAGACACCCTGTGAGAGGTGAGGAGAGGCTCTTCCGGGGGCTCTGCCTCGCACCACAGTGGTGGCAAGGATGAGCTGCTGTGTCCTGGGCAAGGCCCACTGCTGCTCACCCAGCCAGTCCTCACTCAGCTGCTCTATCCTTGCCATCCTCCCTGAGCAGTATCATCTCCCTGCCCATCTCTAGGACTGTGAAGTCAAATGGAGATAAAAATATACTTCCCCCTCACCCCCAAGTTTTTTCACAGTTTTTTTTTTGCAGCACTGTGTGCAGAGAGCACAAAGTAGGGCATGCCGTTGTGTCTTCCACAGTAGCTGCTGTGTCACTCAGTGTAGATCGCTACTTTGTTATCACCTATTTCTTGTCCCTTCTGCTGTTTTGAAGCATGTGTCGAGGCTATTAGATCAACCATAACACTGTCCTGTCCTAGAAGAAAGACCCTCCCCACATGGATATGCTGATTGTTCCTGGTTTTCCGTCTTTTTGGTCAGCTTATGTTATTTTCTATCAGACATGAATATTATTTCCGAATTGGCTGTTGTGTAAGATATTAAAACTCATTAACATCAGACTGAGCCTTTTTTTGTTTACTGTGAGAAACTAACTCCACGGTACACTGCTGTTTAGAAGAACCTCATACTAGCTTCAATATGTGTGTGTGTGGTCTCTAAACAAGAGTTAAACTTGCTAGAAAAAGAAAATTCAGGAGATGCAAAGAGGAAGAAAAGTAATTGCATGAAGTGCCTCGTTTTGCAGAAGCTCTTGCTGCTATTTTTACTTTTCTGTGTTGTACCGCTCTCTCTGAAGTTGCTCTCTCAGCAAACAAGGCTGGGATGAAAGACAGGCTGATTAGCAAAATCAAGGCTGCTGAAGAATCACTGATGCAGTGGGTGGTGATCTTTCCCTGAGCTGGCTAAGCAATGCAGCAGCAGGAACCCAAAATCCTGGCCAGGTACAGACAATGGAAGGGTTTAGGTACCTTCTATGAGTGAAGTTTGTTTGGGATACCATGACCAACAGCTGCCATTATTTAAAGGTGGAAAATCTGCTCTTTGCTTCCTGTCCATAACTACTTTATATTTGCAGGGTAGAGAACTGTAGATGCATCCAAATGCTTGCAGAGATTTCCTCATTCTAAGATACTCTACAAATGCCATCATTGTCTGTCCACCCAGCTGCCAGAATTTTTTCCTGAAAGATGTGGATCTACTACTTTCTCTGGAGGAACTTCTAGTCCACATTCCTTCAGTTGACACCCCTGTGCTTTGCAGGGAAGGGAGAACTGTTACTCTTCAGTTAAAAGCAACCAAACCCAAAAATGCCAAATAAGTCTGCTGTGGTCATTACACTGCTTCTGAGCTGCTAATCATTCCAAGAAATAGCAAAAAAGGAGACACTGTGCTAAAAATATATTTTTTTAAAGATTTCTCTTTTCTGCCCTACTTTGTAGGAGCAAAAATGAAGCAATCCCTCCAGGAGAGCTATTAGCAGCCCTGTGCCCATCCAGCCCCTGCACATGCCCTGTGCCACTTGCTGAAGGAGGAAGGCAAACAGGGCGGGGATGCCTTGCAGCGCGATTTCCTTTACCACAGGTTCCGTTCTCAGCTATGCTTTCTTTCCTAGGGCTTCAGATAAAGGAGAAGTAAATCCTGCTGTTGCAATTATTCAGAGAACTCGATTCCAAAGTGTTACCAATGTACCAAGAGGCTGCAAACACAAAACAGGGACATTTTTCAGAACAATTTCTCAGAAAGCTACCTGAAATACAGAACGGAATGAGCCCATCTCAGTTTAACCTTTTTCTGTCCTTAACAGAAGTGTTCCCCTCTGCTGACACATGCACAATAGACAGCATGAAAGCTTACCCATCCCTTGGAAACAACCCCTTGTTTTTCTAAAGCCAAGGTGCTCCAGTTTTAATACAGCCCCACTGCTGACTGTGCCGTGGCCACCTGCAGTGTACGGGTTGGAACTGGGGAAGGATCAAAAGCTTGAGTGCTCAAATTGCCACTATTTAGGATTAAATGCTCGGATTCCCTGGGAATTTAGCACCGGGTGTCAGGGACACATGGCCTGGAAGACAGCACCTAGGCCAGGTCCAGTATCAGCAAAAGTTTCACAGAAAATGGACTGGGCTTGAAACCAAACAACCTCACTGTTGAAGCTGATGTTACACCACCTCTGTCATTACCTGTGTAATGTGAGCGACAATGGAGTGATGCCTTCCTACAAGACAGAGGACGTTCAAGGCTTAGGGCTGTTTCAGCTCTTGGAGATACAGAATCTGTGTTAATGAAACTTTCCCACCTGACCATTGAGATGCCCCTCTGACAGTCACACTCCAAGTGCCCGAGATTTTAACTCTGAGAATGAAGCCCCTTCGTAGGGGGATGTTCTACTGAACCAGTGGGTCCCCATTTGACTCCATCCACACACCAAGCTCACACAGACAAGTTCCCCTTATCCCTTCAGTCCTAAGGACCCCAGAGCAAAGTCCCAGACATCTGCCTTCTTTAAGTAACGTAATTGTGGTTCTGTGGCATGATAACAGCTCAAGCTGTAGGGGGGCCAGGGGGATCCCAAACAAGGGGACTCCTGGGCTTTGATGCTCTTTCAGTCTGTGCACACACTCTTCACACTGCCTGAATTTCTTACTCCTGTGTGCAGCTTTATTTGCAGCAGCAATTCCTTATGTCCGCTAGTCCCTGCTAAGTGCTCTGCAAGAGAGATGTCAAACAGTAATTTATAGCGTTTTAGGGACTGATGAGAAGAATGCTTTGTAGGCAAGGGGGAAATGCTGAGACTTGGCAGTGATGGAAGCAGCTAAGTCAGACTGCCTGGGAGAAATGCAGGCTTGCTCCTTTGGGAGCAGCCCCAGGCAGGGTCTGGGCCATCTCATAACTGAAGCTGCCCATCTTGCCCACAATTTGCCAAAATATGGGAGAATGTCTTTTAAAAAAACCCTTTGGCAAAGGAAAAAACCCACACTGTCTTGCAAAATACCCAAGATCAGTTCTGTCAAGAATCATCTCCCAGCAGCAGAAAGAGCACTGCTGGTTGGAGCTGGAAGAAGCAAAGTCTAGGGGAGAAGCCCAGCTCCTGAACTCCTTCCAGCAGCTGGAGAAACTGGAAACACAGTGTACACAATGAAGTAAAGGCCCCCAAACAGAATAGTCCACAGGCAGAATTATTAATGTGAAGGAAAGACAGTCATCCACAGACATCGTTTGTTTGACAGTGTGACCTGGGGATTTACAATTAATGACCTGGGGCTTTCACTCCACTTCCAATAGTCTACCTAAAGGGGAAGAAGGGGAACTCATGCGTTTTTTTAAATATTACTAAAATAATGTTGTGAATCACCTTGCAATGCCCTTTCCCTGGGATGGAAGACATACAGCTGAACAATGAGATTACTTTCCTGCCTGTATTTCCTCCAACACCCAAGGTAGTTAGTACTGGAGAAAAAAGTATTATTAACAAGAATTATGGTAGAGGAAATTGGGATGGCCTTGTGGCTTTGGCATAGGCATTAAATATTGTCTAGACCTCTTGGGTCAATTTTAAAATTTGTTCACTTTGATAAAAGGATTATATAGATATTGATGTCTGACTCTTAGTAAGACATTAGGTTTTGATGCTTAGCAGGATTGAGCACAGTTGTTGGTCATGCTGGGGGTAGCAAGCTCCCATATCATTATGGTATGCAGACTGCTACTCTCTAACAATTTATAGAAACAATCTGGGGTATTTCTGAGAGAAACCCATGGGATTTATTCATCAAAGGATGAAAAATCCATCCTCTATTCTTTGCTGATGACAATGACCTCACTGGATTATAGAGGAATAGGTGACAAAAGAACCAGGAAGAACGAATGAAGACAAAAAAGCAACCAGACATGAAGATTTCTTAAAGAAGGAGAAAGATAACAGGGATACTTAAATTGCTTGAAATAGCAAAAATATTCCCATCCCAGTCAAGAGCCACTGGAATGTGCTTGACCCCTCAAGCAGTGGGAAAATTCAGCACTTGGATAAGTGTCACTGAGAAATAAATTTAACAAGTAGAAATCAAGTATTACTCAATAGCTGCTCTAGCAAAACAGCACTGAGTCTAACCTCAAGAGATCCCCTATTCCCACTGCCCTTCCCTAAGACAGAATCAACCATTCTTATATTACTCCCAATAGCTACTTTTCTGCTCTGCTCTTCAAAAGCCTTGTGTATGCTTTGTAGGTTAAAGCAGCACTCTGATTCACTCAGCACTGACTCACCCAAGCACTGTCTTTTGCTGCTTCACTCTCTTGGCTGTTGGAAAGTGGTTTTTCCTAACTTACTCCTTCCTATTTTCTGTTTGTTTGCTGCCTAATCTGCCTCCTCATTTGCTTCCTCCATTCTGCAGTCTCACTTCATGACACCTTACTCACAACAAAGGTGAAGAAGAGGGCTTGAGTACTGCTCTTATCTCCTGTATTTTTTCTCTCTCCGTCAAATGAAGTAGCTACAGTTTCTCCAATCTTTTCCTGAAATTCCCATTTCCTAGCCCTCAGAACAGTCTGGTTGTTCCCCTAAGGAACATCACCAAACAGTCTCTATCCTCCTTGAACCGGGATGTCGGAAAGCAGTGTCCTGCCTTGGCAGAGGCCTTATTAACCTCAAACACTGCCTGAATTACTTTGTGTCTCTGCCTTCGATCACACCTGATGGCAAGCTGTCTGCTGGTTTTTGGTGCTGCTGCTGAATCCCCTTTTCCTACCTTCTGCCTTCTTTCTGAAAACATGCCATCCCTCAGCCTGCATTTATAAGAATTATTCCTGCTGGAGTGTAGTACTTCACAGATCATTCTCTTGAATTTAATTGATTCCAGACTGCTTCTTCAGTTTGTCACGATAAGCTTGAATTTTGATTCTGCCCTCCAGTGTATGTGTGCTGGGAAGCTTGGCATCTGCAATTGTAATGAGTGTGATCATATCTATTCTGGGATATTAAATACCATCTAGGATATTAAAGTACATATTGAATAATAGCAGATCCAAGGCCGAGCCCCGCAAAATCATGCTTGACCATTTTCTTATCTTTTGATAATGAGCCACTTGGGAACTACTTAACTGAGTACAATTTTCGAGATTATATTCATTCTGTAGGGGTTTCATCCAGCATGGTTTGCTTCCTCCCTTTGAACTGAAATAATATTTTGCTATGTGAAGATAATAGGCCGAGTGATACCGGAATGAAAAAATGCTGTCTTGGAAGAAGCCAAAGTCACCTTTGATGTGCTGGTGGGATGTGCTAGGTGTTGTAGATTGCAGTGTCCCACCTGAGTGTACACAAATGGGGGCATGTGATGGGTTCTCTGCTCACAGTGGGGTGGGGAGCGTGCATGGACACCAGTAGGGCACCAGCAACACGAACAGCACGTGTGCCGTGGTTCCTGCTCACTGCAGTGAGTGTCTGCTGGGGAAATGGGCAAAAAAGCTGAGGTACTGCAGGGCTCATGAGGAGCTACTGTCCTGTCTGCTGTGTGAATGGTTCCTGAAGCCAGCCCTTTTTCATCTCTCCAAAATGCAGGGTGTGTATTTCACAGCCTTGTGACGATTTGTGCACAGGACTCTTAATGTCTGTGCAGTGAGTTGTGCCTTCGACTGGCCTGGCCTGCTGACTCTCCTTCTGGGACAGCAAGAGGGAGAAATCCTCCCAGGTTTTCTCTGGAACTGAATAGCCCTACTTAAAAATAAAAATAAAATTTAAAAAAGAACAAACCCCAAACTTAGATTTTTGGCAAAAAGAATGCAAAAAGTTTCAAGAGTTGGAAAGAAAAAATTATAGTAAGCTCACTCAGACACTGACACAGACTGTCTAAATATAATCTAAGTCTCTGGAGTCCCTGTAACTTGCAAATGAGTTTACAACTAGACAAGTTATTGTAACTCTATCAGGTTTCTGGGGAGCATGTTTTGCTGGAGGACTGACACTGCAGCAGTTTCCAGGGCAAAATCTTTACGAGTACTCCAAATGCACATGAACACTCACTTTCCCAAACTGAGCAGCGTCAGCCACCTTTTTCCATGTTCTCTTTCATGCTGTCTCTACCTCAGAGTCATCTGCCCTTCCCTGATCACTTTTTTATCCCACCAAATGTGATCTTCACTCCCAAAATAGCCTTCAGAACAAAGCAAGGTACTAACTACCCCTGTGACCCACAACTTTCTGCATCCTGAGAATCTTTCTAGTGCTGCAAGGAAGAGATGTGAATAGGGCAGAGCTGTTTCGAACATAGAAAATGGCCAATTCATCTCTCATGCTGCTTGTGGAGGTGTTGATAATTTAAGGTAGGGCTGAATTAAAACAACTCTAAAACTTCTAAATGGCACAATTTTTTACACTTCTTTTTCATTAGGAATGGCTTTTTGTCCTGTATCTGAAGATAAAACATCAGAAACTATGACTTTTTCCCAGATCAGAAATTCTAATAAGATAAGTTGCAGGGGAAGAAGAGTAAGGTTGGAGTAATTTAAAGAAGCTTCTGTAGAAGGTGTCTCCTTTTGCTTGATCCACCCTTGTTTTTGACACTTTCCCAGACTGCCCTGCTTTTTATTGACAAGTTCTCAGAATACGGGTGGTGGCTTCTTCTGAGAACTGCATCAGATGTGGTTACATGAAAAATATGCACCTGAGAGTTTTGCAGTGGATGCAGAATTGATTGGGGGCTTTTCTTTTTGGTGTGGAGTGTGTCTTTATAAGCCACTTAGGCTTTTAGGTGAACTTTCTGTGTTTCAGAGCAGCTCAAAAAGAATGAGAAAAAAAACTGTTTGTGGGTACAGAAGGGAAAACCCCCAGATATGCTACAAAACAAAGCAGGGAGGAGGTTGCTTTGTTTAAGCTGATGGTTGAGATCAGGAAGCAGCAAACACAAACTGCCAGGGCAAAATCCTGCTGCCCCAAAGGCAAAGATGGAGCAGGGAGAAGGGGAACTTGGGCATCCATGTGAGGTGGACTGGTTTTGTCCATGGTAATTTATCCTGTCTCGAGGGAAGGAGCACTGTGCTCCCCCGGGGACAGGTCTCTGGAGGAGCAGTGGAGGTGAGGCTGCCGTCAAGGGGCGATGTGGCAAACGGGAACGAATCAAAGCAGCTCCTCTTTGTGCATCTGCAATGGAGGCTGAGTCGTTACCATTCATCAGCAGCCCGACTGGTGTGTTAATTCTGGTGACAGTTGTTTTCGGGAGAGAGGACGGCTTTTGATGCCTTTTAATTCCCGAAAATAAAAGAAAAAAGGGCTGTCAAGGTAACAGGCATCCGGAGAGGCTGACTGAAAACAGTGGGTAAGGAAATAGCTTTAAGTCCCAGGGAAATGCTGCATAAAAGGGAGCTGCCACAATAACCAGGACAGTGTGGCTTGCTCCTTCACATTTCTGAAGAAAGCAGTAAGTGGCTAAAACTTCCCATGCCCAAGTTACAAATGAGCTCCAATTGCAGGACAATGCAGGAAAGTTAGCACTGCTGTATTTTCTGTGTGATTCTTCCTGCTGGGCTGTCTGTCTGGTTTGAGTATTCACATCTGTATTTGTAGCATCATTCATCTTGCAACTCACCCTAATCAAGCCCAAAAACCTTCCTCAACAGAGCAGAAGCCCCTCCTGGCCCACCCCAGTCTTCAGAGACAGACAGGCTCCCCAGCACCCTGGGGCAGTTTAGCCATTGACTTCACAAGGGCTCAAGATTTCTGCCAACCACTTCCCGCTGCTTCAAGGAAACCACGGGCAGTGGCTGCCCATTGCCAGGAGCAGGTCTTGCCAGGAAGCTTTAAGACAGGACATACCCTGTGGCTGTCTTTCCTTCAGCACTTCTCCTTTCCCTCAGCCCCAGAAATCGTTTCACATGCTGGCCCTGCCAGCCTCTGCAAGCTCAGGGGTTCCCAGCCCTGACCCTGGGAGGCAGCGCCTGGAGAGGTCCCAGCTTTCTGTGCCAGCATTCCATCCCTCCAGGCTGATGCTTCTCCTCTGCAGCTTTCATGGCTCTTACTATTTCTCTTTCCATACCTCTCCCTCTTGCTGATCCTCTCTTCTTCTCTGCTTCCCCTCATCACCCAATATTGGTGTTTCTCTCATTTTATGGCTTTCTCCATCTACTCAGCACCATGGCAGGAGGGCCGTACTGAGGCAGAGAGATGCCTTCGATGAGCACGATAGGGAGCAGCTGCCATCTAATCAGAGATGGTCCTTGCCTGAAAAAAATCATTTCAAATAAGCAGAGCAAGAAAAGGGGTGAGGGAGGATGTCAAAAAAAGGAGGAGTGACTTCCCCAAGGCTGTCCAGCAGGACCAGAAACAAGTCCTCTTCTCTTCCCCGTTGAGCCAAGCTGTCATGTCCCCTGGGATTTGAACAAATGTAGTTTTAAAGCAAAGCCAAATATGAGGGGGGCCTACTGAGAATGGAGTTTCTTAAGGAATCTTCTGCTGTGGCAGAGGAACAACCCAGCAGGCAAACCACAATGCCCCACTAAAAACCAGTCCTGGGATGCTCTTGGCTTCAACCACATCCACCTAGGAAAACACAGCTTCCAACCCTGGCAAGGCAGCAACTCACAGGTTGTGCAACCAAGACACCTGATGTGACAGCGAGGGGGAAGCATGAGCAGGTGGGATGCAGCGCTGCTTTCCAGGGACCCTGCACCCCGAGGAAGGCTGTGCCTGAGCTGGCAAGGGTCCTTACACCTTCCTATGATGACCAAAGTGCTGCCACAGCATTTGCAGATGAACATGGCCTGCGCTGGGGTGAGATCAGGTGCTTCAAATGGACTTGTCCCATCTTTAGTTCAAGTTGTGCAGGGCCTTGCAGACACCCACTGGGAGAGCATTAAAAAATCCCAACATAATGACTAGAGAAGAGCTCATTATATCTGTGACTCATCTGCCGGAAGCTGCAGCGAACACGGCTGCTGTGCTGGGAGTCTCGCTGCCAAGGGTGTGGTGACACATGCAATTACTAGACTGAGTAATCCCTGCTCAGTTCAGGTTTACTGTCATTACATTCTGACTTCTGATAGCAGAGCTGTGGGGGGCTGCTTGTGCTGGGCCCCACACTGGACAGACATATATATGAAATATCCCTGAGTGGACCAGTTAAGACAGCCGGGCTATGCAAGGCTCAGACACTGCCTAAAGGCCAGACGTATTTTTGTACAAGTTTAGAGTAAGTTAGTTTGTAGGTAAGGTCCTCTCATAAACTCTGGGACCTGACACCAAAGGGGTCAACTTGCTTTATAAAGTTCAAGAAATGCAGTGACGGAACAGACCAGTGTGATGCTGAATTAGCAGTGACAGAGGTACTCAAATAATACACCTACTGTTGGCAGATAGCAAGTTTTATTTGGTGTTGTTCTGTTGTACACCTGATCAGGAGGGTGCTTAGGTTGGGTGGTGCATGACAGACTGAGTCAGATGAGTGTAACTGTGAGCATCATGCCCCTGCCAAGTTATCTGCCCATGGGACAGCTGCCATCACCTATGGTTTTCCAGCTTCTCCACATGTCCACTGCTATGGGCCACCCCAGCATGAGTGATGTCACTGCCACCACGCTAAAAGAAAAATTAGTTCCATAAACACATGACAGTGGGAGAGCCTGGGGGTTTCCTCGTGTCGTGCTGTCCCTAGGGTGAAAGGGAGGAGTTGCTCTGCAGTCTGAGCAGGGTGAGTTGTTCCCCGGCTCTGCCTCTTCCACCAGAAAACATTCGCATTCATATGCAAAACTCTTAACACCCCGGGCTGCCGGGGCTGCCGCTGCGCAGTTATGGCACTCAGCAGCAGGGCAGGGTGCATTTCGAGCCTGTCCTGCCTCCTCTGCTCTCAAAATCAACTTCTCTCTTAGCACTAAGGACACTCCACCTCAAAGCTCATCTCAAAGGCTGACTGTAAAAACAAGAGGCGTCATTTCTATGAATGAGATTGTTTTCATAAGTGCAGATGCGGAAGCTGTTACCACCAAAATGTTTAGGAAACTGGTGAAAGGAAACAGTCGAGCTGTAGCGTAGGAACAGGTTCAAGCACTCAGCTCTGGCTGCACCCTGAGCTGCCTCCTTGCCACGATGCAGAACTCCCAAGAAGTTTTGACTGCAACCGGAGAAGAAGATGATTCCTTTGGGGAAGGTAAAGTCATCTTTTATTAAACTAATCCTTCTCCTACTCAGACTAGAGACCGGTTACTAGCCCGGGTGGTATTTCTTGTGTAAATCTGAAGTTGTCTGTGGGCTTCAAGGTCACAGGGTGACCAGACTCTTTTTCTCCTTAGAGAATGGGAGAACAAAGGGACCACAAATACAATAAAAATACTTTCACACTGGTTCAGCAGCTTCAAGGAAGTTACTGCAGAAGAAAGCTGGGGACACCCAGTGTATTTTCTACAGCGGCTGCACTGTGCAAAGTAGCACACTGGGCATCCAACACCACAGGTGAAGCTCTCTTTAAGTAGTAGGGCTCCAACAGGGGCTAAAGGTGACTTGCTACTTAAATTATCTGGGCAGAATTAGCATCTTCCTCTCCGACTGCCACAACCTGGGATACAAAGCCCGTGTCATAATTTCTTATCCCTGAAACTGCTTCTGCTGGTGCTTGATTCCTCATTGCTTGCATCCTGTACCATCATTTACATGTGTACTGAGTGCTGTCAAGTCAAAATAGCAGAAACACAGATAAGAGGGCTCAGAGGAGGAGGAAGAATCTGGCCCATGGTGTAAATTGCTGCTGCTGCTCACTGCTCCCCTTTGCACTTGAGCCATGGGGAGAACTTGCTCATGCAAATCTTCTCCCAGCCCCCAGCCCTCCACAGTTTCTAAGGGAGTTGAAGGCACAAAGAGCTGCCTGGATCCACTCCAAAGACTGTGAACCTTTAAACTCACTTTCAGCACAGCTTCAGCAAGCCTCATTTAAACAAAGCTCAGCTGCGGTTGGTATGGAAAACTTAGCAGCGAATAGAGCCAAATCAAGTTATCTGAGCCCCAGTGAACGGCATCAGCTCAGAAAAGAAAGCAGTTTCAATGATGTTCTCTCTGTGCTCAAATACATTTCTCACGTCTCTATGCCCCCACTTCTCACCCAGTCTGGGCTCAGAAGGGCAATGAATTTGCAGAAAGGTCAGTGCATTTGCATTGTGGAAGAAATCTTGATAGTCCAGGAAACATCTCATGCCAGTGGGCATTGAGAGTACCCCCTTGCATTTGCTGCATTCTGCATTCAACACAGGTGGATGCTGCTTCCCAGGATAATCATCCACATGCTCTGACTTGAAATGGACATTTGCAAGTGCTCCGAAGAGCCAGTGGGTTTTTAACTTTCTTTGCTGTTTCTGAAACCTTTAGCCCATGTTCTTAATAAGAAATGTAGAAGAGGAGAGAAATGTGGGCAGGCTAGTCGACACATATATTGTGTTATCTGAAGGGAATGATACACCACTTCAAAAATCTGTTCCAGCCTCTCAGCTAAGTTGTTTCTGGCAAGGCTGATCCAGAAACAGCTAGAGGAGGCTCTGCTTTTCAAAGGCAGGAACATTTTAAAAACCTCTCCATGACCCTTCTTGGAGCAGGAGGTTGGAACAGATGATCTCCTAAGGTCCCACCCCACCTGAGGTATCCTACGAGTCTTTGACTTGGTTACATCCTCTTCAATTCACCTACGTGTAACTGGGAACAGTGGTATCCCACCTGCTCTCTCAGACAGAGGGACTCTTGGCTCCCAAATCCGCCAGCTGGAGAGCCCAGACAACCCAGGCACAGTGCTAGACGTCCCCTTCAGCCCCCTCTGCTCTCTCTTGAACGGGTTAGCAAGGAAACATTCACTTTTTGGCTGCTATTTGTGGAGCGCTGTTGACCCTTGGACAGCGCAGTGCGCTCCCTAGGGCTGGGTGGGGTCCGAGCAGGAGGAGCAGGGCAGCCCCCGCCCCTCTCCCGCTGCAGACCCAGGCGCCAGCCAGAATTCAGGCGCAGCCAAAGCTCAGTCGCAGATTTTCAGGCCAGATGAAGGCATTTGTCAGGCACTGAACTCCCAGCCCAGTGCAGACCTCAGCTCTTAGGGCATGGACTATTTTTTTAATACTTTCCACATACAGCTTGATTTGGGAAATGATGATGGCAAATCTCTGTCCACCTTTTTAACACATCCCAAAGCTTAGCTACCATCACAGTTAAAGACATCTGCATTTTATTTTTTCTAGCACTGATCTGTCTACTTTTGTGGAGTTAGTTTCCCTGCTGTCCAGGAGAGCTAAGGTCTCACTATTGCTTTTGCATATAAAAATCTCATATAACTATCTACAGGCAATATTCAGACCACTCTCATCCTTTGCCCAGCAGACTGTTATCAGTGACTGTTTCCTTATAAAGCTTTAATCTGTTAAACATTTTCATGGTTCTTGAGACCCGCCCCTTGGTGAGATGTGGACTCCAGCATGGAGCCCAGTGCTCCAAAGCTGTTATACCAGGGACCAATCCAGAAGTTACATGATATGTTTACTGATACTTTTTAAGTGTATATATATATGTATCAGGATCAGTTCAAGGATCTGCTGAAGTCCTTTCAGGTTGCAGCATCACATGAGGGTATGCTCTTCTCAGATTTTTCTCTCTAATCCTCATGTCTTTAGAGTCAAATTTCTCAGGACAAAGTCAATGCTATCCTGTCAGGATGGCTTATCTCCCTTGCTCCCAGCTATGCCCATACTAAAGCCAGATGAACCATCTCACTTCCTCAAGCAATCTGTTTTCCACTTCTCCAGACATTGTGCCATCTGCATACTCAGTGAATCACTATTTAAAGTTCCCTTTCAGGCCACTGACATAAAAATAGTCCAATCCCATGGGGAAGATCCAATATTTGTATGTCCTCTCTAGAAACTGGCATCCCTGATGATTTCTCAGCTGGGTTATGTATGTAACGATCTCATGTGGTACCAAGTTTTGTTTCTTACTGAGTACACTATCAACACAATTATTTTCTCTAAAATCCTAATGGTTGCCACTGATTGTACCCCATCTCCTTTAATTTTGCTTATATGATTTATACATCAGCTATCCCTTGACGTGGCCAAGACCACTGCCAGGTTATTGCATCATTAGTGACACAACATTAACTTACAGCTCTCTGGAATTCCTCTGGTGTTTCAAGTTTTCTGAAACAAAGAGTTCCTAAGATAACTCTTCTCAAAATTACAGCTTTCGATTCTCTACTGGGAAACATCAAGGGGGAAATAATTTCCCATGGATAGAGACTGGTCAGATGGCACTGATGTTTTCTCACATGCAAACCAAAACATCTGTTGAAAACTTCTGTGTTTTCTTCAGCCTAATTCATAATTCCATAATTTTCATTTACTTATGCTTCGGTAGGAATTGTTTTTCCTTATTATACATTGAAATCACAAGTGACAGAGCTGGGCATGACAAAATAGGCTACGACTATCTTCACAAAAATGTAATAGGTATTCAAAGCTTCAAAATATTCATCCTCAAAGAAACTTGTGCAGAGATTTTGCAAGTGACTGTGCTTAGGGTCAGTGAAACACAACTCCCTCTCCTCTGCAATGTGGTCAGTGTTGAACAGGGCACAGCTGCAGTGTGCAAAACTTTCAATAAGAAATTCTTTTAGACTTTTGAAAGCACAGGGAATGATAGGTTTAATTTCTTTTAAGCCCTATTCACTATGTTAACTCCAAGCAAGTGTCTCCAGTTACTCTTACAAGAGTGTTAGGGCAAAACACTCACTTGGGGGAAAATGCTGTTTAATTTTTAGTGACACTAAGTGCCTGAGATTCTGAAGTTATATTTCATTAAAAAGAAATCCCTGCCAGTAGCAGTAGGCTTCCCCTCATCACTGCAGCCTGCATTAGTGGTGTAGATATTCCCTGACTCTGTCTAAGATGAGGAGCCAAGCCCAGAGAGTGAAAGAGATTTGAGCACCAGTCAGCTCTCCTGGCAGACCCTGGTTTCCCTGGGAGGAGAGCTGAGGGCTCACACGGTGGCGTGACGCCACCGCACCAGCACAGCCTCTGACTGGGACCAGAGGCTTGGCACAGCAGGAGCTCCTAGATCTAGCAGACACATCCACGAGCAGGATTTGCAAGCAGTCAGCAAACATGGCCAGCATATCACAGAATCATAGGATATGCTGAGTTGGAAGGGGTCCATCAGGATCATCGGGTCCAGCTCCTGGCCGAGTACAGGATACTCCCAAGAGTCATACCTTGTGCCTGAGAGTATTGTTCAAATGCTTCTTGAACTCTAGCAGGCTGGTGCTGTGACCACTTCCCTGGGGAGCCCGTTCCCCAAGCAGAGCCCAAGCACCCTCTGGGTGAAGAATCTTTTCCTGATATCCTGCCTAAACCTCCCCTGACTCAACTTCATGCAGTTCCCTCGGGTCCTGTCACTGGTGGTCACAGAGAAGAGATCAGTGCCTGCCCCTCCTCTTCCCCTTATGAGGAAGTGACTGCATACGAGTCTCCCCTCAGTCCCATCTTCTCCAGGCTGAACAGACCAAGTGACCTCAGCCACTCCTCATACAGCTTCCCTTCAAAGCCCTTCACCACCTTCACTGCCCTCCTTTGGATGCTCTCCAGTAGCTTAATGTCTTTTTTACATTGTGGCACCCAGAACTGCCCCCTGCACTGGAGGTGAGGCTGCCCCAGCTCAGAGCAGAGCAGGACAATCCTCTCCCTTGCCCTGTTGGCAATGCTGTGCCTGATGGTCCCCAGGCCAGGCTTGGCCGTCCTGGCTGCCAGGGCACTGCTGGCTCATGTTCAACTTCCCATTGACCTCGTCCCTTTCCCCAGTGCTTCTCTCCAGCCTCTCATTCTCTAGTCTATACACACAACCCATCCAAGGTCCAGAATCCAGCACTTGCTCTCATTGAACTCCTTACAGCTGGTGATTGCTCAGTCCTCTGATTTGTTGGGGTGTCTCTGCAGAGCCTCTCTGCCCTTGAGGGAGATAACAGCTCCTCCCAATTTAGTGTTGTTGGCAAACTTGCTTGGTATTCCTTCGAGAATTAGGTCCAAATATTTTGTTAGCACTGACCACCCTATCCAAACTGAGAATGTACAGGAAAAGTAGAGATTAAGCTGTGATTTATTGCAAATCTTTTCATGCAGCTGCTCAACACTGACCTCTCCTCCCACCTCCACTTCCCACTTCCTGTACCCTCTGGTTGTACATGGGGTAACCATAAACTCCCTCTCTGGTCAAAGCCGACACAAAATCCCATCAGTGTTTCCAAAGAGTAGGGAGGAAAACCAATGCTGTCTTTTTCATTACATTCATTAGGTGTGTGCTCCAGTTCAGTAGACCAGAGCCCTATTTTAGATGGTGCACTGCACAGTGTCAGAGTCCCAGGGCCCTTTCCTTGCCCAGGACTGACATGCTGCTTATGGCATGCGGATACATTCCAGCACTGCTGCCCATCAAGGCTCCTGGGAGAGCAGTAACTGCATCAAATGTTTCAGGTGTGCTTCAAAAAGGCACCAGATGCCTTTACATTCCCGTAAAGCCTGCCTGTCTTTCATAAGAGAGAAAAGAGCTTTAGTTCTGGGGTTTGGGACCAGCTTTGAGGCTTAGCTGATATGAAGGGTAGCTGCTGTACATGGTTATGTGCACTGCCTGCACATAATGAGGTTGGAGATGTTAGAGAAAACTGAGGATAATGCCTTGAATGTTAACTTACAGTTGGGACTCTTTATTCAGCAACAAATCAGGTTAAACAACTTTTCTCTTTCCCTAAAGCAATACTAGACACTGTGCTTTTCTCAGACCTGCAACTGCAATGGCTTGTCAAAATGTCACACGGGGACATCCACGTCACAGCTGGTCTGTGACCCATGGGACCAGGTTTCTTTCCATGCTGTATCTAGCCCTGCTTTGGTGAGACCCCTCAGGTATGACCCCTCCGCACGGAGTACATCAAAGCGGTGTAACTTGAAGAGAATTGTGTCTTCTAAGGATACTCAGGTGTTCGTATCAGTATGGTGTTCCAGCAGGTGTCTGCCTCAGAGATACTGTTTACCCTGTTTTCACCCCAGAGAGTTTGACATGGCCACTTTTTATCCAGCATACCAGTTCACAATACTTCAGGAGGCTGTTATAAGGATGAGCAGCCTTGCAGCATAGCGAGCGTGGGAGCTTCTTCTTCCTGATTGCTGGGAGACTGTGGATCAGTGTCTTGAAAATGTTTACAGGTCCCACCAGCCCCACTTGTCCTTTTGGCTCATCTCACACTCCGGGAGAAAGTGTGTGCTGTACTCCCTGCAGCCCAGAGGATGAGAAGTCCCATCACCAAGGCAACAGTGACTGTTTCATCCAGATAGATGGATTGTAGTGAGATATTTGGCCTTTAAACTCAGATTGAAGCGCCTTTCTGCAAGAGGATGATCGGATCTATTTAACATGCAGGACAAGGATGGCTAGGGGAAAAAAGGGTGCTGTCTTATGGAGCATTTTTGTTATTCCTGCTTACACTAAATGCTCCACTCACCTGCTTCTTGCAGCTGCTTCATTTGGGTTGTGGTCCATGGGTGGACACAGAGTTATGCAGACGGGGGAGAGAGCTTTTTGTGGTCAGAGGAGTCAGTGTGAGCCGCCCATCCCCACCCCAGACGCCCCCACACTGACCCACCCGCAGTGCTCTGGCACTTCCAGCTGTTGTGGGCAGCTGGAGGGCTATTTTTAACAGGGCATTGCACTCCATATATGAAACAGAAAAGTCTGAGCCCATGAGGCCTAAATGGAAAAAAAAAGAAATATTGAAATGAGAGACACTTTCTGGTTTGTTCTCTCCCTATTTTTTAATTAAAGACCTTTGATCTTTTTGGTGTTTTCTTCTCCATTTCTAGAAGGCAGCTTTTTTGGTTCGTATCTGTTGATGATATTTCTGGATCACTAATAATAACAACAGTGAGGGGAAAATCCAGGTCAAATAAACAAGAGGCATTTAACCAGCCCTCAGAGAAAAGAGGAAGGTATGCACAAGCCAGAGAGAAACCACTGATCAGGTGTGCTTGGGGCGCCTTCTAAGCTTGCAAAACAAATGTCGCACCAAAGGCTGAAGCAAAATTGCCTTTCTTTTCACGCATTTTTCCCCTCCTGTTTTTAATAGCATCTTTACGAAGTTCCAAGAAACACAAGCTTTTTGTCGCTCAGTCCCGTCCTTAAATTCACAAAATAAATGTTTCTTGGCTAACGTGAGTGGGTGGCGTAAACAACTTCACCCCTTTAATAATTCGAGGCACAGCTCAGCCGCCTGTGAAATGAGCTTCCGCCTGCCGGGATGCTGAACCAAAGCCCTGTGGTTGTGTACCATGGGTGTGACAGGCACAAAACAACCGGGTCAGGAAGTGCAGAGTTAAAAGGCGAGGAGTGAAAACAGTCTNAGCACTTGACAATGTTACAGAGGCACTAAAAAGTTGATGGTGGGAAGATTTCCCAATAGTAGGATTTCTCCTATATCTCAGCACTGCTTGTGGGGGTGAGGGGTGTTGTCAGGCCACACAGAATTTTAAGCTGTGTGTTGTTGATCTGGTATCCAAGAGCAGGGAAATGGTTTGAAGCAAGGGTTTATGCTGTGAGGAGTCCCTGATATTCCTGTGTCTTTGGCAACTGGAAACTTTGGTGAAGCAAAACTTCTATGGAAATCCTGAGTATAAAAGGCTTAAATCTGCATAATTTATGGAGGCTGGGTTTAATCGCGGGTAGTCTGTGAGCTGGAAATTTCAGAGATGCAGAGCTTGGAAATGATACTTTGAGTTCTAATAATTGATAAAAAGGTTGGAAGACAAAAAGAGAAATAGAAAGATAGGCAGCCATAGAGAGTGAGCAAATAAACTGGTATTTTGGGGAAAAGCCCAGTGTGACCAGCCCTTGCCTTACCAGACAGCAATGGATAAACACATCTGGCTGCACCCAAACTGGGGCAGTTTGAATGACCTCTGTTCCAGCCTTCTCTGAGATTTAGTGTTCTAGCTCCTCAAACTGGTTACCTTATGTTCCTCTTATCAATACTGAGTGTATGAGAGAAGGAGGGAAGGCGAGGGTTGAAACAAGAAGGCCCTCCAGGTGCCAGTTCAGGGCATGAAATAGGGATCCTTCACTGCTGGAAGACCTTCACTGACCATGGCAGTCCCCTGGTGCTAGCTGGGCAGCAGTGGGAACATGTCTGGCTGGTGCCTGTTGGGGTTCACAGCCCAGCATTCCCACGCAGAGGACAACAGGAGGCAGATCCACTGCAGGAGCTGGGTAGACTCATCTTTGTGATAGCAGGTTCTCCGAGGAAGCTCTGCAGCAGCTGCATACCATTAAAGTGATGTTTACTTGAGCTTTGCCTCTCACCAGCATGCAGTAGCTAAGGTAATGCCCACATGGGCCTGGGTTAGGTTCTCCCAGTGCACAGTGGTGCTTTTAGTTATGCCCCACTGGGAAAGCTGCCTGCCCTTGGTGCTGCTCTGGTGCACCGTGGTGGGGGAGCTCAGCACCCAGGCTGCTCCTGTAGAATCACTGACCAGAGCTCTGCCCTGAATTTACTGTCCATGTGGTGGCATTGCGTGAGCCTGCCTACAATTAAACACAACCCATTCCAGAGAGAAGAAAAGACGCTCAAAATAGTCCAATGAAATAAACAGTCGAGCCCAAAATCCAGACGGAATAGACACCTTGGGAAGCAAACCCCAAATCTGCCCCAGAAACTCAGGCAGAGCTCTCTGAGGTGTGTATCGCAGTGCACACAAGGGTTTGCAAAAGCTCCCCTTTCATCACCCCTGTTCCCCAGGCCAGCCCTGCCTTCCTGCCCTCCCTATGCCCAGCCCTAGAGGAAGTGACCTGCAATGATGAGCTTTTGTGCAACTGATGCTCTCTTCATGCTGTGTAACACCAGAATGAAAAGCCCCCAACCCTCCTCACTCCTGGAGGAGTGCGCCTGTGGTTCAGGTATGGCAGCAGCTGAGTGGTGTCCAGCAGGTTCCCTGGAGGGGTGTCACAGTTACCTGTGGCAGAAGAGAGAGGCAGGATGGCTAAGAGCTCTGTGAATATACTCCATATATGTCATTTACACAGTCATTAAATCTTTAAGGACTCCTGCAGGACCTCAGGGAGATGAGCGTATAAAATCTCACACATGAGCCCCACGGCTTTCTCAAATTTGTGATTAAGATGCCAGTGGCTAACAAGGCTGGCCAGAATTCAGGCTCCATGGCATAACTGGAGCTTTGTTCACATCCTTCTCGTTTCATGGTAGCTCAGAGCAATGGAAGAGCTCTGTTGTGAACGTGGATATTGTCTATAAGGCACCTTTAGCCATTGATTGTGACTGTGTAAAAGTGCAGTTTGCCAACTGAGAGCTCCTGTAAGCTTTAGAGTCCTACTCACTGCCTTCACACTGAACTCACAGATTTCATTCTCTTGAGGGTCTTGGAGAAGAGAGATACTTTATAGATGTAGATAGATTTGAAAACAGATAGCATCTATGAGATCCTCCTACAAACACATGCAAGGAGTGCCACACTAGCAATCCCAGCACACACTTAACAAGGGAGGCTCTTTTTTTTTTTATTTATTGAGAGGGGTGGGAATGTTGAAAAGAATCCATACAAAAATATTCTCAAAGAAAAAGAAAGCCACAGGAGGAGCAGAGCACTCCAGCACTGCTGAGCTCAGCTCTGGAGTTGGATGTCAGTAGCTTTTTTTTTTTTCTAATTTCCCCATTGAAACGCAGGCAGCTCGGGAGGTCCTGATGTGCTCTGCCTCTTCTGTCACTCTGGGGAGCTTCCTGCCCACTCTTTTCCTGATGCCTGTTGTGAGCCAAGGAAGAGTTAGCTTAATCAGCAACACCAGCCTCTGAGTAGTGCCAAGTTGTTGTCATTAATCACTTCAAAAATCACTGCACTGAAAATAGTACACAGGGTCAGATGTTCAAAAACTGGCATGGTTTCACTGGTGTCATTTAACCTCAGCCAGAAAGCCAGAACACACCCCTAAAAAAACACTTCTTGTTTGCTTTACATATTATTTATGAATTTTAAATCTACTCATACAAAGCTGCTCTTCACCTTTCCTAGAGGAAATAACTGCTATGAGTGGTCATTCGCCTCCAGGGGAAGGCAGGCTGGACCAACAAGGAACGTGTATCCCCCCAGGACATGCCTGAGGGTGCGGGTCTGAGGGTTTGGTCGGTGCTTCTCTGTGCTACAGACCACCCCCTCCCCCTTGGAATCTCAGTCCAAATATTTGGCAGATGCACTTGGGACTCATTGCATTACAGAGGCAGCATGTTCACTGCGCTCCCCCGAATGGCATTTTGTGTGTGCTGCACTTGTTTTGTATTTGCTATATTTAAGCCACAGAAATATGCACCGGGGAGGAAAAGAGGGAAGTGGTGGTATCTCGGAGGCAAGGAGGGAATGAAAATCATTTCTCAAAGCTGCAGTCCTCTGTGCAGAATTTTGGCACAGAGGAAGGAAAGAGGAGCACGGTCCCTGCACCACGGACCTTGATGGGTCACCCATACTGCAGTTTATCTGGGAATGATTACAAGGCAACTCTGGTGTTACGGTAACGTAACTAAGGATGGAAATTGCTTGGAGCCTTTGCACCTGAGGACTCCTTCTGGGTTTCTATTATGAAACTGCCCTGTTAGGGACATGCAGGAAGTCAGGTGTGCAGCACTGTTCATACATGGCACTAGATTTTTAAACAAGTCTGGCATTATTTGCTCCTTTGCTTCCTGCTTCTACCCCAGCCTTTGTAGCCTTCTTCTACCTGACCATTATTTCCCGCAGACCATGCCCATCACCCCTGCAGCTCCTCCCCTTCTTGCCATGGCCACTGGGGCTCACAGAGCAGCAGGAAGGCAGGGCCTCTCTCTATGCTGCTGCTGGGGGTCACAGCAAGGCAGGCCAAAGTCCTGGGTGCTCCTGACTTGCTCTTTCAGTCATGGACTTAGGATACTTTGATGTTTGCTAACATGTCCTATAGTGCCTTGCCCCATACCATACAATTTTTCATGATCCTTGGTCCTTCCAGGCTTGCTTCATATTATGGCGTGGAGGAGAACCAGAGTGTGCTTGGACATGTATAAAGAAATTTCTCCTCCTTTGTGCTTTAGAGCTTGCCTAAAATTTGCCTCTCAAATGCAGGTGAGGGTGAAAGGGGAATAAGGAGGTGAACATGGGCTGGGGCCACATTTTACCTGTATTCCTGATATCAGCAGCAAGCTTCAGCAGCAGGCATTACTGCCTCACAGCATGGGAAGAGATGGGCACAGTCCCTAAGAGAACCCCAAACAGATTCAGACCACCAGCCTGCTGTCATGATGGATAGTGAAGGTTGTGGCAGTGAGATAGGTCTGGACATTTGAGAGCCAAGAAACAAGTAAGAGGCAAGAGATGACCTAATGATTCAAGAGGATCCCAGTGAGGAAGCTAGGAACATATTGACCTTCTATGTACAAAGCTGAATCTGTTCCTGGAAACAGTCTAACAGGGCCTTCTTGATCTTAAGCCTGTTGGTTGTACTGAGACAGGCAGCCCTGAGCAGGAATCTCACATGCTGCAGACCCATGGAAAGCAATGTGCTCCACTCCCTGCCCTACTCTGGGCAAGATGGTTTCATGGCTGTCCAGCAGCAGGACTTCAAGCCAGCCCATTACCAGCAACATGGATAATGTTGTCCTGCAGTCATGCTCCAAAAAACAGGCTGGTAGTGTCTCTCCAAGTCTCTGATCCCTCCTATAGTAGCTTTGATCATCTCATAGTGTAGCTGACTTCCAGCTGTCCAGGAAAGCAAAAATTAGTTTCCAGCAGTTTTTCAGGTGCCTTAACTAGGAAACAAGGAATGATTTTCAAAAACAAGAGACAGGGAAAAAACAAGGCTAGAGCTGCAGTACTAGACACCATCCACACACTTGGTGTGCACTTAAGAGAGGCTCAGCCAGCCCTGGTTGCTAAGCAGTCTGAGAAACTGGAATGTGCTGCTCCCTCCAACCCTGCATGAACATTGCCACACAAAACCTGCCCAAAAGAGGCATCAGTAATGATTTTGAAAAAGGTTCTGGGGAAAAAAAATGCAATTAGTGGCTCCTTCATCCTGCTCCCCCAAGTCGTATTGGTGAGGATAGGTAGGCTGTATGCTTGTGCATGCACTTCCTGAACATGGCACAGGCCATTGTGGGAAGCGTTCTTGATCTGAAGGCAGCTATCTCAGACCACCACAAATGCAGCCAGGTGGGACAAAGAATAGAAAGATTACCTAGGGGAAATGTTATCTCTGAGGTACATCAGAGGCTAGAGGTGACTCTCCTTTCTGTCCCTGGCCCTCTGTATCCATAGCTGTTCCTTGGCATACCAAGTGTGTCCTGACCACCCTGCCACAGGACACAACCACTGCATTGTGCTTTGGTCATTCCCAAATATCCAGCTGTGCTGAGCATCTGGAATTTCATTCCCAAATGGAATTTGTTCCTGAATCACTGCCGAAGATCAGCACTAGTAACTTTTCCCTACCATGTGCCCCAGAGCAGCAAGTGGAAAGACTTGCAAAAGCACCATCATGAGAAATGAGGAACTTGAGGGTGGAGCAGCAACACAGTGATGGGAAGTAAAAGGGGGGAAATGATTGCACAGTGGTTAGAGTAGAGAAAAACAAGTGGGTATCAAACTCTTCTAGAAAGAAAGCAATAAGTGTTACAGGATGACAATAAATGTCCAACAAATTGGACAGAGAAGATTTAAGGAATGGAGTCAATCCAAAGAGCAGCATGGGCAGGGTGCAGTAGGAGAATTGTGGCAACACTTTAATATGTGTGGCTGGAAAGAGTAATGGCAAACTTGCATGTGGTCAGAATAATAAAGCTCATGTTTTGCCCAGATTGCTCATGTTAGGGGCAAGGATCTTGTCTTTTACTTTTCCCCTAAAAGCTTTTCCAAGTGATGTTTCCAGCACCTGCCATGATCCCCACTCTTGAATATGATCATTCACCTACATTTTTAGACCAAGATCCCCAGGTAATAGCAGTCGGTTTGCACCCTGTGCTCCCACAGAACACCTGCCTGGGTGTGATACCTGCTGGAGATATCCTGTGGGACGTCTATCAGCAATATGAAGATGCCTTGTGCATCCCTTCTAAGCATGGGAGTTACACAGAACCACAGCAAAGACAAGTTACATCTGGAAAAAACAGGTATAAATTGTCTTCCTTAAACGCTAGGGCAGGCTTGATCTACCTCAGACACCCAAAGCTCAAAGCTGTGGTCTGCCCAACCATCCCCCCAGCTCCTTCGGCCTCTTGGTGCTCTGAACATGCTAACAAGAGACCTCCATGCAAATTGCTGTCTGCATGGTCTGCTGAGCATTGCCACCCACCACCATTCCTTGCTTTCAGGTGAATGAAGTCAGCCAGGCCTGAGCTAAGTCTTTGTATCTGCATAGCAGACATACAACCCCACAGCAAGCAGGGGAATTTCAACAATATCCCACTTTTTTGGGGGGAGTCCATACAGAGCCTTCCCACACAGTATCTTATGGGGGAAAGAGAGTTTTCCCTGGACCTCTGTCCAGACTACTGGGTCGTGCTTCTCCTTTCCAGGTTTGTCTAGGTCTGCAATGGACCAGAAATCCTCCTGATCTCTTCACTGGGGGATTCAATGGGCTGGAGTCTGTGTGGCAATGGGAAAAGTGAAATACTTCTCAATCTATCCACCCCCCCAGAGGGATGTGTAACTGATGCATATCAGCCAGAAAATCCTGCTCAGCCCTTTCAAGAAGCTTTCTGGGTGCCTGGGAGGAGCAGAGCATTTAGGTATTCTCAGACTATAATCTCTCCTCTGATAATCCTGATTTGCTCTTTGGCCTGGAAGCAAAGGCTAATAGAAAGCAAAGTGCTTCGGCAAAGCACAGCAGGTAATTTAGTAGCTCTGGTTTAGTTGTCTCAAGTATAATGTGGGGTTACCATTGCTGAGAATTAATGTTTGTGAAGGTGCACTGGAGCTGTCACAGAGATAGAAGTACACCATAATTGTCAATTACTGCTTTGAAAAGGTCACTGTTTTCTGGAGACAAAGCTAAAATCAGCTATTGTCACTTAGAATTTCACTGGGGACACTGATGATGACCTATTTTTAACGTAACAGAAGATTACGCTGCAATACCGTGAATAATTTATAGGCATAGTAGCATGATCACAGCCACAATACAATGGCAGCTTCAGTTCCTGCCTGATGATGGAGGGAGACAGAGCTCTCTGGCAATTTCCACTGAATTAGCAAAACAAGACACACGTGGAATGACTATCCCCAGCCTTTGAAAAGCATGTGTGTCAGGATAAATACATGTCCAGAAGGACTAAGTGGGGCAAAGATTGTATCTAGAGCATCCATAAACCTACTCAGTCTCCCAGCTGTTTCAGCAAGCACTGGGGGCAGAGAAGTGTAGGGCTTGGGTGATGGGGAGGAGGAAAGTAGCCTTCTGCATTTGCTATGCTAAACTATATATATTGAGACACCAAGATAAACAGCTCATACACCCCTATCACATGTATTTGCATTGGATAGAGGATATTTCCTTGAAAGAGGAGGCTGCAATATGCATGAGGTCATTTGCATCTGCAAACTTAAGTTCAAAAAAATCTTCTGCAAGATAAGATCAAAAAGGCCAGAGGGAATTGGTAACAATTGACCAGAACTGTAGGAGGATCCAGGTCGAAGTAAGATGTTGCAATTAGTCTATGGCACTGAAAACCTTTAACAAATTAATCAGGCATCCACAGTGAGAGCTCCCACCCCCTAAAAGGCTGAAATGGACTCAAACACATATTGAGTGTGCGTGATGAGACATTTATAGCTTTCAGCATTGCCACAAATATTTCCTCTCCTCTTTCCCTGGCATTCCATAGCCCAAAGTGCACAGCTGCCTTTTCCAGAAAGCTGCTCCTTCTTTTGCCTCAGAGTTCACATCCTATGTGACACACATGAAATGGGAGAATAGTTGATTCAGTCAGAGATGTAGAAAGGTCACCCTTAAAATTTTGCCTCGGAGCTACAGCTCCACAGTGACACTGTGTTGGCAACAGCCCCTACACTTTTCTGGTGGAGAAATGGGTGCCTCTGGAAATACCACAGCCGTGATTGCTGCAGAGCCCATCTGAACTCAGAAACCTTGGAAACGGCCTGTAGGCCCCAGAGGTCTGCACACCAGTGTGAAGAACATCCTTCTCTGCTTTTACTAAATCTGGAGTCATTTTCTCTCATTTCCACTTTCTAAGGCTACAGGGTTTATTTTCGGCATACAATATAAATAACTCATGTTCATTATTCCTGCTGAAAATTACTTAAAATGATAGGTCATCTGGAATTGGCAGCTTGGGTTTTTTATTCAGGGACAGTTTTGGGGGTTGTTTTACATGCTCAATGCTCTGCAAAAATCTAGGTCTGTCTTCTCTGTCATTTGCTTAACTTCTTCAGTATCATCCTCGGTGTGACAGGTCAGTGTACTCAGTGAAAAACACTCACATTCGAAGTGGTGAGTCTACCTATCCTGGGGAAACATACAGGAATATGGGGAGGGAGGATATCAGCATTGACTTCTCAAGCCTCCCTTCCAAATTGTGTCTACTTACCAACCCCATAGATTTTCCGGGGATTCCCTCTGCCCCTCACTCCCTCTCCTCCCTCCCTCCAAAAAGAAGCACTTGCAGCTGTTTAAGAGGCACAAGGGAGAGCTTGTTGAAGGACCCTACAGCAGCTTTAAACGCTGGCAGAGGAACAGCAGATCGTATAGGAAATACAGCGTGTGTTTGGTACTTCTGCTGGCTGATGTAAAGTCCAGTATTAAAAAAAGTCACAGAAGAGAAACTAAGAAGTCTTAAGGGTAGCATCAAATATATGCAAAATCCGTATCTCTCTAGACAGATATCTTGATAGCAAATAGGACTATACGTTTTGGAAGGAAGACTAAATATGAAGAAAATACCTCACAATCTCTGGGAAAATATGGTATTCCTGCCTTTTTTATTGGGGTAAGAGATAAGATGCTTAAAGGAAGAAACGCAAGGTCCATTCATTGCAACATTCTCTCATTTATATTCGCCTATAACTGCTGTCTTCAGCCCGCCCAATATCCAAATTTAGAGCTTTCGCAAACACTACCGTAGGCAACGGAGGCTGCAGCGAGCGGTCCACCGGCCACAGGGAAGGCAAGCAGCGGCAGCCCCTTTCCTGCCCCATTCCAGGCTGGAAGGGTCAAGAGGGATTTTGCGGATGTTCCGTCTTTGGGACAAGCGGCCCGAGAGGCCAGCCGCATCGAGCGAAAAAACGGAAGGGCCGCACGGCCGCGTCTCCCAAAAAGGTACGGAGGGANCGTTTTAGAGCTTTAATTTTATCCTTTTTTAAGAATCGCTGTCCGCTGTTTGTTAGCTGTGCTCTGCGGGCGCTGCCGCCCGGGATGGGGCACGGCGGTGCCCGAGGAGCGCGGGGCGGCGGCGGGCGAGCGGCGGCGCGGAGCGGG
The DNA here is from genome assembly GCA_013400315.1 of Bombycilla garrulus. Taxonomy (NCBI): domain Eukaryota; kingdom Metazoa; phylum Chordata; class Aves; order Passeriformes; family Bombycillidae; genus Bombycilla; species Bombycilla garrulus. The sequence goes on from VXBU01006143.1 coordinate 28,191, forward strand.
CTGTGAGCCCGGCAGCAACAGGTACCCGGCCGGGCTCCCAGAGGTGCGGGGCCCGAGCCCGCGGGGGAAGCGAGGGCCGCTGCTGAGCGGGGACGTGGCTGATCCCAGCCCCAGGGCTGCGGGGCTGGAGAGCCGTGCTCACTGGAGCGGGTCCCGACCCCGCTCATCCGCCGGCGGAGGCAAGGTTTTGAGGAGGGCAGAAGTGCTCTTTTGGGGCGTCCCGGGCACGGTTTTAGGCTGCGATTGTCAGGGAAATCTTGGACGTGGGTGTTCGCTGTGGGACATTAGACTGGCTTAATATTTTCTCAGAGAGCATGGAAGTGCTTAGCCCTGTTTCCATTAAAAAGTCTCGGCGTTTCCATAGGTCTTGTCTTTCTATTTCCAGTGAGCTTTTATGGTATTACTGGTTAGAGGAGAGCTTAGACCCTCTTAAGTTCCCTTTACAGTCCTCTGGCTTCTTCCCAAGGACTGATGCAAACCCATTACACACTGGCATTGCTCTTCAGTTTACCTTTGAACACCCTGGTTACAAAAGGTCACCCTAATCCTGTGACTGGTCTTTCTATTGCTGTGTTAGCCGAGCGTTTTGCTGTCTCTCATTCAAAGTTTCAAAAAGCTTTCTGGAAACTGTGTGCTTGTGGCCATGTTGCCTTTGCACCCTTTCATCCGTCTCTCTGGGAAGAGCTGAGTGTATTCCCAGTGTAATTTCAGCATTCATTAATCTGGTCATGCATTCAGCCACGCTCATTTTAATTACCGTGTTTGAGCTGCTGTCACGCAGCTGGAGCCCGGGGCAGGGAACACGCTCCTAAACAGAAGCATCATCTTCTCCAGTGGTTAATTAGGTTTCACGAGTATCCCTCTCCTGCATAAACAAAGGCAGGAGTATACCCAAACAGAGAGCTTAAGGAAGGAGACAGGAGGAAGGTGTATTTCCTGAAAGATTCCTGTGCTGGTTGCCCAGCTGTCTTGGAGATCTTCACATACTGGGAAGAAATACAACGCTATCTGTTTTTGTGGCCAGACTCAGAAAGGTACCCACTGGGATGGGTTCAGAGTCGTCCTTTATAACCATAATGGGCAAATGTGACAGATTGTTCCACGTTTAAATGAGTGTGGGTGGGTATATATGTTGCACAGTGGGAGTCTAAAGGAAGTAAAGTTTATCTTTTTCCCATAAATCCAGCGTTTTCTAAGCTAGTAACTGAAGATTAGGATAGTTACTTAAGATGGTGCCTGTGCTGCTTGCAAGTGCAGATGAGCACTTGTACAATGTGAACTTTTACAATCCCAGCATCTAACTTGATGCTGGTTTAACTTTTGGCATCCAAGCAGCATTTCCTTGACAAAGTTTGGGCTCTGGGAGTTTTCTTTGTTTTGTTTTGTTTTTAAGAAGCAACATGTTGATTTCTTTCCAGGATCCTGCATAAGAAAGAGAGCACTTAGCTTTGTCATGTTGCTACTCCTCTCTAGAATGACTGTAGAGGTTTTTCTGCAGCAGAATTAATATTTCTCAAATGCTTGGGAATGTGTAAGTGGAGAAGTGTGCGGTTTGTGAAGGAGCATCTGTAAGTGAACAAGGTGCTTTTCTTCCCTTGTGCTTTCAAGGCACCTGACCATTTTATTCACCTGTATCACAGAACAAACACTTGGGCTAAGAGTAGTACAAAGCATGGCCTCAAAGCACACAGTGGCATGTTTACATGCCATGCAGGGTTACCTTTTGCTCTTTGATATTTTTAAACCTGAACAGGGAGAAAGGTAACTTCCACACAAAGTGCACTGCTGGAAAAGGTCCGGGGAAGCAGCCTTGCTTTCCTGCTGGGAGAAGTGGGAGTGAGAATTAAAGGCAACATTAGCTTTTCCAAAAAAGGGATGGCTTGTTTGACACTTTTTTTTTCCCCTGATGCTATGCATGTGGCAGTGACAAACTGCTTCCAGACAACCCACTTAACTGGGGTAGTTTTCATATAGGCAAGCTAGGAGCTGCAAGGAGCAGGGAGATAGACAGCTGGTGTCTGCGGCTATTCAGCCTGCACAGAGCATCAGCGGAAAGCACACGGGGAAGGAAGTGAGGACAGCAATGCCTGAACACACTCCTGGCTCGGGCTTGTTAGAGAGGGCTGGGATGTGAATTAGTGTCAGATAGGGGCCTGTCACATCACTTTCAAGCTGTGTGGTTCCTGGATGACTCTATTAACAAAATGGGAGGGGGAAAAATGGTTATTTTCTCACTTAGCAGGAGCTTGGAGGTCATTGTTTTGTTCACTCAGCTTACAATGCCTGCTGATTTTTTGAAAGTGAGGTTGCTAAAGAAGTCTCTTACTAAGAGATTTTCAAAATTAATTGGGAAGAACACACACTGAATTTTTTTTCACCTCCACTAGTTTTGCACAGATTGCTGCATTGACTCCAAGCTGTGCTTGCCCTTTTAGGAGGCAGAGAGGAAGAACTGTGTCCATTTGGAATTTAAAGTCAAATGTGAAGTCTTTTGAGCACAGAGGCAATTTTGCCCTGGAAGACTTTACAAACCATAGTGGCTGCACTTTAAACATATAACAGAGTCAATGAGGATTTAAGTTGCCAACATCTTTGTTTCCCATGCTGTCCTTCCGACAGTTCAGTTACACCGGAGCCAAGGCAGAAGGGCAGGGTGTGAGCAGGGGAGCCAGGCAGCCAGAGGAGGAATGGCAGGATGGGCTTTGCCAGCTCCCCATGAGAGAGCTGGAAGGAGATCGGCAGTGGAAGCCAACCCTGGATGCAATAAACTGGATCATATTATATCTCTCTGCCTAATGTCAGGAATGACTTAGCTAAGGCTGGGCAGTCAGCTCAGTTTGAGCTCCACAGCTGTCCTTTTCTACATACCCCAAATCAAAGCAGAAACTGCATTTTCTTGTCCACAGCAGTTCTGCAGCTTTATTTCTGTGTCTCAGTGCAAACGCTGTTCATGCCCTCACTTATCTGCACCCACATGTGGCTGGCCTGGGGCTGGCTTAATCCTGTCCTGTCTCTTCCCATAAAGTTGGTGCTGTGACACCTGAAATACCTCCAGGCAGGCATTTCAAGGGGAAAGGAAGCAGCGGGTACCAGGTAATCTTCTCTGGGAACTGGTGTTGTCCCCATTTGGCAGCTTGGGAACAGACAACCTTCAGCTCTTGTTTTACAGCAAGTGAGCACCAGTTTTATCTCAGCCTTCACAGAATCATAGAATGGCTTAGGTTAGAAGGGACCTTTAAAGGCCATCTAGTCCAAGCCCCCTGCTGGAACCTGATCTTCAACTAGATCAGGTTCCTCAGAGAGTTGTTTCCAGATATGGGCATCTACCTCCTCTCTGGGCAACTTGTGCCAGTGTTTCAGCACCCTCACAGTGGGAAAAAAAAAATAAAATTCTCATGTCTAGCTTAAATCTGCCCCCTTATAGTTTAAAACCATTACCTCTTCTCCTATCACTACAAATCTGCATCCAGGGGATTTGGATTAAATCCCTTGAATTTTTGCTCTTCAGCTTTAGCTTTGAAGTGTTTTTGCTGCTGGGTCTGGTGCTGTTTGGAAGAAAGGAGATTTCCTGTCCCCAGTCCCATCCAGGTTAATTAGGGAGCTGCAGCGAGGCTCCAGGAGCCAAGCCATGATCAAAAGCGACAATCCCAGTACCTGTTGCCCCATGGGATTTGGTAGGTGTGGAGAAGGGTAGGTTTGCAGTGTACTGGAATTGCTTTTTGGTAGCCACAAGTACAGACCTTGCCTTATTCTTTGCATACAGGCTCTGCACCCAGTGGCCTCCAGAAGCGAGTCCTCTAAGCATGACACAAGAAGTAACTGGCCTTTTTTTCCTAAAGTTATCTTTTTCTTATGTCTTTTTATGTTGTGAGGGTATCCTGTAATTTTTACTTCCCGACCAGCACAAAAGAAATGATGGATTAGCACAGAAGTACGCGAGCATCTTTCTTCTTTTCAATGGGAGGAACAAATTGAAGCTGACAGTTCCCTGGAACTGGCACAACACATGAAGTAGTCACAATAATGCATTTTATCTTCCAGCCCTTTCAGAGCATCAGAAGCTCTCTGGTCTCTGATGCCTCCAGTAAGCTGACCTTGGCTGGCAGAGCCAACCACCTCATTACTGCTGTCCCACTGCTCACAGCCTGCCCTCTCTCCTGGCCCTCAAACACTCTGATTAGCTGCAGCAGCAGCTATTGCTTTCCAGGTTGTGCAGCCTGCTGGTAACCCTTCAGTAACACCAGAACTGTTCAAATAATCCCTTCTGAAATCAACTTTATTTTTTTTTTTTTTTATTAAAGAACCTCATCTAGCTGCAACACCCAGAGATTGGTGATAGATGATTTTGTCCTGAAAAGCCTCACCAGCAGGAAAGTTTCTAGTAATCCATTAACTTCAAAAAGCAGTTGCAATAGAGAAAAATCTATCTGGTTGTCACAGAGGTTCTGGTTTTAGCTTGTCCTCTACAAAACACCAGTCTAGACCAACTCTGTGTTTTACTATTTAGACATTTCTGTTTGAGCTGACGAAAGAAATGAACTCATTTTCAGTGAAATCTGTAGGATGTAGGCAAATAAACATCTGTAAATAGTGGCAGGAGGTTCATGTTTCAACAGACCGTGCAAGGTTGAACACCTGAGCTTCCCTTTGCTTTCCCGAAATTAACATCTTGCTGTCTGAACAGCCAAAACTGCTTGATTTGTGCCTCAGTGAGGTGTCTTTCTTCATTGTCAGATTTGTCATGCATCTGCTAGAAGACTGAATCTGAACAGAGGAAAAATTTTTGCCTGTAGCAAAAGCAGCCCTTGAGGATGCCTTAGAAGCCTTGAGGATCAGGGCTTGTGCTTGGGGTTTGGATGGTGACACTGGTCTGCAATACTGCTGCAGGCAGGTAGCGCAGACAGTGTAGCTCTGTATTCAAAGTCTGATAGGCATTTTCTTCTTGTATAACATGAAGGAAAATTCCTTTTCCCTCATTAAGCAGCTTAACATCCTCTGTTAGTACTTAATTTAAAAATGTTTGGTTTTAAAACTTTTTAACTGTGGTACAGAAATAGTGGTGACATATGTTACAGCTTTGTGAAATAATATCTCTGCAAGCAGTCCTTGGCCAGTGAGTCTCCTTGACTATGCACACACCTTTTTCTCTGGTCACCCCTGCAAGCATCACTGGATCATGGCACCAACAGCCAATGCTCAATTAAGTGTATAATATGTTGACTGCCCTTTCCTTGTCTCATTCAGCACATCCACAAAATAGTGTTCTGTTCGCTCAAAGAAGGATTGGGGTTTTCACAAAGAGGTGCTGGCGGCATTGGAAGCAGTTGGCTTCAGGTGCTCTTTGATCCATGAGGCTTTTCCTTGATTTCAGTGTGACACTCGCAGGCCACATCTACTTAGATATACACAAAATCTTGTGTATAAGAAGGGATGTTTGCTAATATAAACAGAGGGGAATGTTTAGTTTATTAGATGTTCAGATTAATAAAGCCAGGAGCTGGAATTGCTCACTGCAGTAAGTCATCTGTGCTACACAAAACCAAACCAAAGCTATATTAAAAATGCTAAGACTCAGCTGAGGCCAGAGAATAATCAGCTTAAAATTCTGCCTGCATAAATGAAGGTTTTGCTTTCTCTGAAATCAGAGGGGGATGTTGTCATCATGTCCCCATATGACAGCTGGACCACAAAGCCTTGTTCCATCATGCAGGTGCTGGACTGGAAGTGCTTTCAATACGTTTTATTTCCATGCCCTATGCTGAAAACAGAAGTTCCCTGAAGGTTAGATGACTTTTCATATGCAGTTATCCAGCAAAAGATTGCTTCTTTCCCATTCTCTCCTAGCTTTACCCTTAACAAGAGAATAATCTTCCTTCCTAGTAGAGAAGGTGGCAGCAGTGGATCCAGTGTAACAGCTCCTGTCTTAAACTGGGCACTGTATTTCTTGTGGCCATGTCATGCTGCCACCAGCTGAGGAAGACAATTGCCTCCATTGGTAAAATAATTTTCCGTCCTCATGAAAAGCTGTGATATCCTTCTTTTCCTATATCCTTAATGATGGTCTGTTAATATGACATGAATTGGAAAATGCAGAAATCAACAGAGGAGGAAAGGAGAAAGGAAGGGCAGCAGAGGACAAGCAATGGGGTCATTCCTAAAAGCTTGTCATTAGCCTGCAATGGCCCCAGTAGGTCTTTCTTTTAAATGGCACACTGTGGAATAGGAGGGATGTGCCAAGATGTGCTGCCTTAATTTGTGCAATGAAAAGTTACACAAGGTAATTACCTTGTAGTTCAGTGACAAAGAGCACTGTCAGATCTTTTCAGTTCATGCTCGGTGCGTCTGTCATATCTCTCTCTAGAAAACTCAAATGGTAACTAATCCTATAGCATAGCTGGAGCATACAGGCTTCTAAACTCAGGATTTGGGTTTTTAATATCCACTACAAATTAAATTCACCAATTTACCCTGACTAGATCTACTTGCTGTAGTTGTAAGGGTTTAATCAGGTTTGCATCGCTTTTGTCTGTGGCAGTAAACTACAGGCATTTGTTTTTTGGGCAGGAACAGCAGCAGGCACAGGCCAGCCTGTATCTATGGCATTAAACTCCCCTGTCCTTCAAAGGAGGAAAGTACATCAAGGCTGCTTTGGGAATGGCCCTTGATCCACGCTTCCCAAAATATGCGCAGTAGTTGTGTAAGAAAGCCCAGTCTGGCCCAAACCAGAACTGTGCCAGTGGCTGTTCAGTGTAACCTCCTTTACTCCCAGGAACAGAAAGCCATTGCAGAGTCAAGAGAGAACAGCTTTTCTGTCCTGAGAAACTCAGAGTTGTAGAATGGTTTGTGTTGGAAGGGACCTTTAAGAGCCTTCTAGTTCCAGTCCTGCCCCCATCATGGGCACCTTCCAGTAGACCAAGTTTGCTCAAAGTACAGTCCAAGTCAGCCTCCAGGAATGTTTCCAGGAATGGAGCACCTGCAGCTGCCCTGTTGTAGCTGTTCCAGTGTTTCAGCACCCTCAGTGCAAATAATTTCTTCCTTATATCCAGTCTAAACCTACCCTCTTTTAGTTATAAAAGATTGCCCCTTGTCCTGTTACTAGAGGGCCTGCTGAGAAGTTTGACCCCATCGTTCTTGCAAGCCCTCTTCAAGTACTGAAAGGCCACAATCCTGAAGTCTCTGGAGCCTTCTCTTCTCCAGCTGAACAACCCCAACTCTCTCAGCCTGTCTCTGTAGGAGAGGTGCTCCATTCCTCTGATCATCTCTGTGGGCCTCCTCAGGACTCGCTCCAGCATGTCCGTGTCTTTGCTGTGCTGAGGGCCCCAGGCATGGATGCAGCACTTGATGTGGGGTCTCACCAGAGCAGAGGGACACCACTGTGTCCCTCACCCTGCTGCCCGTGTTGCTTTTGATGCAGCACAGAATATTGCTGGCTTTCTGGGCTCTAGTTGCACACTGAGTTATCTTGGTAAGTGTTGAAACAAAATGTGGCTTCAGAAAGCGGTGGCAAGGGGATCAGGTCTCCCTAAAATTCTAGATGTTTTTTCAAGTGGTTCCTGTAAACACCTGTATGTCTATAAAGCTGCTTTTGTTTTGTAGATGCCTGGTATAAGATAAATGTGTGGGACAGGGTTGGGATAGCTGTATCTTCTGGCAGTCTGCACATAGCAATCACCTTTTTTATTTTGCTCAGCTGTCCCATTAGTCATCAGTCTTCTTTTTCCAGGACCGGTGTCACTAGCACAAGCTTATTCCAAGAGGGGCTGTAGCATTGACCCTTGCCCCTTTATCCTCTTTCAGATGCTACTTACAGATCCTTTAATGATCCTGACCAGAGAAAATGGTGGTGTTTTGGGAGGAGTTTAGGCTGTTTTGTGGTATTAGATGTGTACTAGTATCCTGTGCCTTCAAGGGTTTTTTAAAGCTTAAAGTACTGTAGCCAAGAGAATAATAGACTCTGCCATAAATTTAAATAAGATTTCCAGGAGTCATATATGTAAGACTGAAGTTTTGAATTTGAAAATGAGCTGAAGCCAAGAGACAAGTGAATTGCATCAGAGCAGACTTTCTTGGTTGTGCATGGACAATGTTCAACTACTTGATGTACTGGAAGAGAGCTTCAGACAGATGCTGTAGCCAAATGTAAATGAAGTAACACAGGACTTTTATGGCAATGCTCTTTAAGTGGCCATGCTTGTGAGGTGTCAGAAAGATTAAATCCATTTCTGCAATGCTCATGTCTGGGAGAAGAACATCCAGCTTTAAAGATGTTCATCCTGGGACATGTATAACGGTGTATCCTCAAGAGTATTTTAGTGAGCAGTGTGCCATTACGACACTCCTGGAAATAGAACGATCATATAAACATCCACGGAGCTTTAAGCCACCCTAATCCCATGTATTTAAAGAGGAGCAGCAAAGCGTTTGTATCTCATTAGTGGCTGAAAGGATTTGACAACAATGATGTTTTACTTTCCTTTCAGGGATGAAAAGCCTGTCTTACTTGTTTAATTTAGCTCACTCATGCTTATATTAGAGTGTACCTGGAGTGGATACCGAGAACAGCCAGTTTGTCTGTCTTGGCTGAGGCAAAACAAATAATCTCTAGAGCAGCCCACTGGTTACCCAAACCATCCTGCATGTGTTTACTTGATGCATTTTCTTTCCTGCAGATGCAAAGAAATGGTGTCCTCAGCTTGCTGTCCTTGCCCGTGCTGCTACCATCTGCATTAAACGAGGGTTGTAAAGCAGCAAAAATATTGGTGCAAAGTAATTAAAGAAATCAGCATTCTCAAGGACAACTTTGCTAGCCATGGCTTTTTTCTCCTGTCACGGAGAAGATTTTTATATTCATTCCTTGCCCAGTCTGAGAAAGTGAAGGCACTCTGTGCTGCTTACACTTGACGTGCGAATTTAGGTCACTGCTCAGATTCATCATGGATTTTGCCAAAGGACTCACACTGGAGTTGCATCTATTGACATCAGGGCTGTCTTACCCTGCTTGTGTTCAGATGTTACTCCTGGGCTTGCTCAGATGTTGCTGTTGGTCAGTAAGGGTCACAGGAGACCACCTGCAGCACTCGGGGGTTCCTAGGCCTCCCCCAGCGCTAATGCTTGCCAAAATGGGAATAAATTGGTCACTTTTTGTGGTCTGAGCTAAGAAATTCAAATTCCACCCAACATCTGTGGTCAACCAGGCATATGCTAAAAGAGGTCGAGAAGTAGCCAGGCTGCTCCTGGATGGAGGAGTTCCCACATCCTGTTTTGCATCCTGCTAGTCTTACCACTGCTCCCAAGATTGCTCCTAGTAGTTTATCTCCTGAGGCAGGGATAGATAGCAGAGCTGCCCAAAGTCTTGCACCTTTATTACCTTGCAGGGCTGCCAGAATGACAGCGTGGTTCATTGTGTGCTCAGGCCACTCACGCTGAACCGCTCGTTAGGGATTCTGTGCAAGGTGGATTTAAAGCATGAGAGGATTGTTCTCAGCTGGGTTTCAGAAGTGTTTTTTCTTTAGATTACTTGCCAGCACTTGAACGGTAGTGGGACTTTGTTTTTAATTAAATCTTACATTGACATAAAGAATTATCGGTGATGAGTAGAATTGGAGTTGACTTCCAATCAAAGATAATTCTGCATACTGGGGAGGGTTTGAGATGAATGAATGTCAAATGTAATTCCATCGTCAGATTCTGATCCCTTAGCCACGCTCATAAGTACAGTTATAGACCAGATTTTGCTTATTTATGCTAATGCCAGCTGAATATGATTGCCCTGTGTCTCTAAGGCTCTAGGAGGGCAAGATTAGGGAGGGCTCCGTGTGGGCTCCTGCGCATGCTCACCCCAGCCACCAGTGTGAAATAAATGTTGGAACTGGAAAAAAAAAAAAAGGACAGCTGCCACAATCCCATCTGTTTTGTGTGGGGCCATTTAGAATCAAATCTATTTTCCTTGGGTTTATTATGGTGAAATAACTCATTTGCATTTCCCTCTCCTTAGGTTTTAAGCTATACCAAGGGGACGGTGCAGTATGGGGCTTTCTCTGAGGGGAGGTTAAGCAGAGGCTCCCTGGCAACAACAATAGAGAAACAGGGGCATTGCAGGAGAGCTCTGGTGAAGGAGGAGCTGCAAAACGGGGAGGAAGAAAGCTAACTGTGGTATGAGACAAAAAGGGTGCTGCTTTCACCTTAGCCACTGCAAATCCTTATTTCTGTGTTCTACTGAGGTGATGAGAATTAGTGCCAAAGGCATCTTTTACACTAACAATAAAATGAAATGAAAAGTCCTCACACTGACTTTGGTACCTAGACTGGTGTGAGAGATGACACTGAAATTATGGAGCTGTAGTGGGAGCACCAGCTATCAGGTTCTATGGATTTACGGCCATATCTACTTTATCATTCCGTTCTTGACCTGGATTGTTAGCATTTTTCTTACTGTTACTATTGCTTTTTGGTTTATGTACATCTAGTTTGGGTAGGAGGAGCAGAACAAACAGCATGAGCTGTTCCAGATGGTAGACAACTTGTATTTCTGCTCAGGGTGTCTAGTGATGAGCTAGCAAATACTGTAGCATTTGAATTGAAAATGCCCTTACAGGCAACATTTTAATGTTCATACAGAAATGAGACCATAAAGTACATCCTTGCTATTAATCTTTTTCCTAAGGCTTGATACTATTTGAAACAATAGCTGGAATTTGGTACTGAACTACTATGTTTTCATTTATTAGAAGCAGGTAATGAATGGCACTTCGTGCTCACTTGCAGGGATTTCTTCATGAAAAAGTAAAGCTCCCCACTGTGGGCTTAAGAGCTATAAAAGATGCATCAGTTGCTTAAACATTTCTTTGTGCATTGTAAAAACTGAGTCCACCCAAATTGAAGGCATTGAAAAGCAGCTAAAAAAGGAATCGCTGTAGGTGTCCCTGATGGACATAAAGTTGTCAGTGAGAAGTGTGCTCAAGCCTCCAGAGAGATCTTGCTGGGTAATCAGTGCTGAGGATGTCCATGATGGGGGAAGAGACCACCTCAGCAGGAGCAGCATGACCTGCAGTGGGCTAAGCTAAGATTCTTGTTGCTGCAAGAGACGGGGCAGAAGTTTCCCTTCCTGGGCTGTGGCTGTCAATGGCTTTGATGCCCACCCAAGCATGTCCCATGTCCTCCCACGTGTCTCATTTGAAGGAGGGGGCTCCATCTCAGCTGCAGCTCCTTCTCTATGCAGCGCTGCTCTGTGCAGCCATGCAGCCAGGCCCACGTGGCTCTTCCTGTACACTAAAATTAACGTCTGGAGCTCACGGATCCGCCGGCCTTTCACCGGCTGATGTAGGCTTGGGAAGTGTGCTTGTCACTGTAGCCATATGCTACTATTTAGGAATATCTCTAAGCCTTGGACTTTGGTGGAACAAATGCACATGATTTTATTCTGGCAACCAAGAATAATTCTTCAGATGGAGCTCACATGTCTGTACAGCTCTAGCAAATGCTGCCCAGCACAAGGGAGGAGCAGCCCAACCACTGGGAGCATAAAACGTGCTATGAAGGTTGTGTAATTGAATGACCAACAGATTTCACCTTTCTACAGGTGCTTCCAGGAGAACCCCACCCCACAGATATCTTCCTGACACGTGTAATTGAATGACCAACAGATTTCACCTTTCTACAGGTGCTTCCAGGAGAACCCCACCCCACAGATATCTTCCTGACACATACAGAAATCATGAGCCTGCTCACTCATGCCTAGGAGATTTTGTCCTGAAAGTGTAAAAACTCTTGTGCAACAATTAAATTTCTTGTGAAAGTTTCTATCATGCTTCTGAGCACTCTTACCCACATATCACTGTCAAATTTTTATATTAAAAAAAAAACCCAAAGGATGTCTACTTTCTCATCCAAGATGCATAGCTCTGTACCTTCTAGGAGCCTGGGGAACACAGAAATCATAAATTCCAGGTGGTTATTTGGGCTACTGGCCATGCTGGCCTTGTATTGCCGAAGTGATTCAGCTAAAACAGAAGGAAGAAGTTGGAAAATAAATACTAAAAATTACTAGACTTAGGCTACAAAAGCAAGCAGCACAAGTTGAAGATGCACTGAATGATCTTGGCACTGAACTGAGAATGTGTAAGATTAGAATTGCGTTGTGCTCTCTGGGCTTATGAGTGCAAAGCAGAAAGAATTGGCTGTTTGGGAGGAAGACATATTTTAGGGCAGAACAGTTCCTTCCCTTATTGTGGTTGTCTTTTGGAGACATGCATGGTCCTAAATGCAATTTAAAAGTTTTTACCTTTGTAGGCCAGCCAGCACAAGAAGCAGAATATAGACCTTGGCATAGATGAGAGAGGAAAAGGTTATTTTCTTTCATTTGTCACAAAGATATCAGCTCATTTGTCAGACACACCCCAGGTTTGCAGGTAAGAAATGTTCCTAGCACACCAAACAGAATGACTTTTGTAGCCATCCACTCACATTGGTTAGTGGACCCATCAGCTCACCGTAACCTAAATAATTTCACTTAGTTTTAACAGACAGCCTGCAGACCATCATAGATCAACAAAAGAATCAACATACAAACCATCTCACTGTAGGTATTACCTCTCCTTAGATCCAGAACAGACCTTGAACCATGTGTCACCTAAGAAAATAATATAGGGAAAAAAGGATTATCAAGGATGCTTTCAGTCACTCGGTCCTACCCCACATTCCCATTTAATCAGTGATTATACATAATCCCAAAGCGTCCTTGCAGCCTCAGCTGCAGACAGCTCCCTAACACCTCTACAGCAAATTCTAGACCTGGAGCCATAGCTGTAGCTGCCACAAGGAGAGAACAGGAGGAATCAAGGGCACCATCACCACTGTATATTGCAGCTTTACGTGGTTGCTAGCACATGTCTAGCAAAACCAACTTCCCCTCATGTTGTGGTAAGTAAAAAAATACCATCTCCAAAATAGTCATGGGGAAGCAGCAAAGAAAACAGGACTGTGCAAAAGTCAGACTAGATTTAGCAAATATATTTCTGCCTGAATTTCCCCTCTTAGCTTGAATCAAAGTCCACACTGTTTATCAAATATTTTTGCATTCTGGGAGGTAGAGGTCTGTGTTGAGGGTGATAAAGAGAGTGTAGCCCTGTGGAAGTAATTGTCCCTTCCCCACTCATTAGCTCAGGCTCAGCTGTTTCCCCATTTCCAGACTGAAAGGAGAGTTGAGAGGGGGGACTTTTATTTCCCTGAGGACACAGACATCATCAATTATCTGCCATTCTCTGCTGCAAGCTGTCAGCGAATAGGGCAGAGAAGTACTGATAGGATTTCACCTTATCCCTTGACTCACTGATGGGCTCATCATTCAACTGCTGTGCCCTTAGCATGGGCAGTACTAATTATATTAATTATACTTCTACACAGGGCGTGCTTCTATTAGCAGTAAGGAGACTGGTGTCTTTTTAAAGTGAAAAATCCCTGGTTCATTAACTATATAGATTTAAGATTGTAAGCATAGTCATTATATCCGCTGCTGAAGTGGATCTCTCAAATTGCAGAAGCATTTAATATCATTTTAGATGTGCAACTTACATTATATTGGGAGCCAAATTTATCCTGCATGTAGAGGACAGTAGCAATATATCATATAACTGCTCAATGTAGGCTGAGAAACTTGATCCCCACCTTGGCATAGCACCAGAATCCCCTTAGCAGTGTTCAGCCCTGGGGATACCCATCAGGGCAGTAACAGATCTGGCTGAGTGAATCCTCATGGGCTGAGCCTTATTGAAATTAAACTGGCAACTGCATCCATGCATATCATCAGGATACAACTGTATTATTCAATTCAGAGTTAGGTTTATGTAGTTGATATCAGAGAGACTGTGAATGGTTAAAGAGGCAGGAAAAGAAACCCCTCTCAACAAAGGCTATCACAACGGGACAGATACTCATCACTCAAAGTGTATTTGCAAGATGGGTATCATTAATAATCCATAGATGCAGTGCCCATATGCAGCCATTGTCTCTGAATCTGGGCCAAGGGGCAGATGCAGAGTCTGCAATTTTCTGAGGTTGGCTGGAAGGGTCTGAGATGTCATATTACAAATATTAGTTTGATTCTTAAGAGCAGATGGTGTTTGTACAATAGAGTCAACCTTTAACCTGACCAATGGAAAATAACTGAACAGAACTGGGAAATTTCACCAGTTCTGACTCTGTTACCTCTTTTTTTTCTCAGTTTTCTTCTGTACAGGAATTAAACATACATTATTCACCAAGATTATATATAATATATGGGGAGAGGCCACAAGCCTATCTGGGCTCTGAGTTCTGACCATTTTATGCAAAAGCAAAGCAAAAGTAGCTCCAGGCAGGTCTTCAATTTGCATTTCAATTGCACTTCTTGCACATTTTTTTCTGGTATCTTGGGGAAAGTCTTAGCTACTAAAGCCTTTCAAAGCCATCTGAGTGCTTGAGCAAAATAAAGAAAATAAATAAGTACATTCCTTTTCCAAGATTATTTATTAAGTTTGCCCAAAGGAAAAGAAAATCAAAACAATTCCAGTGTTTCTGCGCAGTCAGATTTGGACAGTAAGATTCTGTTCAGAGTGAAAGCCATTCATACTCTGTCCATATTAATAGAGAAGGGACACCATGCAGAAGATGCTAGCATTTTCACAACAGTTTTGAATTGAAAGCCCTTTTCGTAGCCAATGTGGTTGTGATTAGCACCCAACTTCAGGTTTATTTTCTCTCCTGTGTTTTGAGGAATGGTTGATGTTTATGCAGCTAAATCTCCTCTGACTGTCAGTGTTGTTTAGCTCCCCCTAGATCTCCAGATGTTGTCAGGGTGCGTGTGTTAATCATCCTGTCAAGAGATGCAAGTGCTGGACACTTGCAAGGGATTTTCTGCTCCTTGGCACTCTGGACCCGATTTTTAATGCAAATCCTTGTATGGGAGCTGCAGAATGCAGCCTGATTGTCTAAAGTTATTTGCAAACCCAAAGAGAACTTGCTGTGCAGACCCCAGAGTACTGCGGTAACTGTCTCACAGGAGGTGGCTCTCTGTGGGGTTTGGACTGTTAGGCATAAGCTGGCACAGGGAAACTCTGTGCCTTCTATAGGAGTGTGAGGTTTGACCCTGGAAGCTGCACCATGCCTTCTGGCAAGGGCTGTGCCATATATTAGCAAGCCTGAGCACAGCTCAGCCCTGCAGAGGTGTGCAGAGAGCCTTATGGATGTAGGGGTGAGTACGGAGCCAAATTTGGGCTCTTGTTGACCGAAGACTCAAGTTCCTCTAGCTGTGGCTGGAGCATGTTTATCCCTGTGTGAGTTAGCCAAAGTGCATCCTCACTGTGGTGTCTTCTGAGTTTGTGAGGAGCAGCTGCTCCAGAACCTCTCTGCTCCACCATCCTCTGCTCTAACCATGGGTTTCTGCCCAATAAAGGTTGCCTGAGAGCAACTTCTCTGTCCCAGGGGTTTATCCTTGCTGTGGTTAAACTCTCTGAGCCCTGAGCTGGGCGGGCTGCGTCTGGGCTAGGTCGGGGACACGAATTGTGAAGCACCATCACCTGCTGACAACAGGGGAGGAGAAAACTGTCTTTGACTGCAGCCCGTGTGGTATCTCTGAGGCTGTTCAGTCAGGAGGCAGCCCTCACTTCCAAAACAGGAAGATGTACTCTGGTTGGGTTGTGCAATAGAGAAAATGTCTCATTAGCAGTGCTGGCAATGCTGGGACTGGAAGAAATGTTTCTGGCAGAGGTCTTGCAGAAATATTCCTGAGAAAGCAGCTCCTTGGGCAATGCGGTCCTCCAACGAGAAACAGTAGTTAGCCATGACACCTACTGCCACCCCAAAGAGTATTTGCCCAGCTGAATGCTACAGATTAAATATAACTGAGCAGTGCACAGTGTTTCCCCACATATTTGCTTTCTGCAGTGAATGTTTGCCGTGCAAGCACCACGTAGCTCTGGTGCTTATCATTAATAAATATGTTCAGTTGTGAAGGCTCACGGTGTAGATCTCTGGCTTTCACAAGTGGCTGTTTTTCTGGGCACTTGTAATAATTCCTGATCTTTGGGGATGAGAGGGCAGTTTAGATTTGCTGTAACCACCTCAGCCCTGTAGGTCAGAGTTTCACAGAATATCAGCTCCACTGCCTGCAGGCAGCTCCAGCCCCTGCTGTACCATCCTGCTTCATTACCAAGCTCATCCCTCAGCCCAGCTGCTCGAGTGAAATGAACTGGAGGCATGGGGCAGGCTGGGTCCAGCTTTTAAAATAGATGGGAAAAAACTGCTAAACCCCTCTTTTTTCATTTTCTGTCAGATTATTTTTAAGCTGGCCTAGTTTCTCGGTCCGTTTCACAGCACAGTGGTGTCATCAGCTGAGCTGACATCCCGGGAAGGATGGAGGCGGTGAGAGGATGGGTCCTGCAGGATAGGGGAGCTGTGTCTGACAACACTTGCTGACCACCTCCCTCTTCTCCAGCACTCCCATTTTTCTCCTGCTGCCTGGCCTGTGTTGGCCATGGTGCTCCACACAGATCAGTGGGGCCATTCCTCTTGCCAGAGCAGCATAAAACCAAGCCAGCAGAAAAATGGATTTAATTGTCTGCCAAGGGCAGAGACAAGAAAACAGTGGATTAAGGAGAAAAGGAAGATAAAGGCATCCCCCTTTTCCCTTGTGGCAGCAGACAGGGCCGCTGTGAACCGTAGCACTTCTCTGCTATTTATTTGTGGCTGGATTGAAATCATCCTGGTTTATTGCAGATGCCAAGCTGGGCATTGGAAATGAGCACACAGAGGGCAAGGGCTTCCTCCCTGCTGAGGCCCCCCAGGACACATGAAATGCAGAGCACACAGTGCCTGGAGCTTGTTTGCTCCTCTCTCTGCAGTGGAGGGCATCCCTCTCCTCACGGCATGTCACGGCTGCCTTCTCAGCAGCCCCTGTGCTGAACAGCCATGGGAGCAAGGATCAAAGGGGAGCTGCAGGGCATTCATGATGTATCAATCCTTTTTAAAATGATTATTGGATGTAATCACACTTTGCAGTGACAGTGAGCGCCTCCTAAGAGCTCTGCACGCTCCCGTAATAATTCCCAGGACATATGGGGACACTGGGGCTGGGGGTGAAGCATGCCAGGCACAGCAGAATTTGGGGATGGCATTGAGATTATCGCACTGAAGTGTCTGGTTTCTAGTCCCACATCCAGACCCATTTTGTGTCTCTGGTACATTTTCAGTAGACTCTGGGCTGGAAGTCATAAGTTAAAATAGGAGCATTTTGGTTTTGAAATGCAAACAGCTTTGTGCCCTGGGTTGCAGCCCCTCGTGGGGTTCAGGTCCCCCTTAATGTCACTGATGGACTGATGTCACTGTCCAGCCTCACCGCCTGCCTTTTACGGTAACTCCACGGTCACTGACGTGCTTTGTGTTGTTTTTCAGGAATATCTCCGAGGCTCCCCGACATCATGTCAATAGGATCACATTCATTCTCTCCAGGAGGTCCTAATGGGATTATTAGAAGCCAGTCCTTTGCTGGCTTCAGCGGGCTTCAGGAAAGACGGTCCAGGCAAGTGCCCTTGCTCTCTAAGGGGAATTTCAGAATCAGGCTGTAGGGAAGCGCTGAGCTTCAGGGGATGAAGGGGGAAAGGAGGTGAGAGAGGACTTCTTCCTCTCTGACTCTCTGCCAGATGAAGTGTCCTGGCTAAAATGTCTCTATATGTTGTTTGTATAACTAAGCTGTTACCCTCTGCCTGTTTGCCTCGCCCCCATTAATGCAGGGCTTCCTCACATGCCTCAGCACTGTGAGAGAATTTCAGAGAATCATTTTAACTTATGCAGCGATCTTTCCAACATGTGAAGTGTGCAGGAACACTGCACAAGACACACTTGCCATCACCTCCTGTTTAAGACCACTGCTGCCTAAAAGACATTTTTCTCATTGCTGCACAACTATGAATTCAAAACAGAGCTGTTTCCCTGAGCTTGGCTGTGGAGCCTTTCCATGCACCACCCCTTAGCTAGACAGGACTTAGGGCTTTGAGTCAGGCATGCCCAAGCCATCCAGATGCTCCCAGAGGTCACTTTACAATTGATTTTAACTTGTGTAGTCTCCCAGTGCCAGACCACCAGTTAGCAACTGAGGAGTAACAGCAGGCAAAGGATTGCCTCCCACTGTCAGCCCAAGTCAGTGATGGTTGTTAGATGCTGACCTGCCTGCCAGCCAAGTCCCCAAAGAGGCACCTGTATGCAGCACAGCTGTCCTCACTTTGCCATACACTCTATACTCAAGACCAGTGGTGTGATGCTGTTCTCCAGAAACTCTCTTAATCGAGTGCCCATCTTCCTTAGGCGCCGCAGGCTTTACACCTGAGGTTATCTGGGCTCCCTTTCCTTTTAGCACCTGGATGTAGCTCAGCTCTCTCATGGGCTCTCTAATGTGAGTTAGATCAGCCATGGTATAAGACAGAGAAATATCTGATGAACCTCAGACTCGGCCTTGCATTTCCAGACAAGCATTTATGTCTTCGGAAGCACATAGTGCAGGCTGCTCAAATTCTTAACCTGTAAAGAGGTGCAGTCCTTTAACTGGCAGGCACAGAAGCAGATTCATTTTTGCTAGCAGAGATAATATCAGAAGATTTCTTCAAGCTACACTCCTTTGAGATTTCTATGATTTATAGGGATTTCTTCCTCTTTGATGTTCATTTTGCAGGTGTAACTCCTTTATTGAAAATTCCTCTGCACTCAAGAAGCCCCAAGCAAAGGTGAAGAAAATGCATAATTTGGGCCATAAGAACAGCACCACGCCCAAAGAACCCCAGCCTAAAAGGATGGAAGAGGTCTACCGAGCCCTGAAGAGTGGCCTGGAGTAAGAGCTTTTATCTTGCTCGTTGATTGAAGCTTTCTGTGACGTTTTAGAGCCTAAAGAAACGAGAACAGGGATCCTTCCTCATTAAGAGATGAATATACACCTCTTGAAGTCTGGATTGTGACACTTAGTATCTAAAATATTTGCATGAGAAACAGAGGAATACAGGAGGCAGAATCCCATTCACATTTTGAGAAAAGCTTCCAAAGTCTGGGATTCCAACATCAGATTTTTTTTCTCTCTGAGTTTCCTAGAGTCCTATCAAAGGCTTGTATTGCCTTTCAGATAACATCTCAGATGATAACAAGGCTTTTATCAGCCAGATACAGGCGCAGCGACTGGAAGGCACCAGCCCATAAACTAAGCAGCAGATTAGCTTACTTGAAACTGGTGTAAAGAGAACACCAAGCTCTTATACACAGTTAAATAAGTGGGCTCCTCTTTATTCCCAAAAAGGCAGCAGGGAGCTGCTTTTAGGACAGATCAGCGTAAATGAGTTTTTGTCTGTAAACACATCCAGTGAGGAAAGCCACTTGTCAGGCAGATTTTCTTTTAGGATGCTCATCAGCCAGCTTGGTATGTGCTGCAGAGCTCAGACATGGTTCTCTGGTTTGTGTTTGCAGTGAGTATCTGGAAGTTCACCAGACAGAGCTGGATAAGCTGACTACTCAGTTAAAAGACATGAAAAGAAACTCACGCCTGGTATGTGCCGTGCTTTTCCATCATGTAGGTGCACAGTGGCCTTCCTGAGGTGCTGGAGCAGCCAAGGGATGGGTGTGGGGTGCAGGGATTTTGTACTGATGCTCTTCTTCCCTTCTAGCCATGGTCTTGTTTGTGATTTCTGTTGAGTAGTCAAACACTACTTTCTCATGGTGCTGTTGTGTTGCAAAATTAATCAGTTTTGTGTTCTCTGTTGCAGGGAGTCCTGTACGATTTAGATAAGGTATGCTACTCCCTTTAACACTCATTTTGCAAGGAAACATTCATATCTGTACAGTGCATGGAAACCTTTCTCGGATTGTCAGAGGGATCTGCTAACCATGCCAAGACCTGCATTTTCAAAGGAGGAAATCCCACTCCCCTCCCCTTCCCAGGGGCTCTTGTATTGCCCATCAGTGCAGCATCAAACACAGTGTGCTCACTAACCTGGCATCAAACATATCCCACCAACCCTTTTTCTGAGGTCTGCCAGGTCAGACTGGCTCTGGGATGGGCACAAATGGAGAGACAGACCCCTGCCCGGCAAGGAAGGAAGGAAGGAAGCAAGCAGGGATAGACTTCCTTTTTCTGTCTGCTGACAGCCATTAAATCCCATCTCCCTGTGCAAATTCTCTTAGCCAGTTCCAGTCAGATGGGGGCTGATAGGGGTGCACCAGGGGGCTGGGGGGATCCAGGTCAAACCCCAGTTCATTCCTGCTCCTGGCAGTTCTGAATTTCTATAGTAGTTAAAAAACCCTTAGAGAAATCTCATAAAATAAAACCTCCTTTTTAATTTAAAAATATACATTAGGTAAAGACTTGAAGGAGCTCCATTGTCAGATGCAGCATAACAGTAGTAGGGTGGGACAACTGATTCCAGATTCATGGTCAAGAACATCCTGTGTGTTTTAAGGAGGAGTATCTCGGATCCATGGGGACTAGCAGAGCTAGCATGGCAGTGTCTTACTGATTTATTGAAAGGTGCCTCAGCCTCTGCCTTTTCCTTTCTTTCAGCAAATCAAAGCTGTTGAGAGATACATGAGAAGGCTGGAGTTCCACATTAGCAAGGTAATGAGCTCTCTCCTATCATCTTTCTTCTGCATCTGTTCCTATACTATTGAGGGAACAAACCCTTGGCTTCCTGCTTCCCCTTTGTGCTGGGGAGGCTGCTCCCAGATTTGCTGTTTTTCCCATGATAAGCTGGTGGTCAGAGCCAAAGGAAGGGTTTCCACATAGACCCCAAGGTCCAGCTGTGCCCCAGGACACTCCCACGTGCTTTTGGGTACAGAGAGAACACAGTGCTGGAGACTTGCTGAGGAGAATCTATCTCACAGCATGCTTGTTGTCAGGCTTTAGGTAGAAAGAGAGTTGCATCTGAAAGCAATTTAATTCAGCAGTTATCTCTAGCACACACAGCAGCTAGTTTGGATTTATTCCTGGATTTCACTGCTAATGCTTTTGCTGCGTGGCTTGGGGCCCACATCCACTTGAATGCATCAGTGAGAATATCGGTGGAGGTACTTGTGATTTACACTAATACGTTTTAGAGCTGGACAAAATCCATGGCATGTATTCTCTTACTTATAAACATATTTGCTAGTGATTCGTTGCTTTTTTGAGCCTGACAAAGGAATGAATTATTTTTGACAGATTATATGTCTTTTGAGAGTAATTTGAAAAGCATTTGCGCAGCTTCAAGTCCTCTAATTATGACAACCTATCCAAACCTTTTAATTTCAATCCTCTCTTACTCTTGAAGCTGAAAATAAAAATATAAATCATAGGGCGATAGACTGAGATTTTGTTCCCCAAGCCACCTAATCTCTTGCTGGCAACATGAATGGCAAAAATTAGTACTTGAAGAACATTTCCATTCAAATCTTTCCCACTTGAGCGTGCTCAGAGCTAATGGTTTTTGGGTTTATAATAAGAGTGAAAAGCACCAAACGCGAGAGGTAACTCTGGTCAGTGTAACTCAGGCTTGCCAACTCCATGAGTTCACTCTCTGTAACCCACAGCAACGGAGACAAAAGGAACCGAGTGTGTGGCGTTAAAGCCCACGGGCTTGGGCAGGTGGAAAAACATCCCTGTTTCTCATGATAGAGAAGTTTTTTTTTTCAGTAGTACTTAATCAGGAACACAGAGATGCCTTCTGTCTTTTACCTGCCACCGCTCTGGGAAAGAGGCAAAGCAAGGAAAATGGGTGCACAACAGCAGATCCCAGGTACTTGGGGAGCAGATGAGCATGTCCTACCTAGCCACACAGGCAGGGGCAGGATATCAATCCCAGACCAAGGCTTCACTCCCGTGTCAGAAGTAAATACCAAGTGACAGCTATTTATAGGTAGCTGTCTTTATCTCGCTGGCCCGCAAGAGAAACAGGAGTGAGTATGAGTGCAGAAACCTTTTTTTATAACTTCAAAATGGCAAAATGCTACCCGTGTCTTCATTACCTTATGCTGAGCTCTTTCACTTTGCAAATCATCCCCTGTTTTGGGTAGGGTGCCCTCAGGTCAGATGCTTCAGCCACCAGTAATCCGAGATAGCTTTGTAAAAATTGACCCAAGGCTTTGAAGGCATCAGGAAGGCAAGTCCCGTTCCAAACAAATTAGCAACAGCAATTTTTGTTAGAGGTTAAGCAGGCTTGGAAAATGGGATTTGAAACATGCCTGAATTGTCACATCAGGCTCATCTCTAATGCAGCACACAAAGTCACAGACAGATGAAGCCAAGGTGCTGGATGCTTTCGTGGAGAGAAATTCTGCCATGAAAATCCATTACTGAGCAGGATCACTGTGGGACACAGTGTGATCTCTTGATTTCAGAGATAACGATGAAAAGAGTTATTTTAGGTAAAATCCAAATATCATCCTGTTTTAGGAGGGATGTTAGAAGCAGAAAGAAGAGACAGCTTCTTCCTGTCCTTCTCCTCACCCTGATAGTCAGGTTAGAAAACCCACATCTTCTGTATCTGGCAGGTTTAGTTTATAAAAACATAAATCACTGTATATAGCTGGTGTACATATTTACATATATTACTCAGCTGGAGTAAATGTATACATTCAGTACAGGGATTAGAGGGAAAAGGGAAACCAAAGCACGAGGCATGTAAATCCATTGACTCCCTGAAGCTAGATCCAAGTGAAACCTCAAACAGTGTCACTATGTTTTGCAAAACTTCCAGAGCGCTTACAATATGTTGGGTTCCTAAGTTATGTCAAAGGAGCATAACAAGATGACTAGATGTAAATGTCTGAGGGAGTTGAAGTTCAATATACTTTACCTTAATTCAGCTGTTTGTAAGCCCTTTGCTTGTGCTGATTCCTAGGATGACTCCCAGTTTCTGGAGAATGGACAGTAAGAGTTCAAAATATCACCGCCAGCTTCCAAAGTTACCTGTTAGTCAAATATTGCAACAGCCTTGATCCATGGCTGATTTTAGGGAACCAAAGCCACTGCTGATCCTGTTAAATGTGCCATTTACCAACCACTCCAGTCGCATTTGGCAGTGTGGGCATTGCAGTTGCCTTTTAAAGAGCTCCTCCACAGCGAGATGTTTGAGAAGCTGGCTGCATTCCTGCCTCACTGTTATGATGGTCAGAACACGAGCAGCAATGCTTAGAGGCATGCAGGGCAAGCTGGTGAATTGTTGTCATCTGCTGCTCCTCTACTGAGATTTTACAGTGGAAGTTACTTTTATCTCGTGCTTCTTTTCCACAGACTGTAACACTATAGCAGCTTCATTTCCTCAGCCCCTCCATTGGATGTAACTCTTTGGCTGAGTTTTCTTTTACTGCAAATGACTTCATTGTGTTGCTTTTATTTTGCTGGGTTTTCTGGGTTTCTTTTTTTTTCAGTACACTTTCCTTGTTCCCACTAGGTGGATGAGCTTTACGAAGCCTATTGTATCCAAAGACGTCTCTGTGATGGTGCCAGCAAAATGAAGCAAGCTTTTGCAATGTCTCCTGCCAGCAAAGCAGCTCGAGAGAGTTTGACCGAAATCAACAGGAGCTACAAGGAGTACACAGAGGTACATCCTCTTCAATTCATTCTTCTCACTCTCACACTGTTTGAAAACCACCATGGGAATTTTGCCTCTAATTTCGGGGAGAGTTTCATCCAGATAGAAGAAATAAAAGCAAACTCAGCGAAGAAGAATTAGTATTTGTTTTTCTTTGAGTGAATACCTGATAACTGACAAAGAAAGGTTACACGTGCCCAAAGAGTTCCTTGAAATAACAGTTTTGACTCTATGAGAGCAGGGTTATACCTAGGAACTGCAGCACAAAAGCAGAAGCATAAATCTGCCCCAAACCTACTTAAACTCCAACTACCTAATTCCCAACTGCAGATTTCGGGATGGCAGGTTGACTGGAAACCATGTGCCTACAGACATATGCTGCATCCTACATGATGTGATCAATATCCATTTTATTAAACAGGCAGTAGATGATGAACAACAGCCTAATGGTGTTGCAAACATCCCAGCACATAAGCTATGACAACCTTCCAAAATCTGAAGAAAGAACTGGAGAGGGTCTAATGCCCAGTCTTTTTGTCTTCTCTCTTAATGTAGTCCATGTTTCTTGAAAGCTTAAATCATGCTGGGAGCCACTTTGGCATAGAGCTGCTGCTGTTGGCACAAGTCCTAGCTGGAGAGGACCAGAACAGTGAGCAGGTTACTCTCCAAGGGCCCAAGCTTCCCTTTTGCCATCAGGAGGATTAACATGCAGCAGCAGAGAAGCACAGGGTTGCAGTGTCAAAAAAAAGCAGGCATAGCTGCCATTTTCTAGGGCCAGACCTAGCTAAACGAAGAAGGATGGCTCTGAAGTTGATTTTATCTTTTCCAACACAGAACATGTGCACCATAGAAGCAGAGCTGGAAAACCTGTTGGGGGAATTTTGCATCAAGATGAAAGGTAAGTGCCTTTTCACCTTTCCCTTCTTTCTCAGAAACAGTAGCAGTTGCTGTTGGTGAGGGAATTGAGACATGCTGTGTGACATGCATTTATGACAGGTGGGGTTCGCCACCCCCCACCCATTGCTGAGCCTTCAAACCCCCAATTTACACCCCTGCCCACTGGAAAGGATTACAGGAACAGGAACAGGAACACCAGTGCTTACAGACTTTCCGAGATTCTGCTTTTTGTTTTCTAGACTAATTGCCTCCCACAAAGACACCTCCCAACAGCCAGAGTAATTTTTGCCTCTATTTCAATAATTCTTTGAGAAACTGACTGGGAAATTACCTGAAATTTCCATGGACCTTAACTTGAAATTGAAAATACCTTCTTAATTTGACATCAGCTATTTCTAACTCCTTTACTTTTGCTAATTGTGACCAATACTATTTTTGACCAACTGTAGAAAAAAGCAAAAAGCTGTGGATAGTTTTCCTAAATAACTCGGTGATGGCATTCACCTTTCCATTTTATCCCTTGCCTTTATGACAGGGAAGTTTATGGGTCTGAGTAAAATGGAATCAGTTTTACTTGAAGCCTCAGTGGATCATCAGGTATTGCTAGTGCTGTTATCCCTTTAAGACTCAGTGTCTTAAAGGAGAGATTGGGAGGGGATATCTTTTTTGGATCTTCAGCCACTAGCATGAGAATAGTTCTACAAAACAAAGTCAGCATCTAAATATTCATGAACTCTTAATTCTTTACTTGGTATCTTGCCATTTAAAACATCACAATACTTCTGGTGGAGTTTTGAGAGCTTACAAATTTCATACAAGGTTTTGATTCTGCCTGCCTTGTCACAGTTTTTGTTTTCCTATGAATGCATTGCATAAGGTTAAGATTAATTTTAGATTAAATTAAAATACCTACTTTGCGCTCTCATATTGGAGAAAACAATTGCAGCAGATGTTGAGTTCTATCTCCATCCCTCAGGTTTTAGTTGAACACACAGAGACTGAGCAGATATCTCTGTACAGGAACTCACAGCAGAACCACACCATGGACATGCTGAATGAAACAAAGTCACAGAGTGTATAAAGGGATTTTCCAGCTCCCTTGGAGCATTTCTTCACTTACTGTAAATGCAGTGCACAGTTCCTGACAGCGGGACATGTTGCAGAAGGTGTCACAGTGTCACAAATGTCTTGGCTGAAGAGGTCTGGCCCCTTCTCTTTTGGATGCCAAATCCTCTGGCAGAGCACAAAGCACGAGCAGGAGCTGCTTCTGAACACAGTTTGCATCACGTAAAGAAGCCCAAATTAGAAAACAGCAAAGAGAAATGCCATATTAAGTGTTCTCTAATTAGGGCATCTGAGATTTCTATCTAGATAGTTTTCCCTAGGAATAGGAATCCTATAGGACAATACAGCCATCACTGTGGCTAAGGCTTGCAACAGCTCTGGCATAAAAGCCTGCAGATCACACAGCAAATTTCCCCCTTAAGTTATACTGCAGCATATCCAGCTAACTTTAGGATCTAATTTAAAATCAAAGCATTCCTCTCCCCAAAGCTTATCTGTTCCTACCCATTCCAGTGAAAGTTATTTTTATTTTGTGCCCTCTGTCACTTACACTGAAAGCAAGCCAACCTACACAATGCTGTCAGGAAGCAGGGGAGCTGCACAGAGCTTTTATGGCTGATATTTATAGAAAAAAAAAAAAAAAGCCTAATCATTTTTCAAAATCAAGATAATAAATGTGCCAGCAGGCTTAGCTAACTGGTCAGGATTAATCAGTTGTTGAAATTTACCAGGGAAAGCCAGTGTGGAGATTTCTGTATGGAACCTGCATGCCCTGTTGTGATATGCAGGAAAGTGCCCTTATAGCTGTTTGAAGAGCCAGGACAGCAGGAGGTGAAAAGCCCAGATGTTTCACTCCAGAGAGAACAATATGCTGGCCTGACACATCGGTGGCTCTGTGACACAGAGCCCACCACCAGCAGCATCCATCCATATGGAGTTTTAAGCTGGAGTTTTCTCAACTACCCATCCCATCCACTGGGCAAAAAAAGGACCTTTTGTTTTCCTCACACGCTTTTGGTGATGTGTCCCAGGAGAGATTAAATTCACTTATAAAAGCGTGGCTGGGGAGAGAGAAGCAGCGGCAGAGTGCTAGTAATCTTAAATTATTTATAAACAGTAAATAAACTAGACAGGAATTGGCAATATGAGCTCTGTGCAAGGGCCTCTCTGTTCTGCTAAACACTAAGATGAGCAAAGAAAACTATTTTCTGGTGAAAGAAACGGAAGAGGCAGATTAGCAGGTCACAGGGACAGTCCATGACTGCATGCAGGGATTGAGTTGCTCCTGCCAAACAGCTAGCAGGAGCAATTCATCTCTGCAAATACAGCCAGCACTAGGGTTCCTCATACTTGCCTTGATTTTAACACACCCCTGTATATTCCGTTGTGGCATCCCTTTCTCTGCCACAGGCTTTATATGAGGCCTGAAGAGAGTTTCTTTGAGCACTGCAACACTAGAGGCAGAGATTTAGGCTCACACAGGCAAAGCTGGGTAAGTTTTCATACCAAAACGAGTGCAATGGCTACATACTGAGGGGATCTGTGAGAAATTAGAAGCTCCCTCTGTGGGAAAAACAAGCAGTTGAATCCTGTAGAAAATCAGGTCAGCAGGCCAGGAGAGGGATGGTAATTCCCCTTGGATTTCAGCATGGTCCCTCAGGAAACTTTCATTTCATATGCACAGTGCCGATATAAAAATAGCATTGTTATGTCCTACCTTAAAAAACCCCAACACCAAACATAGATGACAAGTGCTTTGCTGTGCTACTTCTCCCACTCTGGGGAAAAGTGGGATTAATCTGGTATTACAGATGTCAGTCATATTCTGTGATGCACTTACTATGGAAAGACACTCGGCTATTACGGGAATGATAATGTTATGGAAACGCCAAGCAGAAGGAGCCCCTGCTGCTTGCTGTGTCTCTCTGAAGATGTACTAGAAAGGGATGTGTGTTAAAGTGTGGAGCTGGGTTGGGTTGAGCAGCACTGCACGGGGATCAGCAGCTCACACCTCACCATGGGAAGGGCTCTCAGCTGAGTGCCGGAAGCCAGATGATGTCAGGAAGCTGTTTCTCCTTTTTCTATTGTTATTATATAAAAGGAAACTTTAGGCTCTCATAGGGAAAAAAAGAAGGTATAAATCTTTCATGTGCAAGAAACCACAGCCTAATGAATTTTATACAAAATAAAGAAGAAAATAGAAAATTAAGATGGTGGGCTGTCTTGGTTTGGAGGTGCACAGGCAGCAGTAAGAGGGGGGATATAAACAGCAGCTGGGGGGCTGCAGGAGAGAGTTGCTCTCTTCTATCCAAGTGTGGCAGTGGTGGCCCTGGGCACCCCACTGCACCCCACTTCTGGGCTCAGCTGTGCTTGGCAGCCCAGGCTCTCCCACAGCCCCTCTGTGTCTTTCCTCCTCAGGTCTGGCTGGCTTCGCTCGGCTCTGCCCCGGAGATCAATACGAGGTATGTCTGCATGAGTTGATTGTTTATTAAATAGTAAAAGAATCAAAAGGAAGGCATACCTCTGCTGCTTTTTGCATCATGATGAACAAAACCTGTTCACATCAGCACCTCAATAAACAGCTATTACTTTTCCCATTTGTGCTCTGAAAAACCTTGCAGTTCTCTGTATGTCTGCTTTTGTCAGGCCATCTGTCAGAAGACCTGGATTTTACATTCAGAGAACTGGGTGATGGCTATTCAAAGAACTATGAGCTTTATTTTTTTTAGCTTTAAAAAATCTTATTTGTGACAAAAATGGATTCTCTGATGGAGAATGGCTGAAATCTAAGCTGCCTGGAAAGGCAGAAGATCCAGCAAGTTGTAGATGTTAGAATAGACCACAGGTATTTTCATCCTGCCCTCCCAAATCTCCCTTGCCCTGCCACTTACCCTGTAAATGGAATTAAATGCCTTGCAGCTTTGTTATGAGTCAGCAAGCTACATTAAGTTAAAAACTTGGGTGAGAGTTACACTACCAAAAGTAGCAATTAGGAGATCCTCCACTAGATTTTTCATTCTGAATTGATGAAAACTGGAAGAGCAGCACCTATGCCACTAACTGTGCTGGTTTGTCATTGTTTTGCCAAACCATGACACTAGCTCTTCCAGCCTTTCTCAGACCCTTTCCCTAGTTCTGTTTCTGATATTTGTGCATCGTGACAGCAGATTTCTCAAGAAAATAAGAGGATTTTTCTTTTTTAGATTTTCATGCGTTACGGTCGCCAGCGATGGAAACTGAAAGGCAAAATTGAAGTGAATGGCAAGCAGAGCTGGGATGGTGAAGAGATGGTTTTCCTCCCTCTCATTGTTGGACTGATCTCCATTAAGGTATGCATGCTGACTGTTTTGTCTGCAAGCAAGGCAGGAGTCAAGAACCTGCCTTCTCATGCACCATCAGCAAAAACACAGAAGCAGATCATTAAACTCTTTAGAAACGAGCCCTAATTAGTATTTCTGACACACCTGCTAAAGTCCTGTGGTATTGTTCAGTTTAGATACCGCAAGACTAATCGGTTTGTGAGAGCTGTGGGAGATTTTCTTGCCAAACTGGAGTCCTTGTTCCATCTCTTCATTGCCCCCAGCCTCCCAGCAGTTTTCTCCTGGGTGGAAGTCCATGTGCTTTCTTTCCAACAAGCCTCCAACTTAGAGATACCCATTCTCTGACCCCTGTCTAGAAACTGCTGCTAAAAACCATCCCAGATGTCCCTGGTTAGGTAGCTTAAACAGAAGAATGTTTTGAAAGTCTTAGGGGGGAAATGGCCCACTTAAACACTGCAAAGGCTTTATGAAAAAAAATGCAGGTGATTACAAAACCCACAACCAAAATGATCCCAAATGCGTGAGACAGTAGGTTTTCAGTGAAAGGCAAGTTGTGACACACAGTGAGTCACTCTCCTCAATCTCACACACAGGTTTAAGGTGGAAAGCTAGGAGAGAACCCCTTTTTATAGTACACAAAAATCCCACTATTATTAAGGTTAATGTGCATATTCTCTTTCCTTTCTGGACTCTGTCCAAACACTTTCACATAAAAGGCTCAAGAACTGACTTTCAAGCAAACAGCCAAAGGCTGGTTTGTGTAGGAGCTGCATATAGAGCTGTCACTCTGAATTTCCAGGCAAATATATCTCAAAATATGAATAGTGCTCTACTCTTACTGTAACAACATATACAGAGGTGGTTCCTCAACAGCAGATCTGTGGAAGTCCTCACCAAAGGACATCCTTGGTGAAAACAATTAAATGGCTTCAGAGTTACAAGAGGCAAATACCTGGAAGAGAGCTCCCTTGGGAATTATTAATTAGGCAAGTTATGTCAGGAGATTCCCAGTCAGGAACTTGTCAACTGCTGAGACACTCTGTGCCCTCCCTGTTCTCACTGTTCCCTTGGTTAATCAAATATCAAAAAGATCAAATATTAGACTAGACAGCTCCTTGGTCTGAGCTAGTAGGGTCGTTCTCTTCTGACTCCTCTAGAAAACATAAAGAGAACATGGAATTGTGATCATATGCAACTAAGCGTTTCTTAAAAAAACAAAACACACCAAAGCAAAACCACCACCAAACCCTAGATTTTTTTCCTTAAGTAATGCAACAAACAATCATATTTTAGAAGCTTTTTAGCAAGGGGGCCAGGCTAGACAACCTTGAGATTAAGGATTTCAATGCCTTGTGTGGTCCTAACTATCCTGTTCTTGTCTCTCACAGGTCACAGAAGTTAAAGGGCTTGCTACTCATATCCTTGTGGGAAGTGTAACCTGTGAGACAAAAGACCTGTTTGCAGCTCGGCCTCAGGTGGTTGCAGTAGACATTAATGACCTTGGCACAGTAAAGCTGAATCTTGAGATCACCTGGTAGTAAGTAGAACTCATTGGTCAGTTGGTCAATCTATCAATCAATCAGCTGTAAAACTTCAGCCAAAGAGAAATGGTTCATCCATGGGGGGTGTTGTCTCCATATTTTTCCCTGCCAAGGAAGATTGTGAAGGAGCTGTGGCCCAAGTTTGGTATATGAGAAGTAGTTCATGGTCAGCCACAGTTTGCTTGCTTTTCTGTGGTAAAGAGGGTTGTGCCTAGTTTCAGCTGTTAAATTAGGTTTGGTAAATACTGACATTACAAGGTATGGGAACTGCTTAGTGATGATAGATCTCAGAATTGCCTAAAGCTTACCTCAAAGCTTAAAAATGAGATATAACTGAGTGCTCATATACAGACATACATATACATATATATATTTTATATTTAAAAAATCGGTGTAAAAATCAACATTGGATTTATGGATTTACACTAGCATAGCAAATTTCAGGAGCTAGCCTATCTTGAAAAGCTGGCTTTTAAGGGCTTCATACACCACAAGATTGATGGGAAATCTCGTAGTGTTTTCTATTCACGCTGGTCAGCATAGGTGAGCTGGCAGCCTTAGGATACAAACCAAATTCTCACTGCAATTTTATGAAATAATTAAATGTAATTTCTGAGAAAGCATTGATGCATTTGACTTTTTACAGTCATGTGTGCTGTTTCTTGTAATGCAATAAACATGAAGGCAGCAATAACAGATCCTAGTTTTCTTTGTAATGCAACAGCTCTATTAATAGTTGAGCACCTTTCTCATTAGTATGTGTGACACTTGGCAACTCAAATCCAAGAATACTTTTCATGTGAGAAGAATAACGTCAGACTACAGTACATAAGTGATTTCTGAGGGAACACTTCTATCAGAACTGAAAACCACGCTTCTGAGACTGCTGTCTAATTAACAACATTTTCTTTAAACACTTCAGTTTAAAAACTTGCTACCTCTGGGTTTTGATGTGCTAATAAACCGCCCTTTCAAAAATGCTTTCTATGGACCTGAAAGTCCCTCTTGCTCAGCCTAACAACCTTTTGTTTTCTTCCCTCTTTCTTGTGTATCTGTAGCCCCTTTGATGTTGAAGATTTGACCCCATCCACAGGAAATGTGAGCAAGGCATCTGCTCTCCAGAGGAGAATGTCCATGTACAGCCAAGGCACTCCTGAAACACCAACCTTCAAGGACCACTCATTCTTTGTAAGCTCTGTTTGGCTTCGTGTTTATGTAATGAGAAACCTTAGAGCAGTTCAAACACTGCAAACATTTCATTGCTTTATGTGTCTAAGCCTTTTTTTCCCCTGGTTCCAGCAGGTTGCCCTTACAATTACTTTTAAAGCAAGTGCATTCCTAGCTGCTAATCCTAAAAGAAGGTGACTATGATCCTGGCATCTTTGAAACTATGTGGCCAATTAATGCATACCTGTCCTTCCTGCCTGACTGCTGTGATACTTGAATAATCTTTAAGAAATGTGTTTTCATTTTGCAACAGTAGTTAAACAACTATAGCACAAGTATTTTTAAGTATCCTGTGATAAAATTTGCTCCTGTACTGAAGATATTCACAGGGTGTTCCTACATTTTGCATGAATCCAATTCTGAATGCTTAATCAGGCCATCTGTACAGAGATTAACTTTACAAGTGCCGCATCCCATGCCTGTAATTTAGTACTCTGCTACAAAGCATTCATTTAATCTGCCCTTCCTCACACCCTTTTTGCTTTAACTGTTGAAGAAATGGCTGCATCCCCTGCAAGACAGGCCAAAGTTGACAATCTTAGATGCTCTTCAAGACACTTTCTTTGACAAGCTTCGTCGCAGTCGCTCTTTTAGTGACCTGCCATCGCTCAGGCTAAGCCCAAAAGCAGGGCTAGAGCTATATGTGAGTCCTGGTTTTCGTTTGGTGAAGGATTTTTTCAGTTCCTGTGTGGCATTTCCATTCCCACGCATGCTTCATGGGTGCTCTCTGTTGCAGCTCACTCATTTTGCTGACTGATTAGAGGGCAGGACATAACTGTGAGCCCATGTGGCTCACATTAAATCAAAATTCCTCTTGGTTTCGACAGAGATAATGATCAGAAGTCAACTATCTGTGGGCAGAGAGCAGGGCAGGAATACAAGCCAGCAGCGTTCTTAAAAAATCACCTGCTACGCTGATTGATGTTCTACATTTGCCTAGTAACATGACTTTCAGAAGCTAAAAGCATACCCATGTCAAGGGAAAGAAGAAATAAACCTTTGACTGTGATTATGTTTAGGGAAAAAAAGGTTGCTAATAATACTAGGAAAAAATATTCAAGTTTTGAACACTTAATCATTAAGCTTAACAACATGTGAATGCCTACAGTTCTTTCCAGCATATTGTCAGCAAAATAGTAGTTGCCTTCCATCTGTGCCATGCATTTCCGTGAGCTGGCCACGTAACAAAGCAAGGTCTGTAGGTCAGATAGGCTGGTTGTGACTCCTGTAGTGATTTTGCCCCATATGTCAGTCAGAGATGAACATTATATATATAATCTGCCCTGATAAGTCTGAAGTCTGCATAGGCTGGTTTTGCTTCTTAAATGATCAGTGTCCTGCTCAATACACCACCAATTTTGCTGAGTCATTTCAGCAGAAACTCATTGTTGGATGGGACTCCTGTATAACTATTGTTCAACAATTGTTACAGACATCCATGCCACATGCAGGACGTTGGATAGAAAGAAATAGCACAGTACTATCGCCATTTAACCACCATGACACTAGAGAAACTTCTGGAGCAAACTGTATTACATTTGATGGATTACTGCTTTAGAAGTCAGAAAATAAGTAGAACAGAAACCTGTAATGAGTAGGAAAATGCAAACAAGATGGCTTACGTACAATCCCCTTCAAAAGAGCCATGGTACAGGAAGTAGAGAAGTGCACTGGAAATGCTGTTTGAGGGCATATAGTAGAGTGAGCAGCACTCATGTCTCTCTTCTGGAGATCATTTCATAGAGCTCTCTGTGTAGCAGAGAGATGCTTAGCCCAGGTTTTCCAGCAGTTTTCATGTTGAAATTGAAGAGTGTGCCAGATGAAAGTGCAAGTTTGGTTTGAAATATTTTTTTCCATCTCTCAAATCTTGAATGCTTCTTTAATCTTTTTCCTTGCCTTTTTCTTTCCTGGGCACGTGCTATATTTTTTCCTCTTTCCAATGCTGTATGCAAAACATTTTCTCTCTATTATCTTTTCAGTCGAATTTGCCGGATGATGTCTTTGAAAATGGGACAGCGGCCACTGAGAAGCGGCCTCTCTCCTTCACTTTTGGTGACCTGCCTTACGAAGACGCCGTGCCCCCTGCCAACTCAGCAGAGTCTCCGTCTGCTCGTGTCAGCTCCAGCCCTGACATCACTGCCACCCCCACCCAGCACCGAGCCCTCGAGTCCTCCCAGAGCTCCAGCCTGGACTGTAGCAGCAGCGGCTCCCGCAGAGACTCCGTTGCTGAGCCAAAGGAGCTGCCGTCCCCCGGAGAGGGAGCGGGGGCTGAGGACAAGAACACCCCAAAGGCAGCTCCTGAAGTTTGCCAAAAAATCTCTGATGCTGGGAGCGATCGTGTCTTTGTAGAAGCGAGCGTCCCGGTGTCTCTGCTGCAGGACTCGGATGAAGGTTCAGAGCTCAAGCCTGTGGAGCTGGATACCTATGAGGGCAACATCACGAAGCAGCTGGTCAAAAGGCTTACATCAGCAGAGGCACCCCTGACCCCAGAGAGGCTGCCCTGTGAGGGATCCATTAGTGGGGAATCGGAAGGATATAAGTCTTATCTCGATGGAAGCATTGAGGAAGCCTTGCAAGGGCTTCTCTTAGCTCTTGAGCCACATAAAGAGCAGTATAAAGAGTTTCAGGACCTGGATCAAGAAGTGATGCATCTAGATGACATCCTAAAAGTGAGTACATTTTCAGAAAATACTACCCTAAAGAAAATCTGAGCAGGTAGAATCTCCTCGCCTGCCTCACAAACATCAAAGCAGGCTTTCTGGAGAATAGTAGAATTCCCTGGTAGCAGTAGATTTGCTCCTGCTTGGAGCATCCTTTCACAGTGTTGCATTTTTAAACTTTTGTCAGCAGTGTGCTAATCATAGCCTTGTGTCCTCAAGCAACAGATCTTTTATCAAAACCTGGGGGAAAGAGAAAAAGGTGCTATGACAGAAGGGTAATTAAATTATACCCTTCTCTGAACTCTTTGTGAACCATTGTGAATCACCACTTGTGAACCCATTGCTTGTGCCATACTGGAGAGCAAATACAGACAAACTTCTACCTTTGAAATCTGTGAGTCACATCCTCAGTGGGTGTACTTTAGCATACTACCCCTGAACTCTGTGGAGCTATGCAAAACTACACTAGCTGAGGATCAGGCCTTGTAGCCACAAAAGCTGAATTTTCTAAATTGCCAAAGGGATTTAGAAGCACAAGTATCACTGAAGGTTACTGTCCCCATGTCACCTAGGCATGGCCTTTTCCTTTTTCCCCTCACTCACTTTCATAATGAGAGACTTCCTGTCATTACATCAAGATGCAGAGAATAATGTTAAAAACTGGAAGAAAAGGGGTTTGCATGTGTGTTGTTAATTTGTTTACTGCGGATCACTGTTACTCGTATCTCCCCATGAATAACAACTCATGACATGTTACTCTGCAAACAGTATTATATGGGAAATAATCATTTCAAATGCTTCATATTCATATGCAAGTTGGTCTGCTAGTCATTTAAGCCTCGTCATTCAAAAATGTGGCTGAGGAGGAAGCAGGGAATCGTGTATTCTTCTGCATTATCTTTTTACAAAGAAACTTTGTTAGCCTCCATATTTTTCATTGGTGTTTACAGCTGCATGGCACTTTGCCAAGTTAAGTGCTTATTTCAAAAAAAGCCTGCAGCCCCATGTTCTTTGCATTATTTATTCCTAGAGAGGTTTGAGCAGGCAAAGGTACCGTGACTATTATGTTTTAACTTGGTACAAAGAGGTCAGCTATCCCAAGGGCAGAGAGACAATGGAGGCTGTTTATTAAGGCTGCTTCTATCAGAAGTTCCAAACAGACAGACATGGGATGGGGGCAGAGAGGATGGATGTGTGCAGACAGGAGAGACAGATGCCACTTCCAGATCTGTTAAGTCTGGGTGTCACCTATTGATCAGCTTGCAGATTGACACTCAGCATCACCAGCAACCATGAAGAAAGGGGCTGCATGGGCTCCTCATGCAGAAGGGTTGAGCTGGAATCCAGCTGTGGCTGAAGAAACCTCTCTTGGCCATATTGAGTAGAGAAAATGGCCCACATGTTTGTGTTTGCTCGAAGAAGCTGCACTGCCAAGCCCAGAAGGAAATGGAAGCTGAAACCATTGGTGCCACACAAGAAGCAGCATACAGCACTCATCCTTGTCACAGATGTGTTGGGAAGTGTGTTTGATCAGCTAATGACTGTACAGTCAGTTTCAGGACTCAAATATCCTAAGTGCAAATGTATGGCCATTAGTATTGTGTGCAAATGAATTGCAAATACAACTGCAACTCCCTTCAGGTCGAGGGCAGCTGGTGCTGAATCTGAACTCCTCAGAGGCCAATCCATTTTTCTGTGAGCTGAGACAAAGTCACAGCTCCTGCTTTGGACTGGAGGATGTGGCTTGTGTAATGGCACCAGCGGCTCACGTCTGCTTCTGATCAAATAATGTGTGAAAGATGTTGAAGTCTTTGCACCAGCCAGTGGAGATGATCCCTCAAGTTACATCTGATTCTTCAGGATGACTCTGGAAGCAATTCTGTGGGCACATGTGGATGAATTGCCACATGGGGCCAGGGTCTTTCATACTTCCTACAAACAGCAAGGTTTCCCTTGTGTTTCTTCCCTGCAGTGAGGTGGGATGGTTTCCCCCTTCTCTCCTGCACTGCTAATTTCTGAGTAACAATACTGCCTTTCTCTGTCACCTAGGAATCTGATGCCTTATTGGCTTTTCCTTGATAATCCATTTGGCTTCAAAGGCCACAAAACTCCTCTCATTCCAGTAATAAATGTGCAGCTATGGGACCAAATTCATTCCTGGCTAAGGTCTGTTAGAGTTACGTCTGGAATAAATCAGGTAGTGCCATTGGATATGTATAAATTGGCTTCTGTAGCTAGAACAGCAATTAAGGAATGTGCCTTCCCCTTTCAACTTCCATTGCATTAATTCCCATCATTCCTTTTGGAAAATGCCGAGAGCTGTGAAACTTGGATTCAAGAAGTACTTCTCATTTCTATAAAACACGTTGAATTTTGCCTTTGAGGGTTTTCCTTTGGGGAAGAGAGTGGGTAGCATGAGGAGGGGAGGAGGAATGAAAGGTTTTTCCCAGTTCTCAGGCTTTGATTGTATATGCTATGAATATGAAGGCTTGAAATGAAACACCCAATAAAATGAAGTTTTTAAAATAAAATGAAGAATTTGAAGTTTTAAGCTTTTATCATTTTTTTTCTTATCTTTCTTGTAGTAGCTAATATCTGGGGTTTTCATTGGTTCGTTCTGCCTTTGCAGTGCAAGCCAGCAGTAAGCCGAAGCAGGTCCTCCAGTTTAAGTCTAACAGTTGAAAGTGCTTTAGAAAGCTTTGATTTCCTGAACACCTCTGACTTTGATGATGAGGATGGTGGTGGTGTGGAGGTTTGTAATGGTGGAGGAGGTGCAGACTCAGTATTTTCAGATACTGAGATTGAGAAGAATGGGTAAGTTTGTAGTACCTGCCAGCTGTGCTTATGCCAAACTGACACCCTGGCTCTTTGTCACTAACAGGGGATCCTGGTGCACAATTTATTCAAGGAAGACTGACTAATCCTTGATGAGTTTTAGGGTTAGAGGGCTCCCCATGGCTGCTGCATACAAAATCTTTAGTTTCCAGGACCATTTTCCCCCCCGTTCAAATATACACAATCCGTCCTCCAAAGGAGAAGGGTAAATTAATGTAAGCTGACATCAATACTGGCAGAGCCTCTTCCTTGACATAGGTTTGGACCTGGCTTTCCTTGGATGTAATTACTAATTCCTCTGTGGTTTTTCCCCCCTCCCTTTGTCTTTTCTCTCTAGCCGAATGAGTCTTTGCAGTGGATTAAGCTTGTCAGTAACAATAACACAGGGCCAGATTTAAGCAGCATGATGTAGGTTGCCTTTGGAATGTAAGAGTGATGACTGGTACTCTGTTCATGGCCCTGCGTGTTACCTGCCCTTCTTTTCATCACTTTTGGTCTTTCTGAGAAAAAAAAAAAAGGCTAAAAAAGAAAAAACAAAAAGGCTGTGGTGTTGTGATGTGGCCTGCCATTGTTGTGTGACTTTAAGATGCTGTGGTTCAATCATTAGATCTTTAAAAGCATGTTTGCATCCTTTGAGCTGACACGATGCCCAGCAGGCACGTAAGCGGCACTAGAGCTGGAAAAAAGGAAAGGAACATGGCTCCCTCCCTGCTTGTGCTTCCCAGCTGGGAGCTATGCTACTCACAGCTTCCTTAAAGCAGTTTGAGTGCAACAAGCAACCACCATGCAGTTCCCATCATCTCATGTCCTCATTCCAGAATAAGACTTGGTGGGAAAAAAATTTGGGAAATTGTGTTGCTTGCTAAATTGGCACTCTGACCTCAGTCCAGTCTGTGCTGATTTAAGAATCTAGCTTCAACCAGTTAAAATAGAAATTAAAATTTCTTTTTTTCCCCTCTGGCTCATCCCCAGACAGTGCAGATTCCCACTTCCATTTTTAGATGTGTAAGTGTGTGACTCAGTGTAAAGATTGCAAGTGTTGAAACTTCTGAACTTGCAGCCAAACACACTTGCCATCTGGGGACTGACCTCAGGCTTTGCATTTAAACACAGGGAGGATCATTTGTACAGCAAGACAATATTGGAAATAGTGAATTAAAACACAGTAAGACTAGCTCTACACTCTTGCAGAAACAATTGGCAAAGTAAGCTGTACACATTGTGTCTAAAACTGCACATGAAAACATCATGTCTCTTACTTCAGCAGTGGTTTTCCTTTCCTTCTGCAATGAGCCTTAAATTTGGCAGCAGGAGGACTCTAAAACACAGAGCTGTTCTTAGCAGCTCAGTGCTTGGGAAGGTACAGATTGTCATGGTGCTTAATCCAGAGCCACTGGGCAGGTGATTCATCACAGGTGGGAGGAAGCTGTCACCAGCAAGGGACAGTAACCACGGGTTAACAAAGCTTGCTGTTGAGGGCATCGCATCACTCAAGGCCAGCCAGTCAGGGGACAGGTCTGTCCCCTAGATGGGTCTGTCCCTCCTGTACCCAGACAGGGCAGCCCTGCTCCTGTGTGATATGATGTGCTTATCACCAGGTTTCTGTGTGCTTTCAGCTCTTCTGCCGTGCTCTTTGCTCATCGCCCTGTGTGCGAGGGGGTGTGCGGGTGTGGGTGTGTGTCTGCTGTGGCAGCTGCCGGCCCTGCACTGACCTCCTCCTCCCTTCTCCTCCCCAGTTACAGGGCGGAGCACCCAGAAGCCAGAGGCCACCTGAGCGAAGCCCTCACCGAGGACACGGGTGTGGGCACCAGCGTGGCTGGCAGCCCCCTGCCGCTGACCACGGGCAACGACAGCCTCGATATAACCATAGTTAAGCACTTGCAGTATTGCACCCAGCTCATCCAGGTACCAGCCCCGCCTCCTCTGGGCACTCGTTTTGAAATCATTCCTGCCTGCAGCACGGCTGCAAGCAGGCTGCAAGGGCAGTGGGAGTGCAGGGTTGAGACAGGAATCTTGCTGGGGTAGGATGGTGGCACCCTCACCCAGCCAGAGGTGCCTCCATCGTTTCCATCCCGGCCCAGGAGCAGACCTGACATGTGAACTATGGGGCACTTGGCACCAGCTGCCCGGGAGGGCTGAGGGGCAGGGCACTGGGGGACAGGGGCATCCCCTGCTCTGGGTTACAAACTCCTGCTGGCTTTGCTGGGAGGTCCTCAGTGGAGTGGGTTCCCGGGTAAAGCAGCCCTTGGCTTCAGAGGTAAAACAGGAACCTTGTCTCCACTGTTTAACTGAGCCCCAGATGAGCCTGCAGCGTTCAAGAGCAGAGAAGAATTTTTGCAGAGAGATTCTATCTGCAACAGGCATGCTGAAGGCAGCATGAGACAGCCCCCCATGGACATCAAAATTGTCAGTTCATGCTCACAACTAGAGGGTTTTTTCTGTAGTTTTTTTTTTTCAGAGCCCATGCACAGCAAATGCGAATTTAAACATCCAGTAAGTGAGGTCGTCAGGGTTTTCCTGACAAATCAAAACATGCTGCAACTTCCTCTTCACAATTATTTTACTCTTCCATCTTAGATATAATTAGCTTTATTTTCCCAAAGGCTCATTGAAGCAATTGAGTGTGAGCCTGATTCCAGCACCCTTAGTGCTGAGCTGGAAACTGCTGATTCACAACTATGAGAATAAGGGAAGTTTTCTGTTTTCAGTACAAGAGTACACAGTAAATATGCAGCTAAGCAAGCTGAACTTGAACCACATCCACACATGGAGCAGATTTGATATGAACATTATTTATATAGACTGCTGAAGAAGATGCGGATATCAGCAGTAGGGAGCATTAGCAAGGATTAATTAATTAGTAAAATTAATAAAGGCACCTAAATAATTGATCAAAGCCAAAATGGAGTGGAGAAAGAACAGCTTGTGGTCTTCCTCTATGCAGGGTTGTCCTGAAAGTCTACAGCATATGTTGTGTCAAAGTCAGACTAATATTCTTGCCTGGCTTTAAGTCTTGTGTTGATGGGTTTCTTTAGCTTTGCAGATTGTGTAAATCAGAAATTATTTATGCAAATGGCTGCTTGGATACTCAGGTGTCTGGATCTGGATGTAGATATTGAAGGTACAAGCAATGGTGCATGTCAACTAGGACCAAAACATATCCCAAAGACAATTTTTTTTTTAAGTTAAGGAGATCCTGTGGTTCAAGGCAATGAATTTGTCATTGCGCTTTAGGTGTTTTGGAGGTTTTTTTGTTTTTTTATGAGGCTGGGTTTCTTTTTGGTTCAATGACTCCTTTTTGTCTTTTATGATTTGTCTTCACCAGCAAATTGTGTTCTCCAGTAAAACACCATTTGTGACAAGAGACCTCCTGGATAAGCTGTCCAGGCAGATCCTTGTGATGGAGAACATTGCGGAGATCAGCACTGAGAACTTGGGAAACATCACCTCTCTTACTGATGGTAAGAAACAGCTTAGAGGCTTTCTTTCTGACAAGGATTCGCCTGGGCATGTGTGTCTGCTGAAATAATCACAGTGCAGAGCTCACCAGCAGTGCAGGAGATGCCACTGTGTGGCTGGCTCAGGGTCACCAGGAGGTGCAGCAGTCACCACGGCCAGACAGGTATCTCTGTCCCCAGTGCTGGTATCCAGAAATATGCAAGTGAGAAGAGAAAGGACCTCTTACCCAGCTTGATGTGCAGAAGATGGACAGATATCATTGGTGTTATGGGCTGGGGATACTTCTACCCCTGAAGACCCAAATTCTTCTTCAACCTTTCTTCCCTGAGGAAAGGCCAGATTTGCATTACAATATCAGAGGCACACTACAACTTGTTGAACATTTTCATTTTCAGTCATCTCTATGGAGAATTTCTTAGTTATTTTTCTTTTTGCATCTATTTTAATACTTGGAAGAGTTTGACAAACACATAGTTACCCTCATGAACACTCTGGCAAGGTAGGTAAATACTACCTAGGTGTATTTGCCGTATCAGAAAATTGAGGCAAAAATTGAGTGACTTACTTGAAGCCACAGAGCCTTGCTAGGACAGAGACCAAACTTGTACAGACCATTTGTGATGTTCCCCTGGTATTTTGTGCTATTTAAAAGGAAGAGACATCAGTGCTGAGGACTGGATCAGGAGCAGATTTTCTCACAGTACCATGGAAAACAGAAAAAACCTGTTACAAACCTGGGGTGAGCACATGGTCATGCTCTGTGAGGGTAATGGTTCAGAGAGACCCAGCAAACAGTAACTGTTTATCAGTGGGATAGGCTGGGATTTCTTACCTTCTTTTCTCAAA
The DNA here is from genome assembly GCA_013400315.1 of Bombycilla garrulus. Taxonomy (NCBI): domain Eukaryota; kingdom Metazoa; phylum Chordata; class Aves; order Passeriformes; family Bombycillidae; genus Bombycilla; species Bombycilla garrulus. The sequence continues at coordinate 69,614 of VXBU01006143.1, forward strand.
GTCAGTGATACCAGCATGGCTTTGTTTCATCATTCATTTTGTCTTCCCCAGCAATTCCAGAGTTCCACAAGAAGCTGTCACTGCTGGCTTTCTGGATGAAGTGTACTGGCCCTTCAGGAGTGTATCACACCTCTGCAGACAAGATGATGAAGCAGTTGGATATCAATTTTGCCTCCACTGTGAATGAGGAGTGTCCAGGACTTGCAGAAACAGGTAAAAACTGCTGCAAAAAATGTGTCAGCCATCAAACTGGAGAACAGTTGTGTACTGAGCTTTGTTTTTCAACCCCTCAGAGATCTTTTTGGCCACAGTTCCAAGATCTCATTTGAAAACTAGTGGTACAACTCTTGAAACAGATACTGTTTTAAGGTTTATGATCTAACCAGAAAGAGTCTATTCCCAAATACAGATTTGTAAGTGATTCAGTGAATCAGGAATCCTTGCACTTAATTTTGTGTATCTATATAATGCCCACACCCCATTACAGTGTACTGGGATGAAATTAATTCATGTTCAAGTGAGTTTGTCTGAGCACAGGTTCTTAGCTTGAGTGAGATGAGCTAGTCACTATAGCTCAAACTCCAGCTATAGTGACTAGCTCTGCCTTGGACAGAGTGGGGATGGAGGCTGATTTGCCCAGGTGTGGCCGCCTGCACTGTGGATGCCTACACAGGGCAGTGTTATCCCTCCTGCTCCATGCTACAGCTCTCACAGACAGTGCCTCAGACTAGCTTTCTGCATGCCACAGTAGTGCAAGAACATAAAAAATAGCAAAGCCAAATCCTGCCTCTGTGCACATCTCCCCTGCCTCAGTGGCACTGTGAGGATGTTACAGGCACTGCGTCTGGAGACAGGTTTACGATTCAGGGTATTGTTTAGGTAGAAACGATGTATGGATTGTAAACTGGCCATCTGTAAACTGGCAGAGGTTCATCCTTACAAAGATAATCTCTGGTAGTGAGACCCAGGCAGGGAGAAGGTTTATCCAGCTTCTAACCTAACCACAGCTGGGTTTGGAAACATTGGGAAGAGTCTGGCCTTGCAGATGCGGTTCTTTCTTTCTGGTTTTGAAGTGAACTGTGTAATTTTGCCAGCAGCTTTTGCTCTCACTAACCTTTCCCTTTGTCCCTTGCTGCCTGCAGTCTTCAGGATCCTGGTGTCTCAGATCCTGGACCGGACAGAACCTGTCCTCTACTCCAGCATGTCCTCCGAGACCATTACTGTCTTTCAGTATTACAACTACTTTGCCAGCCACAGTGTCAATGACCTTGGAAGCTATTTGCTACAGCTCGCAAAAGAAGGTAGGGTGTATAAATTCTGCTGGCTGGTTAGGGAGTACACCCCTGTCCTTTTGAGCTCAACACAGTCTGAGCTCTGAGGTTGGTTTTACAAAAGGAAGAGAGAAAAGAGACAAAGAAGGGTCCTGGATGTTAAGTGAATGCATCTGAGCTCTTGCACGTGTCAAGGGAAAGGAGCTGATGCAGACAGACCCTCAGTCATTTCTATTTCCATATTCAAATGGGAAAATACTGTTTTGAAAGCATTGTTTTTCAGCAAATGGCTGATGGTGGTGGGCCAAGCCCAAGGTCTGGGGAGTTTTCTGTGCCCACAGCTTGGATGATGTCTTGGTCTTTCACCATGTGCTATGGAGACACCTTCTGAAGTGCTGAGCAATTCTCAGGAACCAAGGGATCCCAGCACCTCAGAGTTTTGCAGTCTCTGCCACAAAGAGCTAAAGAGAGAAGCAGACACTGCACAAACTGTTCTGGACTGCAGTCCCTGGCAAACCAAGCTTTCTTCTTTATTTGAGAGGGAGTTTGAGAAACCTTGCCTAGTTTTCCTTTTTATTTGGGCATACTAGGGAGCTTTTGCTCAAAAGCCTGAAAGCAGAAATGGCATTTCAACTCACTTCTGAAACATATTAGACCTAGCTCTTGTTAGCAGACATCAATCTATCCAGGAAAAGCTCTCACAGAGATGCTCTGTAAGTCAATACACTGGCAAGGATATTTGGTTTCAATTGTTAGAGTGAGAATTTACATCTTCCAGCAGAAAGCAGAGATTTGACAGGCAGGCCTTTAGCACTGGGTAGGCCTAAGTGCTGCACTATCTCACAGCCCATCCACTCATCTCCTCTCTTGAGGAAGGTCTGAGAAACTGGCCCAGCTTAAAGCCCAGAAAATACACCATGCTGAAGTTGCTCAGATGGGGATATTTTCATCTCCTCAATGTGTGTAGTATAAATCAAGGATTGCTAGTGAGGAAAGGATCAATCCAAAACACTGAGAGGATAAAGTAAGTAACACAAACCTTTTTCTTGCACTTGTAGCGTCTGTGGTTCAGGTGCTGCAGTCAGTGAAAGATGGAAAGCTGCAGCAAAATGTATCCAAAATAAACTCCAATAACCTTCCACCACAGCAGGAAGTTTTAAGAGCTTTGGCTTTACTTCTCAATGAAAATAAAAATGAAGTCAGTGAGACTGTGGCATCACTTTTGACAGCAACTGCAGAAAACAGGCACTTCAGGGAGAAGGTAAGTGGCAGAAAATCACCTGTTGCATGAGGGACCTGTGTCATTGTGACTGCTTTCGACCTGTATGTCTCAAATATCTGTGCATATAAAGTAACTGATCCAAGCTTGATTTAAACTGATCCGGAGAGATATCCTGTCTAATTTTTCTGCACGTGTGCAGTTCCGTTTCTGTCTTTATGCCAGTCTGCTTCTACCTGTTATTATGCTAAACAGATACTAACCAAAACTGCAAATACTTACTGAGTGCTGTGCTCTCCAGCTATCTTCCACACTTCAGCATTTCTGCTGCCCTGTCTCAGACTTGGCTTCAGTCCAAGGCTTCAAGGTAACAGTCCCCAGTGTCACCAACGCACAAAGATGCAGGTCTCAGATTATTTTTCTTTTCTGAAGGAGTCTGCCATCTATGGGACTTCCCACCATTTCCAGAGGGGACAGGCCTGCCTTGGGCTAACACAGCTCAGCTGTGAGAGCTAAGATTTGAGTCTGTCTCTGATACCAGATGCAACAAGCAGGGCCAGGTTAAACACAGAAACTAAGCAGAGGGGAGAAGGAGGAGTAAGAAGAAATTAGGGGTTGGCTCCTCCCCTTTTACGGCAGACCTTTCCCTACTATCCTTCTTGTTCTCTGTCAGGAAAGAGCAAAAGAAAAGGCAGCTGGAAGAGGGAGAATGGCAGAAGGAAGGCAAAGGGAAGAGGAAAAGGAGTTCAGTCTTTGCTTCTCTTGTCTACCAATCCAGTCCCCTCTGTGCTTGCCCTCCCACTCCATCTTCCCTTTTTGCAGCCTCTTGGTATTTCATACCATCCTTCTCCATCCCCAGCTTCCAGGAGGCAGCATCTCAGGGGAAATACAGCCTTCTGGGACAGGCATGTGCAGCTAATACCTGGTCCACTGCCTGCAGGAAGGACCCTGTACAGAGTGGCTCCTGTGAGGACATTCTGCAGCCTTATGCTGCAGATGAGTTCACTGTATGGCTGAGTGCTGCTGAGATTTGCTGCTCAGTAGTAGCTACTGATTTCTAGGGTCAAGTAGTAAACTGGTCTCTCAGCTCATGCTAACATACTAATCATTATTTTAAGTCTTCCTGGAGTCTATACCAACTAGTTCATTATTATCCCTACATTAAAGAGACTGCCTCAAGGGCTGCCTCTTGAGCTATTTAGATTCCGAGGCCCATTCAAAGCTCTTTGGTGAAGTATGGTGAAAGGCCTTCAAAGGTGCCAGATTGTGCACTTCAATTGAATGTGAACCTTTCCTAACCAAAAGCTGGCCTGAGGCTGCTGATCTGTGACCAGTGGTCTGTCCTGGCTGTGCTGTAGGGAATTATCCCACCCTGTACCATCCCACATGCTCTCTGTCAAGGGGGCAGGCTGCAACTGCCCTCCCTTTAACAGGATAGCAATACCTCCATGCTCCACCCTTCTCCATGGAGGCACAGATATTTTCATTGCTATTCTTCTTTATCTGTTTTTAGGCCTTGATTTATTACTGTGAAGCACTAACTCAGCCCAACCTCCAGCTGCAGAAAGCAGCTTGCTTGGCTCTAAGATACCTCAAGGTAAGAGACAAGAATACACTGTGGTGCTTGGCTTTGCTTTATAGAAAGGACATCTGATAGGTACAAACAGTAAAATAGAAATTGCGATAACAGCAGCAGCAGTGTTTTTGTTTTGTGTTGCTGTGCTCCATCCTTTTTCAGATAAAGAAACTTCTAAAACACAAACACCTAGGATTTGTGACCTTGGCAAAGTTTTATCTTTTGCATATCATCTTTTCCTCCCTCTCATATTGACTTCAGGAAACTCAGTCCCACATCACAGAGAAAAAAGTTCATCCGTAAAGTACTGACTTGGAAGAATAAAAAAATACTTTCCCAGGATAAAATTAGCTCTAATGCATGTGGGCTGCAGTAGAAGAAAAGAGAGATCACAGCATGTTTTGTAATAAATAACTGGTACATCTGGGCACTACAGCTTCAGCTAGCATCTGGTACCATCTTTGCACTCTGGCCTATGACAGGATGGGAAAAGGCACTGCTGTTTTGGTTGTATAGAGCCATGGGAGCCAGCAGCCACCCAAGCCTGGCTGGTACAGGACACTGGGGCAAAAAATGTGTTCCATGAGACAGATGCACTTTGGACTGACTGTTTCTCCCTCTAATCTGCCCCCTGGAAGACAGCTCTAAACTGTAACTTCATCCCAGTCACAACTGATGCCATCCAATACATAATCCAGTGTTGTTTAAACATGAAAAAACCTTTCCCATAAATGAGAAGCTAACAGGCATCCCTGGGAGGTAATGGTGAGGGACATGACATCTCTGCTGCATGCAGGCTGCAGTGGGGTTTTTGATTGCTCAGGAACCAGTGGTGGGAACTGGAGTTAGACAAGTTTAATTTGAGTAGCATGCCTCCAGTGAGTCTTGAATAGTGAGAATGGCAATGGCTGGGGAAAAAAATGCTACTGAGGAGAAGCATCATCATTTGGGATCTTCAAAGGAAAAACTGAAGGTGGAAGTTATTACTTGAGAGATAGAAATGCTACAATGGTGGCTGTGGATGGGGTAACCCAAGGGCAGTTTAATCTACATCACTTGCACAAGGTCCCACTGAATCTCTGAGGAGTTTTTCAGATTGCAGCAAGCTCTGTGTTGCTGTGGCCCCATCATTCACAAGCATTTGAGCTGGAGTCCCCAGCATGCACCCAGTGTCACACACAGGCGACCACACTGAAGACAAGGGGGTGAGAATAATGGCTCTAGAAGCAAAGCCCTCATGCAGAGCATGTAGACCAGACTTTGTGCCCCTTGGACTGACAGGGCTTATGCAAATACTGACTCTGTGGCTCAGTGCCTCTTCCAGGTGTCACACTGGGGCAGTGCCTGCCCTTCCTTTCACTCATCTCTCTTGGAGTATTAAATAGCCAGCCAGAAACTGCAGACTATGCCAGCTGCTCTCCCCAAAGACCTGACATTTTTGTACCACAGAACAGGATTATGCCTTGCTTACTTCCCAAAAATAGCAGAGACAAGGCAGAAGTCTGCAAATACTGGTGAGCATAGGCTTGACATGCTTTATAGGAAACCCATTGGCTATACTTCTGCCTCCTGTTCATTTCCCTGCTGTACCCTCACCTTGGCATTTTATGGCCTTGGTCTACAGCCCATCACCTATCCTACAGTCAGAAGTGGCAGACATAGCCAGTCTGCCAGATTTATGTATGTAGTGCATAGGGTAGCAAAATTAGAAAGAGTCCACACCAGCAACAGAAAATATACCTCCTCCAAATGCTTCCCCTCAGGAAAACCCCATTCCTCCTGTGTGCACCAGAGCCCTTTGCTTGGAGTGGGAAGGGCAGTGCAGAGGATGGTTACTATTTCCACGCAAGGCTGTGGAAAAACCCCAAAGTGCACTGTGTGGTGCTAATGCAGTTCTTTTTGCACTTCCCAGGCTACTGAGAGCATTAAAATGCTGGTCACACTCTGCCAGTCTGACAATGAAGAGATCAGAAAAGTGGCGTCCGAAACCCTGCTCTCCCTTGGTGAGTTGCCTGGTTTAGAGCAGTATTTCATTTTACTTTTTAACAGAGGAGCATATAAGACACCTGAGTTATGTAAATGTGAGACTGTAAATTGAAACAAAACTTTACAGAGTGACTTAAATGAGTCAGAAAATACAAATTCTTAAAAATAATTCACTTTGAAAATGAGGAAAATAGAGAGAAATTGAATTGTACTGTTCTGGAGAGGGAAGTAGTAAAAGGAAGGATAGCAAAGGAGAAGTTGAAAAACAGAAATAATTGATAATTATCTGCACAGTCTCCAGACACCAGTACTTCAGTGGCACAGAAAAATTGTGGTTTTCTGGCCTTTCAGCTAGGCATTAATTTCTGCTCCATGGGGGAGGTGTCCTTGTGTGATTTTAATTATGGAAACTCTTCAAATATGCTCTCTTCCATTCACCACTTAAGCAGGAATTCAGTCTGCTGTTGGACGTTATTGCTTAGGTTATAAACCAACTAGCCCAGGGACACTTTTGAAAACTCTGACTGTTCTGCCATGCTGCTAGACAACATACAGAGACCCTTTTGGTTCCTAATGGCCAGTTCCAACACATTAGGCTCAATGCTATCTTCATGGAAATACATATAGATGGCAGTAGCTGAAGATAAAGGGTTTGAAAGACACAATTATACTTAGTAAACATACTGCTTCCTCTTTTTAGGCGGTATAGAAGTTACAATGTGGATAGAATCACTTCTTTAAAGTGCCAGGAAGTGGGAGGTGGATAAAGTTTGTATTTTCCAAGGTTGAAGTGGATAAACATCATCTACCTCAAGTACATCACAGCAGCAGCTGAGACCTTGACAAGCACAATAAGTCATTCAGTACAAGTGTGCAGATACTGTTGTCTAATCTTACAAGCCACATTTGCTTCTGTTTGGCTTTAGATAATCAAGCAAATTACATGGGAAAATTAAAAAAAAATAATAATTTGAACATTCAGAGCATGTTTAACTTTTCCAAATAATTTCTAAAATTACTTCCAACAAGATACATTTTAAGAAGGTGTAGAAGTTACTGGCCAATCCGTACTTTCTAACAGCAGAGAAAATCCATTCTGTTAAATATTCTAGGGCAATGCCATAATACATTATTATGCTTTATCATTTTGCATGCAGGTGAAGATGGGAGACTGGCATATGAACAGCTGGACAAATTTCCCCGAGAATTTGTTAAAGTTGGAAGCCGCCGTGGAACTGAAGCTGCCACAGCTTTTTAGATGGAAAAGAACCTGCTAATATTTAACAAGCATTGAAATAGGATGGAGCTGCACTTCAGTGTGGGGAACAGAAGGAAGACTTTAAAGACTTCTACGAGAATGTTCCAAAATGTAGCAATTTACAGATTTCTTAAAAGCAAAATCTAAAATCCAGCTTAAGGGTTCCTATTGGCTCCTTGTTGCAGCTCATGATGGAACAGTTGGATGCTGAGCAACAATACTTTCTTGACTGGTTCTAAACAAATAATGTAATTGCAATTATTCAGCCTCAACAAACTTCTGTGAGGTTTTTAGAATTTGGCATCTCCATATATTTTCCTATTATATTTACTTCCTTGAAGTTGTCGTGGAAGCTTGAGATGTGTGATATCGTATCTAACAAGGACAATCAACCTGAGCAGTTTTCCCTTGAATCCCAGACAAAGTGTCTGCTGCCATGCAGTGTCCCCAGCAACACTCCAGTAGCAGGAAATGCTGCTCAGCTTTCTCAGTTGTGTCTTGGTAATGAAATACAGGGAAAGTTCTACAAGTTTTGCCTCACGAAACAGCGTGATGTAAAGGCGTCACTTTGGTGACTCATTCTAACTGCCTCCACTGGTCTTTTATTCCCTTCTCTTGCCCTCCAGCAACAAACCATCATTAATGCAGCGATTTGTGAGGGGGATCAAACAATCATGTAGGTTTCTGAAAACTAAATGAAAAGGTAAAGTGCATTTATTTATTGTGAGAAGAAGAAGTGAATACCACTAATTGGACGAGTCCCCAAAACCATTTTGTCCTGCAAATTGCAGGCAGGATTGGATTTCATACATTCTAATTAGTGGAGCATAGTTTCTATAGAGTGATTTCAATATAAAGAACAGAACAAACTCAAGTGGACCTCGGAGGCAGTAATAAACAGAGGGGGAAGTGAATGCATCTCCCCTCCCTGCACTGCAAGGTTGAAAGACAGCGAGTGCTTCAAACTGTTGATTACAAGCCTTAAATTAACAGAGGAGGTGAATAGAATTTAACAGAAGAGTGTTCCTGTACTGTGTTCATTATGCATGAAATGCTATTTAGATGTCAATTGAAGTATCCAAATTTGAATAGACTACATAGAAGATATTGCAAACAGTTCACATCAAAAAGAAACCTTGTGAGCCAAACACTTTGGCAGGCGGGGTCATTTGTTTTGTTTTGTTTTTTTTTACTGTGAATGTTACAAGAATGTACATATCTGTATATTTATAAATATATATATTCTTCCTTTAATTAAAGAAGTACATTTTGTACAGTGCAAAATGCTTACTTGTTTACTGAGGGATATAAACTCCTTTTGCGTCAGGTGAAATAGCCATGCTATGGTTTTTATACTACACCTGTCCCATCAGTTGAATTCTTTCAAGGTGTCCTTTTGTATCTACTTTTTTTTTTCTTTTAGTTTTGTGGCATTTGTACTCACCATATTTCCTATCACATTTAAGTTATAATAAAGATTATTTTTAATTACTAAGCACATCAGTCCATATGTACAGTCACTCTTTCCACCAGCAGCCTCTTCACTATCAGGCTCATAGTTTAAGTTCAGAGCAAGCCAGTTTTGTGTGTCATTTAAGATACTTACCAAGAAAGGCTCCACAGGATCCATGACAGCCGTGACAAAGTGAACAGGCCTTAAAGCTTCCAAAACCTGAAGGCAAATAAAAATGACCAAACCATTTATTTGTCTCATAGCTTGGACACTTTTATGCTTGCAGAGCTGACAACACTGCCTTTTCCTGGCACATTAATGCACTCCTTTGTGGAGTAGGAAAAACCAGATGCACAGAGGTGAGCATCACAAGGTTCATGCTTACCAACTAGTAAAGAAGGAAGCAGCAGGCAGTAATTACAAAAGTTCTTAAGGCTGCAGCAGGCATACTTGGACAAATTTAAAGGTCAGGGTCACCCCAGAAAAGTGTGTTAGGAAAAAGTAGCTCAACAGTAGTGCAGATGGCAGAGAGGGGCAGGTCTCTAGAAGTGCCCTTGGGAAAGGTGTTTATCTGGTGGCAAAGGTATCCTTACCTTATGCTGTGGTAGTTTTTACTACCCCTGCCATGCTGTCACTGTCTCAGCATTTGGCCCCATAAATAGAAACCTGTAGCACCCCTATATTACTGTAGCTACAGCAGCAGCATGTTAGGCTGCCCAGTTTCACACTGCTACCAGCAAGGCTGCTGTATCTATCCATCAGACCTTCAGAAAAGTTGTCCCCTACAGCTTCACCCTGTCCTGCAGTCTGTGATACACAGATTAATGTGGATTTCAAATTTAGGAGTCAATACAAGTGCCAAACACTCTATCTTAAGTATGGCTCCCTGCTCTGCAGTGGGATTGTCCTGAGGAGAGGATGCACAGCATCCAGCTTCAAATGGCTGCAGTGCCCCTGAGGATAGGACAGATATGACCTCACACCTCAGCACTTTTCAACAGTTCAGCAAACAGCAGCAAATTAAGGCTCCTCACAACACCATTATCAGCTGTTGAACTGCTTTGTGTTACTGCAAGAATGGAAAGATAAATTAATAACACAATAACATTTTATGCTGAGAAAAACATTGATGACAGTGCAATTCAGTCTTGAGAACACTGGAGTGCTAGAAAAACACAGCCTTGGCAAAGTTCATGCATCTTCTTATTAAATTCTCAAATCCAGTTCTGAAAACAACCTGAATTGGCCCTTGAGGAAAAGTAAATTAATATGCATCACACATTCTTTAAAAAAAGAAAAAGCAAAAAACTATGACTAACTTCCTTTCTTACGCAGAGGCCACACCATAAGCTGCAACACAGGACAATGGTGCAGGCCCTCACATAAGCAATCCAACACCAAAAACCAAGTGAGTTTCAGCTGCCCAAAAAAGTAGCTATTATGGTCTAAATTTCTCCATACATTGTCTTTAAGTACAATGGCTGTTTAGCAAAACCAGCAATTTTAGTGTAAGGCAGTCATGAGTTCGTCCTCACAAACAATCTACCTGCCTCAGAGTTTGCTTGTCCCTGCAAAGCTGCTCATTCTTGAATCATTTGACACCTGCAAAGTGACCCACCTCCCCCC